>CM061921.1:372027253-372268604 GCA_031002005.1 Vandiemenella viatica
AATTCGAGAAAACAACGAAACTTTGAAAATTTGATATCGCACGAGCAGCAGAAACCAAGAAAGAACAGGATCAATACGGCACAAAAACACAGGTATGAATTTATTAGTCTAAATCTTCCTTTAAACTTAATAAATGCTGCTATTAACCTGGATATCAAATTTCTGTAATGTAGAAAACAATCTTTTAAAAAGTTACTGGCAAAAATTTATTTGTATCACGTGTATTTTTTTCTGTTTTAATCTATTATATCGACTAACTTAATTCTAAGTATTAATTTTATAAAAATAATATTAACAAATGAATAGTGATGGCTTTAGATGGAAACATATAGTATTGATAACTATTTGAGAACAGTTATTCGAAACGATATTCAATATTGTAATTATATGTATTTTTCGTGTGTGTTTCTAAAATACTATGAATAATTCAAATGACTAGTTAAATACGAAATTTCATCCAAACGATATTGTTTTCATTGTTTCACTCTACAAATGTTGACAATTAGAGATTTTTTCCCCGAATGATATAGCACTGTAGTACATAAATTTGAATGGGGTATCGTAGTTTGATCTTGATGTTAGGACTATGGTAGAAATGACTTATTGCTATACTTTGATTTTTTTGGGAAGGGTTATGAATTACTTAATCTAAAATATAATTACCAACTCGCTTGATGTTCTCTTGATGGCACTATCCTCCGACACAACCCTTTTCCCAAGTATTTGGGAGTCGTAATGGATCACACCCTGTCGTACAATAACATCTAAATAACCTTGCAGCAAAACTAAGAACCAGGAATAATATTCTGCAGAAGTTAACTGGCACCTCTTGGGGAGCATCCGCCTCCACATTCGCACATCAGCACTGAGCCTTGTATATTCTACAGCTGAGTACTGCTCATCTGTCTGGATGAATAACACCCACGTCAAAAAGATCGACACAGTTTTTAACCAGACAATGCGGATAATTAGTGGATGTATCAAGACCACTCCACTGTACTGGCTACCCGTTTTATGTAACATCGAACCGCTCACGATAAGACACAAAATCGCCTAATTGCCCAATGTAATAAGATCTGTCATAACTTGGATCTGCCCATCCATGACGACATGGATAATCAATTTCAGAGACTTAAATCAAGAAGTTCGAGCCTAAAATTCCTAACAGGTTATATTTGATAATTTTAATGAGAGAGAAGAATGGAGAATGGAGTGCATAGCCTCAGCCCCACCAGAATGGCATTCCCTGTTTGACAGTCAACAGGCGCTAAAGGACTCGATCTTCCTCGCAGACCTGGGCAGATCTGCTTCAACTCTGGACACGTGGGGAATGAGAGATTCGCCGAGCTGCGACTGGTGAGGAAACAAAAACCATCCGTCACGTGACCTTTGATTGCCCACTTCGAGCCTTCAGGGGATCACCAATAAACTTTATTAATATTTCAATTGAAGCTCTAGATTGGCTGCACCATGTTGACTTTGAATTTTAATTATAAATTAATGTTACATGGTTTTATTGATTTGTGCATGGCCAAAAGATAAATAAATAAATAAACCAGCTTCCATTTACAATTCGCTAAGACACCATTGATGTACAGTACATAGATCGCACAAAATGCGACTGTTTCGAAAGCACCTTGCTATATAACAGGAACGCTTCAATTATCCAGTCGTATTTGCACGGAGTATGAACTTGCTATAATAACGGCGAAGGAATAAACAGAGCTGCAAAACTTAAAGCAACATATTTATCTTAGTAATTGCCTTGCATCATGTCCAAAGACTACATTCAAGCTATTCTGGAACTATGAATTCTTACTGTCTGTTTAAATTAGTCCGAATTTCTTAACTAAAAGTCGCAAGAAATAACTAACATATCAGAGGAGACGAATGTAAAATAACTTCGCTGTTCTACTGTAACGGAAAGGTTTGCATATGACAAATTTATTTATTCTAATTTGTTTTTCTGTTCTCTGTGTAAGATCATTCGCTTATGTCGTATCGTATTCTTAGATTACACTAAAAATATGTCCCTGGGTTCTTCCAGTGAATCAGTCGTCATCTAGTGTTTGTATATATTGTATCTTCTCAGTATGGACACCACAGGACGGACAGGACATTCACACAGACACACAACACTTAACATCCATGCCCGAGGCCGGATTCGAACCTGCGACTTTCGGCACACGGAACTAGCATCTAGCCCCTACGCTACCGAGGCCGGCTTTCAAGTCAATTTGTAAAACATTCAAGTATCTCCAACTCTAAAACCGTAGGGTTAATATGAATTACACAGCTACATTGCTATTTATTTGACGTACTTCAATCTGGAAGTGTTCAATAGATAATAACCTACTATTTCTCGTATTGCAGTGTTTAATTAACCACAGTTTATCGTGGGTGTTAATGCGCCACTACTTGGACAAATCTTCAGATTTAGACCTTGAGCAATCAATACAATTTTTAAGCGAATACTAACGGTTTCAAATTTAGCACACAAGGAACATATTTTACACAGAAATCAACATATTTGATCGTTTTCCACACCTGCTTCTTAAATATTTTATAAGAAAAATATTTAAATATTTAGACAATAATTAATGATGTTTATATATATTCCAATTTTCTACACTAACACTATCTACGTTTACAATCACTGGCCCTATCACGCTACACAAAAGTGTTCGAGAATAAATAGTTCGCTAAAAAGAGTTTTCATTTAAAGAAATTAACAATTTGCACGCAGATCACAGAATAAACGGTTCACAGATAGATGATAAACGTTCCACTTGTTAAGCCTTGCAGTACATCGTGGTGCGATAAGACAAAAAGTCATTACTATTAATAGACGAAGAGCATGAAATGCAGATTTTGGATGTTCCGCCTGAGTAGAAATGACACTCAGATTTCATGTGTACTCCTTTAAAATTGGAATTGCAAATGTTATTTGATTATTTCGTTTTCAAATCCAAATATTTTATTGATAAGATTATTTGATGAAAGGTTTTCGAAGTATTATTTTCTTGAAAAGCTTTACCTTTTTGTAATTTAATTGTAATAAATCTACCGTTTTACTTTAACGAATCAGATTTAAATATGTTTTCAGGGTTGTTTACCTACTGACAATAGAATCCCTACAGGACCATAATCGGCCACATCCACGTAACTACCGAAACCTTAAACTTAACAATTTTAGTTATTACTATCCTTAACATGATTGTAACACAAAATTTGTAAGAATCCTGGGGGCTTGGAGGCTTTAAGAAATAAATATTTCTTTAGTAAGCCAACATAGATATGTAATGAAACCTGGCAATTTGTGAATGCAAAATCTTGAATTTCTTCTTACTCCTCAATTCGTGTGAGTTTTAGAAGGAAAACATAAGAAGTCTAATCCCCCATTTTATTCCGAAATTTCCAACCGATTTTTTTTTTTTTCAGAATTTACAATTACAAGAAACCTCGAAATATTGCAGAAAAACTATAGCGACATTTCTGGAAGATTTTTTTTTTAGAATAATTAAATAATTAATTTATCAAATTTTATACTTCAGAAAATAATTTTCGGACAAAAAATATCATATACATTTGACAGAGAATTCATGAATTGAGTGATAAAGATGTCTCGAAAGTACTTTTTCAAAATAATCAATACAATTTTTTTTAACTGAAATTGTTTTGATTTGTCTCCTTGTATATACCATCTGAAACTCAAGTTTCGCAAAACGAGTAACGGACTTTTTTAAAAAAGGGTTGGTGCTATTTTTTAATTTTTTTTAGGAAATGGAAATTAACCATAATCTGAGCGTGGTCGTTACTCGTACTTGACGATTTTTATATATATTTTTTTTAAAGTAGTGATACATTGCGACATGCGCTCTAAGTCTTGGGTCAACATGCAACTTTCGTTTTCCATGTAATAGTTTTTGCGTAATTTAAGATTTTCAACGTCAACGATGTTAATACTCTGTAATTAGGACAAAAATCTTATTTGATAATCTGCATATATATATATATAATAGACGCGTGTGTTCTTATTTTCACTTTGCAGACACAACTACCTAGCGCAGACCAGGTGTGGGAGATATGGTGTTTAAAAGTTGTCGACCTAGGCATTATCATATTTCGACCAAAGTGTTCTAAAAATCTTTGAAATCATCTAAATGTATTAAAATGTTTTCAAGTTCTTGAATCGACACTCTTTTCAGATGTTTAGCTATTAACAAATACAGGGCGTTCGCAGGGAAACGCAACCCACTGTTAGCGCTACAAGGAAGAAACTGCTCCCGGCGAGCGAGCGCTCATCTTCCGGCATTGTTCGACCGTCGGCCGCGGACTATTTCATAAAATTACGCTTCATAAACTTCATAAACTTGTATGTGCTAAGCATTTAAATGTGACGTAATTCATTAGCTTACCTTATAAAAGATGCTGGAAGTGTTGACCCTCTTGTGTAATGCACATTTCACATCTTCTGAACATATTTCGAGACACACGCTGCCCTAACTGACTTAATGATTTTTTGGGTGACTGTTCTAGTCGAAAAGCGATATCGTCAATTTTCTCCTCTGTAGAATACGGTGACCGACAGTCTCTTTTTGTTAAAAAATGAACCCGTTTCTCTTACTTTTTTAACAGACGCAGAATTGTTGATTTAGCTGGCAGTAAAAGCGCCAGGAAATTCGCGACGAAATTTACTGCGACACTTTTTAAACGACTTCTTCTTCACATATGTTCGTAGAGAAATATTCTTTGTTGCAAACTGTAACGTACCATAATTTTACTCACACTCAAACACGGTACAGATTAGTAAGAGTATGAAGCCCCAAACCAGCCAAACCGCGAAGAAACGTTTATTCACAACACTGATTAATAAGAGACTGAAGTCACAAACTAGCTACAATGCAAAGAAACCGTTCTTAACAATGTAAGGGTCCCAATATACTGCACTGTTGGGGCAGCGGAGGTGTTTAAACAGTGCGGTGATTCACGGTGCCGTGTGGCGGGAGCTGCTGGCTTGACTGACCGAGCAAGTTGCCGACGGCAACAGACTGGGAGGGTAGCGTTTTCCGGCGAACGCCCTGTATTAATCATTTATATGCTACATATTTAGTGCGTGACCTGTTTTGCCGGAATTTCACTGGCGGGTTGCTAATTTTACATGAATTATTTTAGGTCACTTCTATCCAGAAAAATTTGAGGTTTCCTTGCAAAACATAAAACCTTCAAAATTCTTGACAAACACGAACGAATTCGCGGAAAGTAGCTAGTCAATAGTAGATATTGATATTATTACTTCACGTAACGTTACCATTCCATATTTAGTAAGATTAAATTACTGGTATTTTATATGACTGTCGGAGATAAGCAATCTCAAACCTAAATATGTCAGCAAACTGGTATCATGTTGAAAACTGGAGTAACCGTGCATGTCTATACGGATTGATCTAAAATTGCCCCAGAGGCGAGTTAGGTTGCCTTTTCTGTCCTGTAACCAGGTATCAAGGACTGTATAAACTACCATCAGATACATCTACTCGTATAACATCGCAGAAGCAATAGATATTTTAGAGACAGTCGAGTACTGCACAAAACCAGCGGAGACAAAGTATTTAATCATATCAGACTCTAAGAGAGTTTTGAATTAAATACAAAACAAATATTGGGACAAGAAACTATCATTTATTGGAAAAATATACTACAAAAGTATTAAAAGTTCTAGAAGAAACAGGGTAATCGTTTTTCTCGTATAAAAGGCATATGCAAGGGTTGTCGATAACGAAAAAGTGATCACTGGCAAAAGAATCAGCTAGATTAGGCGTCGCTCTCAAAACACGCTTATCATAAATGATACCTACCAGAAAATAAATCAAGGTACTGAACAATGGCAGAGTGAATGGGACTCCAGTAAACAAACAAGGGGTCAATATTATGTAGTATCCATCCCCGAATTCCTAACTGTCGTTGGTTTTCTAGTCCTCGGAAACTAGTGGGGTTATCACCACGTTAGATAGCATGCGTTTTAAATCGTGGTTCATTCGCGCAGCATCTACATCGATTAAATATTATAAATTCAGATATATTGAATAGTGCACGAATTAGTTATATAATCACATAGTTTACTTTTGCCCGATACATAAAACTCACAGGCCTAAATTCTTGAAAGATCTAATCAGCTTCGGAATACCTTTCCAACAAGTAATTCCTGTTTGCTCCATGGCAACAATAAGGTCATTTATTGTTTGTTAGTTGAGATTTATAAAACAACTAGTATTAAGATTTAGAAATTAAGTTTTTTAATTATTTTTTGTGTATATAATAATTAGTTTTATAAAGAAAGTACTGTTAAAGATATAGTATATGTGTTATATTAATGCTTGATTTTTTATAAACATATTTGTATATATTTGAGTAATGTCGACCTTAATTATCTTGTCAAATGACCTATAATATAATATAATTGATAAATTGGATGGCGCCCGCTCCCGGTGGCAATCTCCCTCATCCACTCCCTTTCTCCTTCCAACCACTTTTGCCTCTACTAATTTTTTACTTGGGTGTAAGGGTTTGGGAGAGACTATACTAGTCTTTTCCAACCAAATGTCAACCTCTCCTTCACGTGGTGCACCCTGTTTGCACGGACGAGGCTCTGGCGACTGAAAGATTCCCGGTATAAGGAGTCACCCACTGCTTGCCAACGGCCTCTGAAAAGGAGGGCGGAAGAGCGGGGAGCGGTTCAGGGCACCCTCTTGCCCTTGGGGTTGGAAACGGCCCCTAAAGGCGGATGAATCAGAAATGATCAACGGCATGGGGATGCAGAAGGCAACGGGAAACCACTGCATTAAAGACCCAAAGGGTATCCCGAGGACATGTAATCCTCTCAAATTACATATATCATGATGGCTTCTTCCTGGGTAAAATATTCCGGAGGTAAAATAGTCCCCCAATCGGATCTCCGGGTGGGGACTGCTCAGGGAGGAGTCATCAGAATGGATAGAAACATTCTACGAGTCGGAGCGTGGAATGTTAGAAGTCTGAATAGGGCAGGTAGGTTAGAAAACTTAAAAAGGGAGATGGAACAACTTAAGTTAGATGTTGTTGGGATTAGTGAGATTAAATGGAAGGACGCACAGGATTTCTGGTCTGGGGAACACAGGATAATTAGCACACAAGCTGTCAATGGAGTCACTGGTGTAGGATTTGTAATGAACAAGAAAGTAGGGAAACGGGTGAGTTATTATGAACAATTTAGTGACAGGATTATTTTGATGAGGTTAGAAACTAAGCCCGTCCCAACCACATTAGTACAAGTATATATGCCAACGTCACAGGAAGATGACGAAGAAATAGAAAAAATATACGCTGAAATTGAAGAATTAATCCAATATGTGAAAGGGGAGGAAAATCTAATAATCATGGGTGATTGGAATGCAATAGTGGGAGAAGGAAAAGAGGGGAATACTGTAGGAAGTTTTGGTCTAGGAGAAAGAAATGAGCGAGGAAGCAGGTTGCTAGAATTTTGTGAAAGATATAAGCTAGTAGTGGCGAACACACTGTTTAAGAACCATGCAAGAAGAATATACACCTGGAAACGTCCTGGGGATACAGGCAGATATCAGCTAGATTATATTATGGTCAAACAGAGATTCAAGAATCAAGTTCTAGACTGTAAAGCGTACCCAGGAGCAGACATAGACTCGGAACCATATTGATAGTAATGAAGTGCAGGCTGAAATTCAAGGCGAATAAGGAAGCAGTATAAGCAGAACAGACTAGAAGTACGAATGGAATGCATTAAAGACCGAAATAATGAAAGCTGGCAAAGAAACCTTAGGCTTTAGGGAACAAGCTGCCCGAAAAACCTTGGATCACAGAAGAAATTTTGCAGCTGATGGATCAGAGAAGAAGGTACAAAACATGCTCAGGATGAAGCAGGAAGAGAGCAGTACAGGCAATTTAGAAATCAAATAAATATGAAATGCAAAATAGCAAAAGAAAAATGGCTACAAGAAAAGTGTGAAGAAGTAGAAAGGAAATGGTTGCAGGAAAAGTAGATGTTGCATATAGAAAGATCAAACAGAATTTTGGAGAAATGAAGAAAAGAGGTATGAACATTAAAGCTGCCGATGGGAAACCTCTTTTAAGGATCAGAAGATAGAGCTAACAGATGGAAGGAATACATTGAGAAATCTGTATGTCGGGGACGACTTGAACAATAGTGTATTGGAAAAGGAAGGCGATGTCGACATGGATGACTTAGGAGATCCTGTTTTGAGGACAGAATTTAATAAAGCTCTGAAGTGACTTGAAAGCAAATAAGGCAGTTGGAATTGATGAGATCCCTGCAGAACTTCTTAAATTCTCTAGGAGAGGAAGGAATCGAAAGATTATTCAAGTTGATATCAAAAAGTTATGAAACAGGAGAAATTCCAATCTGATTTTAATAAAAATATCATCTTCACACTTCCAAAGAAAGCACAAGCCGACAAATGTGAGAATTATCGCACAATTAGTCTAACATCACATGCTTCAAAATTACTGACCAGAATAATATACAGAAGGATGGAAAGGGTAGTAGAAGAGATAGGTAGGTGAAGATCAGTTTGGGTTTAGGAAAAATCGCGGTACAAGGGAAGCAATTCTGTCTTTAAGATTAATACTTGAAGGGCGGATCAAGAAAAACAAAGATACTTTTATGGCATTTGTTGATTTAGAAAAAGCTTTTGATAATGTTAGGTGGGACAAGATGTTCAAAATTTTAAAGAAGTCAGGTCTAAAGTATCGAGATAGAAGAATACTCTATAAACTATATAAGAATCAAGTGGCGGTAATAAAAGTAGAGAATCACGAGAGACATGCATCAGTTAAAAAGGGTGTGAGACAAGGTTGTAGTCTATCCCCGTTAATATTCAACTTGTATGTAGAAGAAGCAATGAAGAAAGTCAAAGAAAAATTTCCATGTGGCATAAGTTTTCAGGGAGAAAAAATCAGTATGCTACGATTTGCTGATGACATTGTCTTAGTTAGCAGAGAGGGCTGAGGATATTGAGAAGTTACTGAATGGCATGAACAAAATACTGAAGGAAGATTTTGGACTGAATATAAATCAAAGTAAGACAAAAGTGATGAAATGTAGCAGAAATGATACCAATACTAGCAGATTAAATATAAAAATAGGATCGGATGCAATAGGAGAAGTGAGTGAGTTCTGTTACTTGGGAAGCAAAATTACAACCGATGGCCGAAGCAGGAATGGTGTTAAAAGCAGAATAGCACTAGCAAAAGAGCCTTCATGAAAAAGAGAAACCTTTTAGTTTCAAATATTGATCTAGGAATCAGAAAGAACTTCTTAAAACTCTATGTGTGGAGCACAGCACTTTACGGCAGCGAAACATGGACATTAGGAATACCGGAAAGAAAGAAACTTGAAGCATCTGAAATGTGGTGCTACAGAAGAATGCTGAAAATTAGGTGGACAGACAAAGTAAGAAATGAACGAGTTTTAGAAATGATGGGTGAGAAAAGAAGTTTATGGAAGAAGCTTACAGGACGAAGAGACAGGCTGGTAGGTCATATTTTGAGACATGCTGGATTGGTTAATTTGTTAGTGGAGTGAACAGTGGAAGGTAAGAACTGTAGAGGAAGACAGAGATTAGAATATATGAATGAGATAATTGAGGACGTGGGTTGTAGGAGGTATGTAGAAATGATGAGGTTAGCACAGGATAGGAAGGGATGGAGGATTGCATCAAACCAGTCTAAAGACTGACAACAGCAAAAAAAAAAAAATGTAGAAGAAGCAATGAAGAAAGTCAAAGAAAAATTTCCATGTGGCATAAGTTTTCAGGGAGAAAAAATCAGTATGCTACGATTTGCTGATGACATTGTCTTGTTAGCAGAGAGGGCTGAGGATATTGAGAAGTTATTGAATGGCATGAACAAAATACTGAAGGAAGATTTTGGACTGAATATAAATCAAAGTAAGATAAAAGTGATGAAATATAGCAGAAATGATACCAATACTAGCAGATTAAATAAAAAAATAGGATCGGATGCAATAGGAGAAGTGAGTGAGTTCTGTTACTTGGGAAGCAAAATTACAACCGATGGCCGAAGCTGGAATGATGTTAAAAGCAGAATAGCACTAGCAAAAAGAGCCTTCATGAAAAAAAGAAACCTTTTAGTTTCAAATATTCATCTAGGAATCAGAAAGAACTTCTTAAAACTCTATGTGTGGAGCACAGCACTTTACGGCAGCGAAACATGGACTTTAGGAATACCGGAAAGAAAGAAACTTGAAGCATTTGAAATGTGGTGCTACAGAAGAATGCTGAAAATTAGGTGGACAGACAAAGTAAGAAATGAACGAGTTTTAGAAATGATGGGTGAGAAAAGAAGTTTATGGAAGAAGCTTACAGGAAGAAGAGACAGGCTGGTAGGTCATATTTTGAGACATGCTGGATTGGTTAATTTGTTAGTGGAGGGAACAGTGGAAGGTAAGAACTGTAGAGGAAGACAGAGATTAGAATATATGAATGAGATAATTGAGGACGTGGGTTGTAGGAGGTATGTAGAAATGAAGAGGTTAGCACAGGATAGGAAGGGATGGAGGATTGCATCAAACCAGTCTAAAGACTGACAACAGCAAAAAAAATAAAAATAAAAAATAAAAATAAAAAATACAAAGGCACGTTTGTAATGCGGTTTTCAGTAGTTCCGAGTTGGCATCAGCACCGTTCAGATGTGCGATGAGGAAAGTGCTCGCCGTACTGTCGCGCCAGGCGGGTTGAGTGCCCCAGCGCACTCGGCTTTGCCGGCGACAGCAGCGGCTGTATTGACGACCAGGCAACGGACACCGGACTCCGAGCAGGAAAATATCCACCGTGCTTCCGCGTGGGGAGGCCCCAACGCACTCGCGTTGTCGGATTTACCGGCCGAAATCACGGACTTGTTGACTATCTTCGAAACTGAAGTGGATCACGCTACGGACACAACTGGAAAACCACAGCCACCGCAGATGACGACTCCGCTAACTTCTACGGACTTGAGAAAGTACAATTCTGTCAGCGCTCGCAACGAAGAGAAGCTTTCTTCTTTGGAGATCCCCCCCCCCCCCGGCTGCTAGGGAAATACCGCCACACGGCCCACTCCCGAGTGGAGTGGAACCCCCTTGGCGTGAGAAATAGGGTTGTGCCTGGTCCCAGGAATCTTGCGGTGATAATACGGGGCCAGCACAACATTCCCGTCTCAACTGCTGCGACATCTACAGCCTCGTCTCGTGACATCAAGGCATCAGAGAGCGTGCAAGACCTCACCGATGACACTTCGGCAATGGAGTTCGAGCACGAGGCCTCTGCATCACGGAAGCGTGCTGCAGACAGTCTCGGCAAGGAAGACACGCAATCAAAACGGGTCGCAAACGTGTCCGTTAAAACCAGAGCAAAAAGCCACCTCCAAAGACCACTCGGACAAGGGCATCTGAAGATGCAGAAGGCTGGCGTAAACCACGTCGGCCTGCTCCCGCCGCTCAACTGAGCCCTGAGGCCTTTGCTGCCAGTGTACCCAGCACAAGCAACTCCTTCTCGCCTCTTCCCATAGAGGAAGAGACAAATATGGAAGCCGAAGGAACTCAAACGACTGCGCCCAGCAGGGAGTCCAAACCCGCCCCCTAATCATCTCATACAAAGAGGATTATAGAAATCTTAGCATGCTGTTAAAGAAGCTCTGCAAGCACGAGTTCCCCGTAAAGCCAGCAGGAAGAGAACTATATAAGCTCTTCCTTAAAACTAAGGCTGACCATCAATCTGTATCTGGCTATGCATCAACGCATAACATACCCTTCTACACCCTCCCGACAGAAGCCGACAAGAATCTGAAAGTCGTCATCAGAGGACTGCCGTTCAACTTCTCGCCGGATTACATCAAAGAAGAGCTTGAAGAGCGTGGAATGGTGGCGAGGACTGTCGTCCGGCTGCGCTCTCCAAAAACGCGCCAAGAGGTACCCCTGTTCCTGGTCGTCCTTTCAGATACCATCGAGAACAGAGCAATCTTCAAAATGACCTCACTATGTTCTGTGATGATAACTATTGAAAAGCTCCGCAGCACTCGAGGACCCCCTCAGTGCTATAATTGTCAAGGGGTAGGGCATGTATCCCGCCACTGCGTGATGCCATCCAAATGTGTTAAGTGCGCCGGAGAGCATCCTTCTCGCCAATGTGCCCTTAAGAAAGGCGAAGCCCAGCCCAAATGCGTCAACTGCGGCGGTGATCACGTGACGAGCTATCGCAAATGCACAACCTTCAACAAATTTAATGAAAGGCAGAAGGCTAACAACGCCTCATACATTGCCATGCTCAAGAAGAAGAAGCAACAGCAGCAGAGGAAGAAAGAGGAGACGACAGCGTCTGCTGACGGGGAACCACCATATCCCGAGTTAAGACCGGGTAGGCCTACTTCTTTCGTGGAAGCGCTAAGCAACCCCCCTGCCAGCTAGTGATCCAAGGCGAAGGATGCAAAGGACAATCAGGAAGAGACTACCTCCGCCCAGAGAAAACCGCCTAGGTTGAGTAAGAAAGCTGACGACCAGAGCAACCGACCAGCTGAAACAGCCCCCCAGAAGGAAGACAGCTCCATTCTCCTGATATGGTCCAGTCATTACTGGAGACGGTAACTACATTGATTAAAGACCTACCACGTCAGATTGCGGAGGCAGTCAGGCTGGCAATAACCGCCGTTCAACTAGGGAATCAAGTAAGCCATGGCGAACACCATTGAAGACTTGACTATCTTCATTTGGAATGCCAACGGCCTATGGCGTCAGTTAGGCGAATTTAGAGAGTTCCTAAGAGATGAGGGCGTTGATGTATGCTTAGTTAACGAGACGCATATAAAGCCGGGGATCAAGGCAGCCGTCTCCAACTATACTTGCCACAGATATGACCGGCCTACCGCGGGAGGCGGAACCGCGGTCTTTGTCAGGAACAGTTTATAGATGCATACAGACCACCTCGAGGAAACCTGCATGAAGATGACATCTCTGCTCTTCTCCGCCTGAGGGGCAACCTTTTCATTGCAGGTGACTTCAATGCTAAACACGTTGCCTGGAACTCGCGTGTTATTAACGTGAACGGCCGAAGACTACTGCGTGTCGTCGAAAACCACGATGCTGGGGACCTACAGAACCAACAATATTTGGACATGGCCTGCCAGATGTACTAGATATCGCCATCACCAAAGGTCTGCGGCACAACATCGCAGTGACAACTAAAACTGCATTATGATCAGATCACGTCCCCGTGATGTTCTACATGGCGGCAGACGTCTCGTCAAGAATGAAAAAGCTAAACAGAAACCTGCGGGACATCGACTGGGAAGCTTTCCAAGGCCATCTCTCCCAGCGTATCGAAACGGCGCCACCACCTTCAGTCACCGGTCCCTCTGCCGCAGTGGCCAACCTGGCAGACTGGATTAACGAGGCAGCGGACGCAGCCACCCGACCACGACGCAACCGGCCTCCCTGTTCAAGACAATTGCCTCCCTACATTAGAGATACAATTGCCACCAAAATCAACTAACTCGGGAGTGGCACGTCACAAGGAATCCGACTACCAAGAGGGTCATCAACCGCATGCAGCGGGAAATCAAAGCGGAAGTGGAGCATCATAGGATATCAGACTGGTCCAATTTCATCTCTACTCTGGACCTGCATGATGGATCAGCATGGCGAACCACTAACGCCATACTCTGGCGAGGACTGAAGATCCCGCCATTAGTGGTTGGCAACAACTATATCTGCGAAAATGAGGAGAAGGCTGAGGCCCTCGCAGAGACCTTCAGAACTAATTTCCAACCAGTTGAGGACACAAGGGATGACGAACATATCAGATTTGTAGAACAACGCCTGAGGCGCTTCCTTGAAGCGGAACCCCCGGAGGAGGACGTCATAGAAGAGATCACGATCCAAGAGTTCTCGTCTTCGGTTGCAAGACTACAAGTCAAGAAAGCAGCAGGCCATGATGGGATTGGTGGAGGCATCCTTCGCCAAATGCCCCCATCTGCAATACAATATATCACGGATGCCTTCAATGAAGCAATTCGAAGAGGGGAATATCCACAAACATGGAAACACGCTGAGGTGATACCGAAACCAAAAGCGGGAAAGGATAAGAGGTCACCAAACTCCTATCGTCCCATCAGCCTCCTGCCGACACTATCAAAAGTGTTCGAGCGTATATACTTAAAGAGGCTTCGCAGAATTATCGATGGAGAAAGGTTGCTACCGGACGAACAGTTTGGTTTCCGGAAGCAGCATTCCACACCTCAGCAGCTGCTCCGACTCGCTGAGGAAGTATTTGCAGCCTTCGAGCGCAGAGAATACTTTGGTGCGGTTTTGCTCGATGTAAGCCGCGCTTTTGATTCAGTGTGGCACCAGGGCCTACTCTACAAGCTTCTTGCGCACGGGGTCCTCCTCTCTCACATCAGGTTGCTAAGGAGCTGTCTGGAAGGACGGACCTTCCGGGTTGTGTTGGACGGCGCGTACTCTTCAGTGAAGAACATCTCTGCAGGAGTCCCGCAAGGGTCCGTTTTGGCACTAATACTCTACAGCCTCTATACGGCGGACACTCCTAGCACAGCTCGCGTTGAGAAGGCTCTCTACGCCGACGACATAGCCATGTATACAAAGAGCCTAAACGTCAATACCTTGCGAACAAGATTGCAACAGGTTTGCAACAAAGTTCAGCAATGGGCGACCAAGTGGCGCTTAGCCTTTAACGCGCCGAAGAGTCAAGCGATCATTTTAACAAGGAGGAACGTGCCACACCTAACGCCTCTGACCCTCTTCGGGGAAGACATAAATTGGACCAGGACTGCCACCTACCTAGGAGTCAAAATAGACAGAAGGATGACGTGGAAGCCCCATGTCACAAGTGTCTGTGGAAAAGCTGCAGGGAGACTAAGAACTTTATACCCTCTCCTAAATCCCACATCAGCACTGAGACCGGACCTAGGCATCCGACTCTATGTCGCTCTCGTCAGACCCATACTGGAGTATGCTGCGGTCGTCTGGGGCAACACTGCTGTCTCCAACCTTCAACTGCTGCAGGTAATCCAGAACAGGGCCATCAGGAATGCGTACCATCTGCCGAGAGAGACGAGGGTAGACGTCCTCCATCAGATAAGTGGACTACCACGACTTCGCCAAAGATACGAAAAGTAGGCAGCCCAGTTCTACAATGCAAGCCGGAAGTCTACCAACCCTCTGATAACAGCTCTGGGAGCTGAACCGATTTACGACAACTCTCTCAGATGGCCAGGAAAACTCCTGGACCACCAGTAAAGAAATGATCAAACCCAAACTATGAAATAAAATACGGGATATTGACAAACCCCGACAGGACACACACTCTCAGGACAACCACAAAGTAATATGGAAGGCGATGCGCACAAGCGCAAAAACTTCCCCACAATCTGGGACCTAGGTAATCCCAGTTGTGATGTCAAGGCGGTCTTCAGTGACTTCACGCAGTATGATTGGTCTGTTGGCAAGGACACATCTCACCATCACTCGCAGAACTCGAGTCCGGGCACTGTGCTGTATTACAAGTCATGAGGTTCTCTCGGTATATCTTTGACATTGTGGATCTCGGATTTCTAAATTTCACAACCAGTTCCTAAATCCTATGCGACGGGTTCCAACTATCATTCCGCGTTCAGACCCGTTTAATGATCATGATGATAAGCGTTTTACTGTACTCTCACGTTCAGCTGATAACATTGACAACCATCTGCCTGTTTATACCTTCCAGTCGCGACCTTCAGAGTTGTATCCTGCTATCCAAAGACTTCTGGCGTGTCAGTGTAGACAGTTCAGTAACGAAATATACCTATCTTTTACGATTTTTTACAGATTGATGGCTACTGTACTAAGTATTTGTAAAGGAACGTATGTTTCAGGAATGAATTAAGAAAACACAGCTCATTCCATTGTGGTAACCTACTGGGTTAGGGCTCTGAAGGGGTAGAACCGACTGGAAATTGGAAGAGAATATTTTACAGTTTATATGTTTAGGTCTAGTTGCGAGAGAAAATAATCAATAACCAATATACCAAAAATATGTCTATAAATGTTTCTTTGAGCCTATTAGAAGAATGTTCGACTGCATGAATGATTACAGTTTATAAAATTTGACTAGAAAGGATACAAGTATTAGTCGGACCAAACTTCCTTCTTCCAGTCTTCTGAGTTCCAATACGTGTGTATGGCCAGATGAGTTGCTGACGCCGATGGTGTGTTGTTAGAATAGACATCCGCGGTGGGCTCAGGCACCATGTACTATCAACTCCATATGTCACTGCAAGACGCGTCTTCAATTCTGTCCTCATTAACTGCGAAAGTCAGCTCACGCAGTTTCGTTCGTCTTTTGGCACGGACGCAACAGAGATAATATAGTCCATAAGGTACATCTTTACCATTGTGAAGTGTGGATTCTTAAATTTCTGAACCACTTCATAAATGCTATGCCCATCCAGCCATCTACACCCTTTTTACGATACTTATTCATTTACATCCTACTATTATATATCTTCTACCATGTCGGTCCAGTGTCTCCACTTCTTGGTTCCACACTAAAATACCCTTCCAAACCTAAGTAAAACCAAATCATATACACCTAGTGCGTCTAACAGCACTTTTTTTTCCCCATGAAGCTCATACGAAGTGACTGGTAATAGAAAGTTTTCAATCGTAAGAAACACAATTAGAGAGCATTACGATCAGAGGTATACTGATTTTGTTGTTCTGGCTCGTTGACGTCGATATCATTAAATATACTGAGATGTTTCTCTGAGTGTGCTGCGATATGGGCCCATCTCACTTGTCTGGGCAATTTGAGTGGCATTGAGAGTAAATTTGAATTGATACATTCAGTGATATTTAGGGAAACTGTGAGAGTATATAACAATAATGATTTGTCATGGGTTGTTTATTTGTCTCAGAATAGCAGTTGTTAGGTATTTATGTTTGGTTAGCAAACTATAGTTACATCTTGTAAATTACGTTTTTTTTTTTTTAAACTTTTTTACTCAAGTGACTAAATTGTACTTGCTGATTTTCCAAGACCTCAGTTTGAATCCAGCTACCCAGTGCAAGACCAGTGACTCTACCTCCACGCCTAAATCCGGAACGCGTAATGACTCATACTTTAGTAAACTCACTGGATATGATAAAGTAACCGGGAATCTTTCGATCTCCAGTCAAACGCCTTCACCAATGAGCCACTAGACCACTCAATCCACATAGTACCCCCAAAAATAGGTCGATTTGGGGAATAGAATGAGAAGAAACATGAAATCTGAGGAATTTCATGTGTGGAATGGAGCTAGGGAGGATGGACCAGGAAGAAAAAGCAACCAACTCCCATCTGAAATCATTTTTTTAAATTAGGCTTAACGGTTTGTAGGGGAGACCATTTATAGACACCATTATTAGAGATACAGGATTCTATCTGAATGTAGAATTGAAACACTACTAACCCTCAGACAAGAATGCAATCAGTTTAAGGCCAGCACCGGTCTGTTGGAAGTCTAATTAAAGGCATTATGTATGATTTGTTTGAGGGCACTCTTAATTTCGCTTTGAAGCAAAAGGGTTACGGTCATTGTGACCTTATATAAAAAAAACTTTGGATTTACCCGGCGAAGTACATGAGCTGTAACACTAGGGCTTCGCATTCGGGAGGACGCGGGTTAGGTTCCCCGTCCGGTCTTCCAGTCTTCGGTTTTCCGTGGTTTCCCGAAATCACTCAAGGAGAATGCCAGGCTGGTTTTTTAAACCGAATTCTTTTCCTGTGGAGGAACCATGGAGCCTCGAAGAAGATGCGCAGTATTGTGTTTTTTTTAACTGGTTGTAATATCTTGATTTTGCTGGTTGTAGCACCTCCCAAGACTGGACATGCATATATCAATAGTGGACGAATTGACGGGTGTAGGGGATAATGGTGTTGTTGCTTTTGAGAGAAGTCTTCCGGTAGGTGAGTGGAAATAATTTCGTGAGCCGGGTATAGGCTAGAAGTTTATGTGTGCGTACTAGCTCACTAGGCAATTCAAATGCATGTGTTTAACGGTCTCGTCGGGGCGCCGATTCGAATCCCCGTCCGGGCATCCAGATTTGGGGTTTCCATGGTTTCCCCAATTCACTCCAGGCGAATGCCGAGATGCTTCCTTCAAAAAGGCCATGACCTAGATCCTTCCCGTTCCTTGTCCCCAGTCCCATCCCTCCTCTAATGACCTTAGCCGTCGACGAGGCGTAAAGCCATAAGTAAAAAAAAATCGTCGGGGCGTTTCCATGATATAGATGTGCAGTAAATGGCGATCGGAGATGGTAGAGGCGATCGTCGTAGACTCAAAACATTGATTCACATTTTTAACGGTTCTAAGCGATGCACCAACGGTTTAACCAGTCACTTGTGAAATTAAGAGCCAATTGGAAGTTGTGAATGTCATCGTGGTAGGTGAACAACTCAGTGTCACCGTCATACATTGCTACAGGAGAGGTGATCAGATCGGGGAAATCAGAGGTATAAAAAATGAAGAGTGTTGCTTGGAGGACGGTGCTTTGTGAACAGACTAGACTTTGCCATATCGATTTTTACAGGGAAGGTAAGTTGGATAAGAAAACTACAAAGGATGCTGTATAAATATTTAGAGAGTCAGATGTTTCGTAGTTTATATAATAACCCATAATGCCAGAGTAAAGATGGCAATCATGGCTGTTTTCTTTCAATAGCTCGTACGATTTCGGAGATTTGGAGGAGTTGAAGGGTAGGAGAGTGCTGTGTCTGAGGAATTTGCAGATGCGATCTTGGTGATTATTTTGAAGAGTTTGGAAGGTGGTGAAAGTAGACATGTTGTACTGTAGCTGGCTGAGAGGTTGACAGGCTTACCGAGTTTAGAGAAAACGATTATTTCAGCTTGTTTCTAGGAAAGTGGGAAATAACCCAGGTGAAGAAGTGCGTTAAGTATGGACTCAAGAAACGCTAAAGCTTCGTCAGATAAATGTTTAGGGGGTCACATTGATAAGTTGACCATGGCCTGGGAAGTTTTTTTGGTGCTAAGAAAGTGTAGAAATAATAGGATCTCGTGTAGTGGGATAATTGAGAGTGATTGTGGAGTGTTAGAGTGAAAGTGGGAAAGATCCTTCATTTTAGAAGCCAAGTGGTCATCGTGGTCTCTATTAGAAGAAGAATCAAAACAGTCAACGAGCAACTGGCTCATGATTTACGAATTATCTGTCTCCTTGTCGGAGCGGTGAAAGGGTGATAGGTTCGCGAAGGATCCTCTTAGTCCGTTCCACAGAGTACAGTTATGAGGGGAGATACCTGTGATATTACGCTGATAAGAGGTGAAACTTTATGAGTCCGCAACGAGTCTGACATGGAGGTTTAGTTGATTGACACAACTACGTTGCCACCGTAGTCGTTGGGTTTGCCACTGCCTTCTAATGCAATGTCTGGCTTCAAGCTGCCTGACAATGGTAGAGATTCGTGAAAGACTATGAGGGGGGGGGGGGGGGAGTTTAAAAGGCTGACTGTAAGCAGAATTTAATACTAGGGCTGAGGTGATAAATTGCTGTAGAGGAAAATTCGGATGAAGATCTGTTTGAGGATCTTTGAAGTTGCGGTGGGATAACTTGGTCTTGAGTAGAAATTTTGAGACAGCGTTATAGTCGGTAGGATTGATTTTAAACTTCGTTCAACGTTGTTGCGTTGTGGTGTCGTCACTGACTATAGCGGATACAACTTTCCGAATTTGCTGATAATTGTTAACGTCGCGTATGAAGACTCTGTTGCTGTGTTAGAAGTGACATCAGTGTCATTACATTGGTCTGTCATAAAGTCCAAGACTGGGTACTTGCTATACACCGTCGTGAGGTTAACTAGATTAGCAGAAGATGCGGTAACTGTTTGTTTATTGTGAGGTTGGTGAAATTTGATGTCGAGAGAATCAGCGATTCGTTTGGCGTTTACCTTAGTAAATGTCGATTAATGAGTGTTATTAGTTTCTATCGTGACGGCTGACTGAGATGGCAGGAAGAACTGTGCCCAGGATGCTGTAGTTGACACTGGATAAACAATTACAAATGTGGCTCTTGAACTCCGCTGACGTTGTCAACAAGGTCGAGTGCAGAGCAAACAAATTGGCTCGTGTCGGACTCGTTGGGAATAGTGAAGCAGAAGTGAAGGTGTGTGAGTCGAGTCTCAACCTTCGTAGCGATAACTTCCGTGTATCCGCGAGGCAGTGACTTGCTTGGATAAGTGTTTACGTATACCCGTCTGACTCTTCCCGAGACCGCACAACAGTCTCTCGGGACTCTAACCGTGTGTTTCACTACAGCCACCGAAATAGTGATAGAAGCAGCAAATAATATCTAATACAGCTCAGCCCCAGCCCTCATCCGCCATGTACGGCGGTGAATATGGCGAAGGCGGACAATACCTGATGCAACCAACGATGCAACGTCAGCCAAATGGCGTAATAAACATGGTTCCAGCGGTAGAAGAAAACAACACAGGTAGTCAGGTGCAGCAATATCTGCACAGCGCAGACGATGAACCGACAGCAACCATGGACGTTATAATTGCAACGTCTAACACATCGATTACATCGCTGCCAGCTGACAACAGTGCACTAGATCAACGAGATGCACCGCTATCAAGAGAAGAAGAAATGTCAACATACGCACCCCAGAAACGCCCATGCATCCCGGGATTACGACAACGGCAGCGGAGGTGAAAACATCAAGGTCCCCAGAATAACACCACAAGACACATCATCGGCAGACATCAACATGGAGACAACGCCGCCGGAAAGTGTGCAGCGCCAACAGACAGCAGGGACAAGCGAAAACATCGGCTTGCAGGTAAACAGTGCAATGGCAGCCTATTATGAAAGCTACGACTTGGGCCCTTATTATGTGTTCATAGAAAGTAAAGATAGAAACATAGGTAGGATCCACCCCATGGCCATTGGGCGCCTCCTATATTCCCTCAGCCACGAAATAAGTAACAATATTATACAGATAGCTCCAGCGGGTCGAAACCGGGTCAAAATAGAGATGAGATCGGTCGTATCGGCCAATAGCCTTGTTCAGAGCACCATCTGGCAGCATAATGGCCTACTGGCCTACATTCCTCTCTCCTGCATCTCACAACAAGGGGTTATAAGAAATGTTATGACTGAGCTAACGGAAGAGGAGATAAAAACCTGTGGCAAGGTGCGAATATCGCGTGGTAAAAGTTAAAAGGTTTACAAAAAAAATTAAAGAAGATGGCCAAACAAAAGAAATCCCACTCCCCGTATGTCTACTGACGTTTAAAGCACAAAGGCGTCCGAATTACGTGTACATACACGGAGTGCGGTGCCCTGTAGAACAGTATGTCCAACCAGTAATGCAATGCTTCAACTATCTCCGGTATGGACACCCTAGCAACCAGTGTAGAAGTAAAAAACGTTGCACCTTCTGTGCAGACCCGCATGACGGAAAAGAATGCGATAAACAAAACTCCCCAGTATGCGTCCACTGCAATGGTGGACACCCATCTTTTGATAGATATTGCCCGGAATATATCAGACAAAAGAAGATAAAGCAGGTAATGGCCCAAGAAAATGTAGGGTACAAGCAAGCTTCAGAGAAAACTAACACCGAATCGTATGCCAGTGTCGCGGCAAGATTAGAAAGAACTAACAGGCAACATCAAAAAATGACAACTTCTCAAACAAATTATGAGCAAAGAAACTACAATACCGGGCAACACATTATCGCAGACGCTCCCCCTGTCGTCCTGGCACAACCACCTCAACAGGATCCACTTCCTCAGCCTATAATTATGCAGTCAAACACCCCTAATGAACCTGAGAATTTCCAACTAAACCCCGGATCCAGGGACCAGGTGCCCACTCCTAACATCGGAAGTCACAGAATAACTGACAAAAGCACAGGTAGTGGGGGAGAAACTTCGTATAAAGAATACTGGATCCCATCTAATAGGAACATTGAACCCATTGGCCACAATCCATACCCTCCTCTCCCTGGCAATAACCTACAGGACCCTGTAATAACAGAATACTATGCGAACAAGATGTTTGAAATAATAATGTGCATTCTAAATCAGTTTGCAGGAAATAATTTGCTCAATCCAACGCAATACGCCCCAAGCGTAAAACAACTTCTGCTAAGATCGTTATCGCCAAACAGATGGGAAAATGGCGGCTCCCTTTAGAAACACGAGAGCAACACTGCAGGACGACACAATTCTTCAGTGGAATGCGAGATCTATCCGGGCTAATAAGGAGAGCTTGCTACAGTATGCGTCAAAGAATAACATAGCCGTATTGGCTGTAAGCGAAACTTGGCTGAAACCAGACGAACTATTCCACCTCAAAGGATATAATGCCATCAGATCCGACAGAGCAGACAACTCCAACCCTGCACTGGAAACCCAGACTTCAACATATGTGCCGCCAGGGTACGTCTTACCAACAAGTTAATAACCATTGTGTCAGTATATAGAGCAGCGAATAAGAAGACAAACAAGCAATTTATCACGAATATCCTCAGACAATTGCCAAAACCGGTCATCTTGTTGGGAGATCTCAATGCACATAATACAGTATGGGGATGTCAAAGCACGGATAAACTGGGGAACATAATTGCGGAAATATTAGAGGAAGAAGATATGGTGGTACTGAACAACGGTAATCCAACCAGAATTAATGCGCCAGGGCAAGCACCATCAGCAGTGGACATCTCCTGCGTATCGTCGAACATAGCTATAGACATTACCTGGGAAGTAGTAGACGACACACTGGAATCAGACCACCTTCCTATCCTACTTCGCCTCCAGACTGACTCCCCAGCCAGGCGGTTGATATCCTCTCCTTATAGATCTCCCTATAGATGGAAAATACACCAGGCGAACTGGAATAAATTCCAAACAACTATGGAACGGTTGACAGCTTCATGGAAGTGTAGCGGTAACCCCGCACTGGACTATAAATCCATGACCAACGATATAACCCAAGCTGCCATATCTTCTATTCCTGCTCGGAAACCAGTACATATTATGAGGAACAAAAGCACTCCTTGGTGGGATAAAGAATGCAACGAAGCCGTCCAAAGACGCAGAGAGACACTACGGGCATACAAAAGCTGTCCCACGATCGAAAACTATCTGGAACACCGTAGAGCTCAGGCAAGAGTGAAAAAGATGGCCAAGAATAAAAAGAGAGAAAAATGGAGAGAGTTTTGTGGAACCTTTAATAAAGAAACGCCATTATCCGATATATGGCAAAAGGTCAGAAAATTGAAGTTCTCATCCACCCAGGCAGAAGCAAAATCACCCCTAACAACCGAATTATTAGAGAACATCCTTGAAAGGCTAACCCCACCGTGGGTAGAGACAAATCTCACAGAACCAAGGGCAACTGAATCACACTTCCTCCTGCAACCCTTCCAGCTGAACGAATTCAATATTGCATTAAAGCAAGGCACGGACTCATCACCAGGACCTGATAACATCCACTACGGCATGCTAAAAAATCTGCCACATTCCGCAAAAACGAAGCTATGCGAAATACTTAACAGGATATGGTCGGAAAGGATACAAATAAAAGAGATGAAGACTGCGCGGGTAGTTCCCGTGAAAAAACCTGGAAAAGTAGGCAACAACGCAGAATCCTATAGACCCATAAACCTACTGCCATGCACCTACAAAGTACTGGAGCATATGATAAAGTGGAGACTGGAATGGTGGCTGGAACACCATGCATTAATTCCGGAAACGCAGTACGGCTTTAGAAGAGGCAAAGGCACCATAGACACCTTAGCACACCTCACTTCCGAAATTCACTCCTGCCTTACCAAGAACAAATATATGATGGCCGTATACACTGATATAAACAGCGCATATGAACCACGTATGTGTACCGATCCTAGCCAAAAAACTTCGGCATCTAGGGATACCGGACACATTTATAGGAAATCTAATCGCACTACTTTCGGATCGATGGTTGGAAATAACGCAAAGAGGACTACTGTTGCTAGCAGAAAAACTAATCGTGGCCTGCCGCAGGGCTCTGTTCTGGCTCCCCTGTTATTTAACTTGTATACACATGATCTTCATTACTCCATGAACAGTAAAATCGTCATTCTCCAATATGCCGACGATATATGCATATTTATCATTGGAAAAACATGGGAAGAATGCCTTATGGTACTATCCACCGAAATGTACAAATTCAATCAATGGCTATTCAGCAACGGGCTAGACATATCACCAGCGAAATCGGCAGTATCGATTTACAGCCGACACAGAATGCCCGCGATGTCTAACATAAAATTAGGACCCTTTACCATCCCAGTTAAAAACGCTGTGAAGTACCTGGGCGTTTGGATCGATAACAGACTCAATTGGGGTACTCACGTAAAAAATACGGTCAAGAAATGCGACAAGGCGATCAATCTCATCCGCGCAATAGCCAACGTAAAGTGGGGAGGGGATACCTCAATATTATTAAGGCGGTATAAATCTCTGGTGAGACCACATATTGATTACGCCTGTGTATGTTACGGTTCTGCAACTAACACCGTGTTTAAAGAACTGGACAAAGTCCAATATAAGCTCTGCGCACTTGTATTGGCGCTATGAAATCAACACCTACCAACGCGCTCCTTAGTGGAAGCACACGAACCTCCCCTAGAGATCCGCAGAAGCTTCTTAACTGGCAAAATTCCTGATCAAGAATAGCCAGTACCCGACCAGACTGCTCAACTCTATACACAATCTCTCAATGCAATGCCTAACTGACAATTACTGGAGTAAGAAAAAAATGCCTCCCATTGCGGCGGAGTACCTAGAAACATATAAGATACGAGCCAGCATACGTCAAAGCAGGAAAATGCTTACCTTCGAGACTCGTATTGGGAAACTGTCACGAATCTGGAAGTAGACACAAGCGCGGAAGATAACACCCAGCTGGAAAACTACAGAGCAAACGTGTATCAGTACCTACACAACCGATCCCACATGGAACAGATATATACGGATGGCTCCAAGTTTCCAGATGCCACTGGATGCGCCTACTGTATACCAAGATCTGGAGACAAGGGTTTATTTCGGTTACCAACAGAATATACCATTATGAGTGCAGAGCTGATGGGAATCTTGGAAGCACTAAAATACGCAAAAGACCTCCCCTTATAGCAACCATGTAATTCCTATCAGATTCAAAGTCAGCATTGCTTTTAAGTAAAAAACCACCATAGGAAAGTGCACAACGACTCACGAGTACACGACATCGTGAATGCTGTTCACGAATTAAAACTAGCAAATAAGACTGTAGAGTCTAAATGGATCAAATCACATTGCAGTCTTCCAGGCAACGAGATGGCAGACCGATACGCCAAACAAGCCGCACACAGCGGTGCGATACGCAACAGTACGATCCCCCTACCCGACGCTATTCGACAGATCAAAAGAACCATGACAGCCAAGTGGGATAAGGCGTGGAAGAGCTCACTCTCGATAAAAGGCCTACATTACGGTCGTATCCACCCGGAAATACCCCCTCTCCAGTGGTATGAGATATATAAGTGCTCCCGCAACTTCACTATAAGTATCGCGAGACTGAAATTCAACCACGGCTGCTACAAACAAACACCTCCATAGAATCCACCTCACTGACTACCCTAATTGCCAATGTGGGGAAATAGAGGATACAAACCACTTGCTGTTTGGGTGCCGCCGAAACAAAGTAGAGACAGACCTTCTACTACACTCTCTCAAGAACAAAGGAATCCCTCTCCCCACATGTGCTGCTACCCTCTTGTCAACGGAAGACTACGACATATATCAGCTCCTATACCAACATTTGAAAAAACATTGGTGTCTCAATTTAAACAAGCTGATTATGATATGTGTTTTAATTATACTCTCTGGATGTCTTTTTGTAATATATCATTATTGTAATAATATTGTAGATATCCTGCAAATGAAAAATGAATGGTTGTGTGATTTGAACATATGGGTGACTCAGTCACAACAAATGTAAATAAGTAGTTTTAAATGTATCATACTTCTGGTAGAATATTATTGTAATTATTCCTAAAAAATGAAAATCTCAAGTTGCTGGATACCAGCATTTGTGACACAGTTTATAGTCAAGTTAAGAAGTTTTAATTGCGGTATATCACTTATTGTTATACTATTGATGTTTTCCTCTCCTTTAAGTGACACAATTCAAGCAAACTCCAACAATATGTTTTAACTGCATTATATCATTACTGTAATATTATGGACTTTGATTTGTAATGTATATTGTATACTACCATTGTAATGCCATAGTGGTTATTCGGTAAAAGGAAGAAGGCTAATGACATGCTATTATTATTATTATTGTTATAACATCGACGTTATTCGGTGAAATGTAAATGACTAGTTGCATATATCATTATTTGTACGTTAATGATGCTATCCTGTAATATGAAAATGGCTGTATGGGCGCATGCCTAGATGCCAATAAATTAAGAAAAAAAAGTGAAGGTGTGTTAAATACTTATAATTAACACTCACAGGTATAAGACGCCACTAGCACAGGCGACCTTGTAGGGGAGACAGCTGTTGGACTTCCTTCCACAAGAAAAGGCGCAGACAGGGGCTGGGCTGGTTTTTTTTTTTTTTTTTTTTTTTTTTTAAAAATGGCCTTCGGTCTTTGCGACCATTTAGTGTCCGATTTGTTTTTGTCTCAGGCTTTCGTTATGATACTGTGGACACTACAGTGAGGACAGCACAATACTATTAAAACCACCCATGCCCGTCGGCGGCCCTTGCAATGCTAGCCCCTACACTGCCAGGTCCGGCTGTGTGGTTTCTTCCAGTAGTATAGACAACTGTATCGTCCGCAAATTGAGTCAGCTTAAGGTGGGATATTGTTGGCAGGTCGTTGACAAATAATGTAAGTGAGAAATAATTTTTCCATTTTCGAAGCCTCTGACCATATTATTTGATAACTATAGTTTGTAAAGTCATTTTTCGTTTCTGGACATGGGCTGCATATTTCCTCTGGAGATGTTAGTTCAGGTTGAGCGATGGGTATGGCTGTCATAATGTCATTAAACACATTCGGCCAATATTTGGAGGTGGTCGGTGTCCATTTGTTGGCTTTCTTGTAATTGGTATTGCACGCTAGAAGTTCATCTTTAGCGGCTGGCAGAAAATCTGTCCCTGCTGGCCCTGTTAATTCTGTTTTGGTTTGTCGTGGTTCATGACTGCCCGTATCAACTGCTTAGCATCCTTGTTTAACAATAGCAATGTGGAGGTACGTCTTTCCTATTTACATACAGAGCAAGTTATGCATTTGGTGGGAGTAACGATTATAGGCCTAGTAGTAACGAGATCACGATAGTGTTGCCAGAGTGACGGTTGTGGTTTCTAAGATACACTGGTGTAAATTAAAATCCCATCACCCAGAAGGAATGGCGCAATTTTAGAAAACTTTGTAGATGTATTCAGGGTGTAGTAAGAAGTGCGCTCTCTTTGAGCTCCAGTACATTCGTAGATCCTTGCCGGCATTGAATCAATAAGTTTTCGGATGTCTTATTTTTACGCCTGCACGTCTTTTGCAGTGCTTTGTTGCACAGTTTGTGCTGAGTTACCATGTGAACTAATGTGTCTACATCTGGCATCCCAGATATGCTCTATTTGGTACAAATCTGGGGACCATGTAGTCCAAATTGTGATCGTAACCCCTTGCAACGCTTGTATTGTGATGACTGCAGTGTGAGGAAATGTATTATCCTGTTGGAAGATGTGATTTGGATGGTGGACTTGAAGGGTATCACAATAGGGTGCAGCATGCTTTCCTCATAGTGGTGGGCTGTAATTGTGCTTTCAACAACAACCAAATCATTCCTGCTGTTGAAACTGATTGCCCTCAAACCATGACGCCAGTTGCTGGGTCTGTGTAACGTTCTGAAATCACAGCAGGTTACACCGTTTCTCCTCTACGCCTGTGAACATGATCTCGATTATCATTTTGCCACTGACAAAATCGAGACTTATGTCTAAACTCAAATGTACGCCATTCACGTGTCCATTTGCGTTTTTGCATTAAACCAGGTTAGACAATGCTGGCAATGAAATCAGGTTAATGGAACACATTTCATAGGGGTCAGAGAGTGGAACAAGCTTCAAGCTATTGGTTTACCATCGTCCGGGGCTGGCTCTCTCTGTAACCTCTGCTTGGATCTGGCCTGCAGTCACCTGTCTATCAGCAACAGCCACCCACATAATTTGGCGATCTTCACGTGCTATTACCCAACTGTATGGATCTGTGCCTGCTCTAAGAGTATTAGAGCACTTTGTAATAAGTCTGTATACTGACGTTGCACTACGGCCAATCCTCTGGGAGATTTCATGATCTGATGCACCCATTTCAAACACGCCAACCCTCCGACCTCTCTCACATTCATCATTTGAGTGTATAGGGTCGTCACTCTTCGGCTTGGCATACTTGGTCAACAAGAACTTGTGGACAAAAAATCTCATGTTACACCGCAATGTTCACCAATAATACGCTACAAAAATAGCAATTTTTCACAATAAATAGCCCCGTAATACTAATAGTATTACATGTATAGCTTTCAACTTTTAATCATTTAATACTATTCATGTGTGGATACTTGGGGCCATCTTTCATTCAATTATCACAACTCCGTCTGGCTGTTGGGATTTTAATTTCTGCCATTGTATTTGAGTTCTTCTAAATAATTGAATAGTTCTTCATATTGTCATCCATTAATGTGATTGGTAACTGAAGCAATTTGGTTGGAATCTAAGAGTGTACAACTCTTTCGAAGAGACATTAATAGCAGTGCGCAGGTTACTGTGGAGGAGCGAGTAAAATATGGGACATGGTGGTTTAGAGCATTTTTGGAATATCAGTTATTGGTCGCCTTATCTTCATCATGAAAAATACTGGTAACAGGTCTGATGTTAAATCATTGATAATTTGGAGAAGAATTTTGTTGGTGACGTTCTTACCGATCATAAAAATGACACCGTGGGTTGCCTGGAATGTGTATTTGGTCTAGTTTTAAGAAACATCCTATTTTCACCCCTGATTGCCTGGGTAGCAAAGACAGGGGTTGAAGATGCATTCATAAGAATATCATCACTCGAGGTGGAAGAATGAACGATACAAGCTGAAATGATTGTGTTAGGAATCTAAGGGGAGAGAGGGCACAAAGACGACGATGAATAAGATTAATTAGTAGTTACCGAAGATATGAAAGAAGTGAGAATACTAAATATCTGGTTTGACAGTTGACTAGCAACTATCATAAATTATTATATTTTTTTGGCTATGGCTTTACGCCTTGTCGACGTCAAGGTAATTAGGGGCGGGATAGGACTGGGGGACAGGGAATGGGAAGGAATTCGGGCATTGCCTTTTGAAGGAAGCATCCCGGTATTCGCCTATAGTGATTTGGGGAAACCGTGGAAAACCCTAATCTGTCATGCAGGAACAATAGAAAAGATATAAGAGAAAGGACACTTAAGCAGACATAAGTAAACTAAGAAATTAGAAAATGATTCTGATAATATTATGAGAGAAGTAGAGTAGTTGTGTCGCGTGTTGACCGAGCGAAAGCCGAACTTACCCACTGTGGGTCCGTCCTAGCGTCTACTTACTGTCGGCTGAGGTACTTCGGGTTTCCAGTCGGCATCTGTAAGCTCCTGGCTAGGAAAAGGCACAGAGACTTAATTTGCATAAAATCAGGATGTAGGGGCTCCTTGAAATGATATGAAGAGTTGTGGCTACTTGGTTTATTGTGAAAGCGGCTGTGTGGTACAGTTACAAGTTGCTGGTACATGAAATCGGTGTTTCCCGATATTGGAATAATGGACCATAGGATCCGATTAATGCAGTATGCATTCCAAGCCAGCAGAGGGAGAATGATAGGAGAAATGCCTAAAATGGCCTAATTGGATGGTAACAGGTCTGCCCCACGAAATTTCACATCACGGACTGGGGCGAATCGTGCGCGCAAAAAGGCGCCCTCGATTCCGGAAGGTGGGGAAAGCCTTCCTCTCATTGGCTGTTTGTCACTATGAACACGCGTGTGGTTCACGTGCTCATAGTGTGTAAGCCTCGTGTACTAGCCGTGTTGGCTGAGTTTCCCACAGTACGGACCGCAAGATCAGCGGCCTTGAGCCTGGTGTCGTATATGAGCGGTGTAATTTGCACACTACTGCGTTGGCTTGGAAGCACTCCGCCTTCATTACCGCTAAACTCTATACTAAAATCTATACAAAAATCAGCTACCGCGACAGTTGGTGAGGATAGTATCACCAGAGGTGGGTGAAGATAGTTTGTTACGTCGTCGTTCCATACCGAACAAATACTTTTTAGAACCTGTCCTGGAGACTTACTGCATACAGAGGAACTGGAAATGTGCCACAATATATCGATTCATAGTGGAAGGAGGCAAACAAATTGAGAACTATATACCAGTAGTTTCCCGTCATGGTACGCAAGTTGAGGGAAAGCTTGATATCCAGCACATCAAGAAGAAAGAAAGTGGTTTGTAAGTCAGCAAAATGGGTTTAGAAAAGGTTAATCTCCTTCAATGAGGTATGTGCAAGATTTTGTAGATGAAATGGTGCAAGGATTCAGGTTGGTAGTATAACACTGAATCTTTCCAAGCATTTGAAAAAGTGAGCCAAAGAATGATAATAAATAGCACTAAAACCGCTGGTTAAATCAGGATGTGTCTTGCTGGGCGGAGAAATTCTTAACAGGTGGGAAGCAAAGAGTCAGGGAATAATAGTAAAAGTAAACGCGCATTGGCACTGTTGGCCCGGAGATCCCGAAGGATTATTCGGTCGCCACGTGTCAAGTTATTTTAATAAATGATAATGTTATTAATTTACAGTCAGAATGTAGGTTATTTACAGATGACGTAATGTTGTATAATAGGATTAAATGAGGGAAGATTGTGAACAACTACAGAGGAATCTAGACGAAATGTCACTTTTGGGCAGGTCAGCATATTATGAAAATAAATGTCAAAGACAGTACGTTTACTGGGTACGCCGATAGGAAAATAAAGGTTTAATGTGATTACGAAATGGGGAGGGTATTGTTTGCTGAAGGCATCAACATAAAATATTTCATGGCATGTCATCTCACTTACAGTAACGCGGCAACCAGGAAAATATCTCTACATTTGATATATTTTTAAGAAAATGGGTTCGGTTATTGATAATAAGCTACTTACAATGCCTAAAATAAGTAATCACTTTCGACTAAAGCCAAACTCCATCACTACCACACCGTCGTTCACCAAGGAGTACTGTATGTGACATCGTCATTAACTGTAAATGTCGAAGGAATCGAAAAAATAGAAAGACCGATACTGAGAAAAATATATGGTCCCAAATCCAAGACGGCATCTGGATACGCCTAGGCTCAGAAGAACTGTAATCCACTGACCGAACGATTCACCTCACTCATGGAAAGTCTACCGACAAGTAGTACTAATGGATAATTCGCGACTAACCGAGAAAATTTCCACGTCGTCAATGGACCCCGACAAACCAATGCACGCTGGCATATAGAAACCCAGAAGTCAACCTAGACCCACTGACATTTACACGCAGTATATATAGACGGTTAATCACTTCACATAAATTTGCCCCTAAGATCCCAACAGCAAAAAATCTGAGAGACGTCAAGCCCACAGCGAAAGGTTGGGAGGTTTTGGAAAGATAAGAATAGCAGCAAGAAGAATAAGAAGGACAATGCAAGTTAATGGTTCCACGCACTCCTCAGTGGGCTAAACGATAAAATAAATAATAATACATTTTTTTTTGTCTGTCGTCAGTCTTTCGACTGGTTTGATGCAATCCTCCATCCCTTCCTATCCTGTGCTAACCTCTTCATTTCTACATACCCCTTACAACCCAAGTCCTCAGTTATCTGCTTCATATATTCCAACTTCTGTCTTCCTCTACAGTTCTTACCTTCGACTGTTCCCTCCACCAGCAAATTAACCAATCCAGCATGTCACAAAATATGAGCTACCAGCCTGTCTCTTCTTTCTGTAAGCTTCTTCCATAAACTTCTTTTCTCACCCATCATTTCCAAAACTCGTTCATTTCTTACTTTGTCTTTCCACTTAATTTTCAGCATTCTTCCGTAGCACCACATTTCAAAAGCTTCAATTTTCCTTCTTTCCGGTATTCCCAAAGTCCATGTTTCGCTACCGTAAAGTGCTGTGCTCCACACAAAGAGTTTTAAAAAGTTTTTTCTAATTCCTAGATCAATCTTTATATATAAAGATGAATGTATGTTTGTTTGTTTGTTCTTCATATAAATCCACAGTTTTCATCCGATCTCGATTAAACTTTGCACACTTATCCTTTGAAACAAGGAGAAAAATACTGTCTACATTGGTTGAAAAATTATCTGTATAAATAACACGTGTTGTGTCATAACTTCGAAATACGGCGATAGACAGACACGTTGGAGGCCAAGATTTTTAAAAATTGTTTTTCATCGTAGAGTCAGGCCTGGGCCGTAGGTTATTTGGATTGAATGTTAAACTGTAGATATTATAAAGTTAGCGGGTGCAATGCGAGGCAAATCGTAGGTATTCTTGCAATTTTGTAGGTGTACACTTTTTTACGTTATAATGATCCCTCAGGTGTTGTTCGCAGTCAGTGTGTGAGTGTGAACCACAGTAATACTAATATCAATACGAAAGTAAGTCTCTGTCTTTTTGTTACGTTTTGACGACTATATGGCTATATCGTTGTGATGGAATTTTATAAGGAAAGCTGTAGGAAGGGCACAGGATATTTTTTCCAGTATGATTAACAGTTGTAGGCACGAAATTTTGAAATCTTATCGAATAGTGACAGAAATATGTTGGAAATTGATTCTCTTCAAGAGGCAGGTTCGACGGTAGAATGATATAGTGATAGCTTTCCGGTCATATTATGCCGACTCGATATTGTTTGGGACCAATCCTTCGTTACCAACAACTTTTTATATTTAATTCTCGAAAAAAATTCTTAATCCACGCGTACGAAGTCGCGGGTACGAGGCTAGTATCTGATATTAAAAGATTTATCTTTTTCATGAAGGCTCTTTTTGCTAGTGCTATTCTGCTTTTAACATCATTCCTGCTTCTGCCATCAGTTGTAATTTTGCTTCCCAAGTAACAGAACTCACTTTACTTCTCCTATTGCATCCGATCCTATTTTTATATTTAATCTACTAGTATTGGTATTATTTCTGCTACATTTCATCACTTTTGTATTGTTTTGATTTATATTCAGTCCAAAATCTTCCTTCAGTATTTTGTTCTTGCCATTCAGTAACTTCTCAATATCCTCAGCTCTTTCTGCTAACAAGACAATGTCATCAGTAAATCGTAGCATACTGATTTTTTTCTCCCTGAATACTTATGCCACATGGAAATTTTTCTTTGACTTTCTTCATTGCTTCTTCTACCATACATACAAGTTGAATACATAAGCTACAGTTTTTTAAATGTTTGTTTGTCTGCCATCGTTTCCATGAACGGTATTGACGCAACTTCTGGTCGTGTTTAGAGAGGATTATGTTTATTTTACAGCTCAAGGATTCTCGGATAAAACTGGGTATCCTTCTTTTTTTTCTGACGTCGAAAAACTGAAAAATGTTTAAAATAATATTGACAATTTTTCCTAGAACGCAATTCTTGCAAAACCTTCTGGTCAGATTTTGATGGAGTTTCGACCAATGTATAGCCCATGGTCTTGCGGTAAATGTTTCAGTTTTATGTGGTGTTTAAAAAATGTCATTTTTTAAAAAGAAATTGTCAGTTTTTTGTTGAATGTGACTCACGCAAAACCATCTGGTCCGATTTTGAAGCGTTTTCGTTTAGTGTAAAGCCCACGGTCTTGCTGGTACAGTAGGGTATGTTTTATTGTGATGTGGTGTCGAAAACCTGGGAAATTTAAAACAAAAATTGAAATTTACCTGTTTACCACGATTTGCTCAAAAATTTCTGCTCGGATTTTTATGTGGATTCGATTAATGTATAGGCTGTTTAAATCTACCTGAAAAATTTCAGATACAGTAATTTTAAAAGCCAGCTTGTGAATATGTTTGACTGCAAAAAGCAATTCCTTTATTTCTGTCGTTACTTGACGATGCAAAGCATGAAACAATGGAAAAGAATAATGAAATTAATGTTTTATCTACATTATAGACAGCGGCATTAGTACCGTGAAAATAGTTCTAAAGTGCACGTACCATCCTATGTAAACATTTACGGTTTTAAAGCACTCGTTATTTACAACGGAAAGCCACGTACGTGTGTGATATGCAACTCTAACGAACACCTCAAGGCTGAATACACCAAAAAGAGACCCTTACAGTTACCATCTGAGCGCTTGGTCCCTGATACAGCATTCAGTGGAGAAACCTTAAAAGCATCATACGCTCACGTGGCAAATAATAATTCCTCAATAAATAGAAATATAAATGATGATCCTACTCTCAGAATGGAAACGGATGACCCGTCGAATATCAGAATGGAAACAGAGAATCCTTGCATGACGAAGCACCTCAAGAACCACTGAAGCAAAAAGAAAAACTACATAACAGAACAAGGGAACAACAAAACTGCTAAATTACATTCACTGTAAATGCAATCAACTGAGAAAAAAGAAATCAAGAAAAATGTTAAACAACATCCTGTGACAACACCATTACCTGAGAAAAAAAACTAAAAACGGAAGAATGCAAGCATGATAACACACCCAACACCAAAAGACCGAGACTTGATAAGAGGGGAGTTGACTCCATAGCGGAAGAATTGAATGAAAAAGCCAAAAAAAGGTACCACCCTACAACTAGGGGGACAAATACTGCTGAAACCTCCCAAAGTGCAAACTCCAGTAAGGTAGGCAGAAACTATGAAAATAAGACCAGCGAGATACTTGAAATAGAAACGTCAGTGGAAACACTAAAATACTTTGGACAGACGACATCGGGGACTTAGAAAAAGAGGATTTTCTAAGCGAATAAGAAGTCGAACAAGGTATTAATTGCTATAAACTAAACACGAAACTGTTTGTTTAGCACTGTGCAACAATATTGATCAAAATGGCAGACGGTAATGGAACAACGCCCGCTAAAACATACTGCGTGACCACCCTAAATCTAAATGAAATAAAGCGGAGTGGAAATGAAACTGCATAAAAGAGATGACAGATCTATATAACGTAACAACAATTAACATACATTCCATAGAAAGCCACCCTAAAATGAGAAGTCTCGTGGAATTTATATACAATAGTAATGCTGATATTGCTCTGCTACAAGAGGTGCGCCCCCAATTCTTGAAAACAATCACAGGATTTAACATTCTAATCAACTCAGGACCAGATATTGGATTGGGCACGGCAATACTGCTGAGAGAAGGGACACAATACAAACAAGTCGAAATGTTATAAAATGGTCGCGGTTTGGCTTGCTCAGAGAGGCTGAAGACCGGCACACGGTAAACCAGCCAGTCAGACGGGGACAAATGACACTAATGATGATGATGATGATGGCTTGCTCAGTGGATGATACTCACATTATTAATATATATGCACCATCTGGGAACTTCAAACGAGAGGAAAGAGCAAGATTCTACAAATCCGAAATAACATACCTACTACGCAATTATAAGACAAAGAGAATAATTGGAGGTGACTTCAACTGCGTTTTGAAATCAGGTGACCAAATACCCAACTACTACTCCAGTAATTTACTAAAAGAGATAGTAAATAAATTACATCTAACAGATGCTTGGGACATATCTTGCCCATTCCCAACTAGATATCAAAGAATATAGAGTAGGCAATAGGATGGTTTGTACAGCAAGGGAAAATATTTAAAATAAAATTTAAAACCTTGACTCTACCCCTCAGCAAAGGAGGTCTGGAGCTACAAGATGTTAAATATAAATCTCTTGCCATATTCATAAAAGACATGTTACAGAACTGGCAAAAATATCCAGACAGCATAACTGCATATCTAATAAATCAACTACTACCCGCCAGTACAGAACCACCGATCGACATACGCCACATCAACCCGACGCTGATGCAATTCCGGATATTTTATTATTGAGTAAAGTTATATATATAACAAGATTCGGAATATATCAGCCACAAATAACAAAGAAATATACAAGCTGTTGATGGACAGTAGATAGTAGATATATAACGAAAAAACCCAACAGCTAACTGGAAGAACATATAGAAGAACGTACAATCACAAGTAAGATCCACATGGTATAGAGTAATTAATCGTTGTATAACAACAAACACTCGTCTAACCCTAACTGGAAATGGACGAGGTGGAAATTAGGAGTGCTCAACAGAACACCCGACACTGCAATTAGAATTAGAGACATAATAACACCTGAATTTAGTTCTTATCCAAAACAAAAGAACAACGCAACATACTGGCTTTCAGCAAATTATGTCCATTACATAATACATAATAAAGAAGAGCCAATCAACAAGAATACTGGCACTACCTGATAACAGAAAACAAACGAGCTATGTCGTATAGATATTACAAAGAAAACTATGCTAACTACCTGAATAACATAATGCCTTTTTAAAGAGATGATTTTACTCCGGCTATTAGATAGTGAAATTTAAATACTTTCTTTTTTATGCTACATTTTGTTATGACTGTAGAAAATATATTATTTCACTGTAACATTTTGTAAAAGTGAAACAGTCTTAAAAAAAAGAAGTGGTTAACGCATTTGTTTTCAAACTTTCGCTGCTCCGGTCCCGGGTTCGAATCCCGGCAGGCGCAGGAATGTTGAGGTAAAAAAAGTGGTTAACGCGCTGGCTTACCATGCTGGGACCGTGGTTTTAGGTTCAAATCATGATGGAGGCAAATATTTTTAAGAATTGTTTTTGATCGTATGAGCCATGCCTGGATGGTCAGTTTTTCAGATTCCATATTAAACTGTAGATATAACAGATTTAGGTGTGAAATGCTTGGCAAATGGTACGTGGTCTAACAATGCTGTACCTTTTGACGCTGTATTGGTCACTCCAGCCGTTTGGTTTACTTGCAGTCAGTGTGTTTGTGTGATCTGCACTAATAATATAATATATCCGAAAGAAAGTCTTTGTCTTTTTGTAAGGTTTGTCGTCTAAATGGCTATTCCGATGTTGATATATTGATGGAATTTGACATGGAAATACTACATATCTGCAGGAAGGACACACGATATCAATAACAGTTTTAGTCACGATGTTTTGAGAACTTATCGAATAGTGACAGACGGACGCAGGGTGGGGTAAGCGGGTCAAATGTACCCGGGCCCGCCCGGCTGATGGGGGGCCCGATCACCAGCTGTAGGGGCCACCCACTTGACAGGTTGTAGAGCTAAAAAAAATAGAAAGGGGGGTCTCCCATTTCGTGTCATGGAGGGCCCTAACCGATGAATTGGCCAAGGGCCCCAAACTGGTTACGTGACTGCTAAGAACGCTTACCCGGGGCCCCAAAATCCTAGCGCCGGCCCTGGACGGACGGGTGCGTGTGTTAATCTGTAATGTTAGGTCGGTTGCTTCTCGCGCAGTCTGTTAGTGTATGATTTGTTAGTAAATTTCGTTTAGTGACCAAATGTATTTTAGTATAGATGTTGATTTGCTCTGCACTGTACCATTACTTTGTGTCTGCCTAAATGTTTCTGGCACCAGTTTATTTTGTCTTCTTTTTTGACATGCCTTGCGGGCGTAAACCTAACTTAAGTGGTTGCTAAAGTTATTAGAAAATCCAAGAATCGGATGCTCATGCTGAAGATGAAAAGACCAATCTGAAACAAAGCCATCCTTAGTTAAACCCCCCCCCCCCCCCTTGACATCACCGCACCACCTTTAGTTTTTCTGTTTGTAAATTGATCCTCTTTATGAGACAGGTTCGACGATAGAATGATATAGTGATGGCTTTCCTGTCATGTTATGCTGACTTAGTGTTGTTTCGGACTAATCATAAGTTACTAACAGCTTCCTATATTCAATTCTGGCAATGAAATTCTAATTCCACGCGTACGAAGTCGCGGGTATCGGCTAGTACAAATTTAAAGTAGTAATCCTAATAAGTTGTCAGTTAGTGAAAGTGACAAATCAAATTTTCCAGGAGTAAAAAAAATGATATGAGTGTATCTGTACCAATTGAATCTGACGTAGTAAATATTGCTATTGTGGTCAATAACGTGACGGAGTGAGGATAAAACGACTTTCATGATGACTATGTAGTAATTGGAGAGGTAATTAGTGATGTGAATCAAGTACTAGTTGATGATTGTATAAAGCAGAGGGCTACGTTTCAGCTCTCTCAGTAGATAATAGTAATGAATGAGATAGTGCAATTTTTAGTGTTGAAAAGTAAAGTGAAAAGTCTACTCTAGTAGAGAAAATGACCCAGATTCAATTAATTTCAATCTTATGTATTAAATAAATTCGTGTTTGAGAGAGATGATAATAATTTTGTAATTGTTAATTTGTATAGTTTTCCTATGAATGAGTATTGTTTCAATGGATGGAAATTGTTTAGATTAAATATAACATATTTAAAAGCAGTATAATATGTGAAATGTTAGTTAAAAAACTGTAAGCATGAATATGATGTAAGTCGTAGGGTTTTAAGTACGATTTTCGTCTATGTGAAATTGTTTAAACTTGTTGTTGTATGTTTAAATGCCTGTAAATAGTCTCTATTTTCATTTTAAAATCTTTCTTCTTGATTATAAGTACTATTTCCATTGTGTGAAGCGATTTTTAGCCTGCTTGTGATGCTGTACTGCCTGTGTTCAGGTGAAACGATGCTAACAGGACGCTGGCGCTGTGTCTATGGTATTAGCAAAGTGCTTTAGAATCTCTGCAAGAAGCTAATTCATTATCCGTGTATGTGCTTATTAAGACTTGGGCGGAATAAAAAGAGTATCGACGGTGTTATTATTTCAACAACTACCCTGTCATTCAGAAGTTATAGAAATTAATTATTTTTCTTTGGTGGCAGTTATAAATCGCCTGGCGACCTGACAAAAGAAACCTGTTAATATAATGACTGATTAATTAATTTTCAACGTCAAACTGGTGATGTGTTTACTAAAGTTCTGCCTTAAAATTAGAGACATCAAGAAGGAAATCATGAGCTGACTTCGGAAGAAACAAATCGACAAAACCTCGACGACAGTGGAACTGTTCGAAGTGGCAGAAATGAAATAGACTCTGGCGTCTCTTGAATGGTATTGTTCTCTACTCACCAGAATTCTTAGAACTGTGACCTCCATTTCCTACTAAGTTTTCAAGTGACTTTAGTTGTCCCTCATGTAGTTACTTGGCAATACAATTCTTACAAATATTAATTGAAGATCGCTCTAAAAAATTACTGCTTCTTACAATGACAGCCTTGTGTTTCCTATTTTAGTATGATGACACTCAAAATCCCGATGTTCTCATCAAATATAAACAAGAAAAGTTGGAACAGAAACATAAATATAAAGTGTATCAGCTATAGTTGTAACTTCTTGGCTCTCCCCTTCAAAAAGTGCAGTAACATTGTCTCAATTTTCATTTCTTTTATTTTTACTATCGCTTGAGTAGCTAAAGTATTGTAGGGTTCTTAAACAGTTTTGTTCTTGCAGTTAATTTTTCTATGAAACAAACAATTTATACGAATGCTGAATTATTGTAAGAGTAATTCACCCAATTGAAGTTGATTATTGTGAATATAGTATTAATTCCTGAAGTCACTCCAGGCGAATACCGGGATGATTCCTTCAAAAGGCAATTCTGTTCCGTTCTCTGATTGCAGTCCTCTCCCCCCTCTAATGATTCCGACGTCGATGAGGCACAAAGCCACAAACAAAAAAATTGTATGTTTCACGAAGGCCGACAAAATGCTAAAATTCAGTTACTAGTACATTTCAATAAAGAACTTGGAAGTCTTTTCAAAGATAAATAAGTTTTACTATAGTATCTTGCTAATGTTTAACTTTAAATTATGAGTATCTTGTGGTTCGCTACTGAAAATTCTCATGTGAGGACAAAAGTTTGCAATGAAATCTGGCTAAGCGTTAATGATTTTTGACATAAGACTTAACTTACATACATATAAATTTTAACATAACAAGGTATTTTGACATTCTACAGAAAATTACCCTTCCTTCCTACTTTGGTATGACCTTACGCTTTCACAAGCAGACAGCTACGTGAGTTTCACTTTTTGTTTTATTCCTAACTGTAAACAAATGGTTCATACACATAACTACACTGTACGCGTTTTACACCTTTTCTTTAAAGTTTTGAAATCTTTAATTTAGAAGTAATATATTAAATTCAGAAACATCGATGATGCTCCTCATTGTTACATTTTTTAAGTTACCCTTCAGTCCTGAAGATTTCGTTGTCTGCTACTGCATGTTAATGTGACCTGCAGAGAAAACAATTTGAAAACTTAGGTGTAGTAAGGGAACATTTAACAGTGAACTGTAATCAGTGAGGAAGTAAGAGATTGAAATTGTTGTGAAGCGTATGCTAGTGATTAATTAGATCAATAAAATTACAGAAATGTACTTCATACTTGACCTGGTTGTTTAATATAACTGCGTTGGTTTATTTTTTTTACATATTTTCAGACTTCAGTATTAGCACACTTTAGATAAAATTAGGGTCTTTATCACACATTGCTTTTCCAACTACACATTCATGGATATACAATTGCAGTTAGCAGTTCTATGTGACTTGTGACGGGTTAACACAAGCGATAGCCCCTCGTCTCTTTGGTATAGCTTTTGGAATAGTTTATGCATACCCATCTCTACAGTATGAACATAATAAACACTTCAGATACGTCGTATGCAAGCGTACATACAAACACTCTTCCACAATGAACTGCGACACAATAGTTCCACAGCACTTCAGTTATTGCTTTGTCGTTATTTATATATTGCACAACATTACTAGTGGATGTCAGCACAGGTCACTTCAAATCCACACCCGCCAGTGAATAACGCTGTCTACAATTCTGGCTAACTAAACACAAATTTACCATCGATACCGTAAATTATAAACCTTAGTTGATAAATGCTACTGAATCGTACTTTTTTTTCATACAGAATGAGGCCATAGCTACAGACAGTAGCAGAAATAAGTCTGATTCGTGCCAGATAGGGAATGAATGGGATTGTTTCACGCATAGCAGTTGTAATTCATTCATTTTTGTGTATTGTACGATATTCTTATATCTTTTTTCTTTAGTATTGCACCATGTTGGAAATAGGTAGAATTTTTGATTCATTGCTCCAGTATTAACAACTGTATAGAAGGTTTTTTTCCCGTAGATCTGTGCAACAGAGAAATCTATTAACAGGGAGAGTGTCTTCATCATTAATCCCTGGCATGAAATGGGCATCAGAACAAAGAAAACAATTTTTTTTTTTTTAAACAGACATGAATATACCAGTTTACAGTAAAATTTCCGCTTCATTTGTGTGCGACTTTATAAAATTGAAAATAAAATACCAACAAAGATTTAACTATCATACGCGACCAAGTGAGCTGACTCTATCGTTGAATTGAAATGTTAAATAATGGGGATAGAAACACATAGAAATAGCGCAGATTTGTTTTTAAGATTAAAAATAACATTGTATATTTTATCAGTATATTTAATAAGTTTGTGAGAGTGGAAGGTCTTTTTGACTTAATGGGTATTATCAAACTTTTTGAAACATACCTGACAGCAAACTATTTCGTTTATTGGAAGGAAAAATTGTTTGAAGAAGGTAAATAAAAGTTGGTTGTTGGCTTTAGACTTTTTAGGTTTAATCAGCAGTTGTTATACTAAGAAGAGCCGAGATCATTTGATGAAAGACTAACAGACATATTGCAAAACTGTTCTGATCTAAGGTTAAGATGCTGATCCGTTTAATTTTTCAAGTTGCATGCAAAAAGAAAAACTAATTTATCCAATTACTAGGAGACTTCGGCATAAAAGAGTTGGACATCACAGGTGAGATTAGGCTTTGCAGCATTGCTTAAACGAAAGCTCACAATCCGCAGAATGCAGTTTTAGGACATCTCTAAATGTAGATCTGGCTCATTGAACGGGATGGAGTTTACAGTAGTTGTTAATATTTCATGTCGCATTGTAAATAGGCACAGAACTAAAATAATTGTGTCGATTTAGTTGCAAACGAAGGAAATTTTATTTCTGGTGTAAAGACACTAATTACGATACAATCAGCTCACACTTAATTTTTGATTAAATTATGTTATTGTTATTAGTATTTCATAGTGAAGCAATGGTTTCCTCACCAGCTGGAATAATTCTAAATCGTTGCGCAGAATTAGCCTCAAATTGTTGTTGCACAGGTTTTATTATGTAAATGGGAGCGTCCATAAATCACGTAGCTCCATGGCCTCTTGTGAACATCCCCTCCCTACCCCCCCCCCCACTTCCCCGCGTAGCACATAGATTTTTTCCCTATTGATTCCAGAACACAATTTGTACTGTTTTTCTCTTGTTAGACTATCGATACGGAGATAAATGCTAGAAATAAATATTTACATGTTGTTGTGTGTTCTGAACCTCATTTTAACTGTGACAAATAATATGAATGAAAAGCTACGTGGCCTGGCTCGGAAACCCCTCCCCCCATGTACCCCATCGTAGCTTTCCAGTCAACCCCTTGCCACCCTAGACCGAGCCACGTAGTTTATGGACGCTTTCAAATTTGTGAAACGTACGAAAAGAAAAAATTTCATAGCATCAATAAAAAAAAACCTGAATATTGTAAGGCATGGTTGGCTGTGGCAAAATTTGTCGATGTAGGTTAATACGTATTAAATAGAAATCTCGTAGTCCTAATTTATGGTTACTCATTCATCCAAAGTAAGTTGCTACGTCATATAATACAAAATGTTATTCGGAAGGTTTAAGATTCACTGATCACTGGAGCTCTCGCACGTATCTATGAGGGGTAAATTTGTACTGGGTACGCGTTGTGTGGTCAGGGCTGCAGGGGCGCTGGACCGAGCAGCGACAGCGCGGGTCACAACACTTTGGAGAGGTAGGCGGCGGGGGGCAGGAAGGGCGCGAGGAAGGCGTGATGGTGCTGGTGATGGTGTGCAGACACCGGGAACGACACGGCGGCCGCTGGCGCGCTCTCGTGCAGCTTCCGCATGTGCTTCTTCAGGTCGAAGTTGCGGCAGAAACCCTTGCCGCAGATCTTACACGTGAACGGCTTCTTGTCGTTGTGCGTGTGCATGTGGAATGTCAGGTTGTAGATCTGGTGGAAGGCTTTGTTGCAGATGTTGCACTTGTACGCCTTCTCCCCGCTGTGCGTCAGCTTGTGGTTCTTGTAGTTGCCCTTTTGGTGGAAACCTTTGCCGCAGAACTCGCAGACGAACGGTTTGTATCCTGCGTGGATTCGCGTGTGCGTGTTGAGAGTCGAGCTGCGGTTGAAGGCCTTACCGCACGTGTGACACTTGTGCGGCTTCTCGGCCGTGTGGATGATTTTGTGTCTGCACAGAGTGCTGGCCTGGCGGAATCCCTTGCCGCACGTCTTACAGACGAAGGGACGTGCCCCCGTGTGAACCGGCATGTGCCTGGTCAGGTTGTAGTGGGCGTTGAACACCTTGCCGCACTCGGGACACGTGAAGCTCTTCTGCTTGGCTGTGGGCGGGGACTGTTGCTGTTGCTGCCCGCGTCTGCCGGACACTGCGGCGGTGGAGGCCGTGACGGGGGCGGCACTCGCTGCCGGCTCTGCCGCAGGTGGCTTGGTGTCGGCCGGGGGCGGGCTGGGGGTGGCGGCGAGGAGCGGCACGGCGCTGGAGCCTGCAGCTGCCGCGGCTGCGGCTGCTGCGGCGGCTGCGGCTGCTGCGGCCGCTGCGGGGTAGTAGAGCAGTGGCGGCAGCGTGGGGGGAGGGGGAGGCGGCACGTACTTGCGGAAAGCGGACGAGTCTGGCGGGCGACGCGGGTCCGGCTCCATGATCTTGGCGATGCTGAACGCCAGAGGCCGCGCGGGCTCCTCGCTGCGCATCGCCATACACTGCAACAGTATTTACCACACTCACAGCTAATCTACAAATCAGTGTAGCGTGGGGCTAGCGAGCTGGCTTCGCGTTGCAGAGATCACCGGTTCGAGTCCGGCCCAGGACGTGAGTGGTTTTATTAAGTGTTTGTTCTGTGTTGTCCTTTCATTTGAGATTATTAACAACCCTAGATGAATCTAACACAATTGAGGAAAATTAAACACACGTGATGCTTGCTGAATGGCTAAAAGACCGAATGCCATACATATATATATAAAACCCTTCCACTTTGAATTACGCAGCCACTCAGCTACAGATTCAACCACAGCCGAATACTAATTTTTCAACTTAGACATTTGTGCTATCAGTCACTGTTTACCAGATTATACCTGATTTTCTTCAATCAAGTTCACTAGTATGGAAGATATAGCCAGCTCTTTGCAGTGCAACGTGCATGTAAACCTACTTACTCGCGAAAATAGCTGTCGAAGAATACAAACTGTGTTTCATGAGTGTTGCTCTCATGTTCTAAAATGTAAAGATGGATCGATTCTTATAAGATTTCAGTGCTCTTCTTTTATCTAAAAAAATATCTGTAACTCTAACTGAATGTTACTCCAGGTAAATGCCCACCTGTAGTACTCAAAGTTTCGCCTTAGTCTCTTTAAGATTACCACCAAACAGCTTACGGAGACAACAGAAAAGTAGCCCACTCTGATTATGAGCTGTCGTAGTTATTATCCTATTGTCACAGTCAATTTAACGGAAAAAGTTCCCTGCAGTTATGCTGAATTAATGCGTGAGAATAAGCAAATGGAGATATTTGGCTTTTTTTTTTTTTTTTTTTTTTTTTTTTTTTTGCTTATTGCTTTACGCCTTGTCGACTTCGAGGTCATTAGCGGTAGGAAAGGATGGGAGGCAATGAACGGGAAGGAATTCGGCCATTGCCTTTTTAAAGAAAGCATCCTGGCATTCGCCTGGAGTGATTTGGGGAAACCATGGAAAGCTCAAATCTGGATGCCCGGACGGGGATTTCTAACCGGCGTCCTCCCGAATGCGAGGCCAGAACGTTAACCGCTCACCCACCACTCTCGGTGTGGCATTCCACAAAGTGTGAATATTAGTATCTACATTTGTCACTCACAGAACTGCACTAATAACGGAATACTTAAGTTTTGAAGTTCTGGAGTCTTCATTTCTCTAGTGGTGTGTCTCTAACCTCAGACATGACTGTAAGTGAAATGATGTCACCACTGAGACTCTTAAAAGCAATATGAACGTAATGAACCAACATCAGTTCATTAAAACAATGTTAATGCCAGCTCCATGCATGATCTCGATGGCAGGGTCTGCTATTCATCCAGTAAGAGTCTCTCTAGAAACAAAATTTTAAAGGAGTATTGGAAGATGATTGGAAAAAGCACTGTAGACGAATCTCTATAAGTTTGTTTACAAAGATAATTTTGTAAACAGATAATTATTTCCTCACTGGGCACAGGTCTCTTCATTTACAATTTATTTGAATAGTTGCTAGTTTCATCTGATTCACTTTTGCACCATTTTGATTTTCATCTCCACACGCCCATTACATACTATCCACAATTATTTATTTCAGATACTTTAATCTCTGTCTTCTTCCAGATTCGTTCCCTTCAGCTGTATCGCTTTTCAACAAATTAACCATTCACTTGTGTCTTTTAATGTTACCAATCCTTCTGATTCTTACTTGTGCAAAATTGTTCAACAAACTCCTATTGTCATTAGTTAAATCCAAAACGTGTTTTGTTTTTGGAATAGAGTTGTACGTCTCCCAGAAGGTGGGAGAATGAGCGTCTAGGAACAGGAATGAATTTGGTATTGATCTTTTGAATTAACCATCCCGGCATTCACATGGTGTGATTTCATAAAACCATAGGCGAAATTTGAATTCTAGGAAGGGATTTGAACCCGCGTCCTCCTCAATTCCGAAATCAAACCTAACCTCTCTCTCACGAGACTCGTTCTGAGATCTTGCTCCAACACTAATATGAACAATATTCCTCATTGAGTGCTGAGTCTGAGACACACCTAAACGAAATAACATAACTGCCTTATCCCCCGGAAGGAGAATATTTGGCAAAAAACACTCTGACTCCCTCCAAAGCCTCTTCCGTCTTCATGTATTAACAAACCGAGCGGGGATCAAACCAACGCCTTTCCGAAATTCCTACACAGGGCTCGGTGAGTGTTTCATATTTTATCGCTCCTCATAATACTCATCATATTTCCATAACTCTAAATTTTGAGTAGTCTGTTTCTATTATCAAGCCTTAGCAGTTTAAACATACAGTTTTGAAATGTTCTTTCTGAGTACTAGTTCAATGTTTTATACTAGTGGGTTTCATTTCCCCAATAAGGCTTTTTCAGCTGTTTCTATCTTTCTTTTGAAGTTTTTCTTGCTTCGGCCAGGATTCATAATTTTACTTAGCATAGAGCAAAATTCTCCTACTTCTTCACTCGCAACTGTTTCAGTTGACGAATTGAATCATTTCTATTGTCATTTGTGACCTTTGTTTTATTTTTGTTTACATTTATTTAAAGTTCATCTCCCATGTTTTGGACAGGTCGATCAGTTATTTGACTATCAACTCCCTCACAGCAACTACGAGAACAATACAACCAGTACTTCAACTTGTTTTTCATCCTTGATTCCTATTCATCTATAAATTTGTTTCGATAGCTAGGAAGCGGTATGTGGCGTGATGCTGTATACGATTACAATTGTTCTGAATAATTGTTTCCGATGTTTTCACAGACTCTCACTCCTTTTGCTTTGATACTTGTAAATTCTTACCTTAACCTGTACCATTAATATCAAAATAATTCTTTTCTCCTGCACAATGCCTACCACATTACCCTGTCACAAAATTTCTTATTTATTTCTTCCATTGCTCTACTGCTTTTACAGAACGTAAAATAATATTCTCCTCAGCACTTTAGATCTTTATACAACACTTTTTATTTCGTCGAAATTCTGTTTCATAATCCTGCAGTTAGCATACATTCCATTCATAATTATTTTTCTCTTATTTTCCCCATTTTTCTGTTTAGCATTCGGTGTTTATTTCCTTTTTTTAACTTATTATCTTACATTATTCGTGATTTCTACCAATCTATCAATTTTAGTTTTACTCCAAGAACTAAAGTCTCTACATACGTTTTTCATGTGTCTAATATCTGTTCGAATACCTTAATTATCGTTTATATCAGTTTGTCCTTTTACAGCCCCTTCGTTTTTAATTGTTTCTTAACATTCTTTAGTTTCACTATACACTTCATAATTATCAAATTACGTTTAGTGTCAATACGCACTTTCTATAATGATTTACAGCCCAATATTCTGTTTCCGACTATTAACGGATAATGGCTGCATTTCTTCTTTTACGATATTTTTAAGAAATTGTTTTCTCATAGACCGGAATTGCGTCTCTCTCCTGTTAAAACGTAACAATCTATGTTGAAAATTAGAGTTTTGTTCTCCTTTAGACACTAAATGCAATCTAGCCTTATATTTTATCTTCTTCGTAATATTCTTGTTTTAGCTGTCGTTTTCTTTTCTTACTACATATTCAACTCCTGTAACACTCTTGTTACCACATTATCCTGGGTTTCCAGATAAGATATCTTCTATCTGCTTCCATACCATCTATATGTCTGTCTATAAATATCTCTAACGCAACTGACTTAGTCAGTTTCTCATTCCAGACACCAACTTAGGCAATTTTTTTTTCTGTTCTTTGTGGTATCTCATTTCTGAACACTTCCCATCTAAGGATCTAAGGACTACTATACTTTCGGTGAGTTTTTCTCAGGATGAAATTTGTACCTTTAAATATAATATTCCTTCAGGATGATCTTGAGAATTTCAATGCAGGGGTTTTCAGTTGCCTTCTGCGTCTGAGGAAACAGAATGCACCATTAGATTGCTTTTTGACTGGACGAATCTAGTATACTCCGTACCAGTTTTCTACAAACACAAATAATACAATAAATATTCAAATTTTAATAAGCTACATTAAACTACAAATTACGAAAGCAATATTCATGCTTTTTCTTTAAAGAGTATTCTTCCTTTCCACACTATTATTAAATACTGAAGTCAGGACAGGTTTCTTGCCTGTCCATAAAAGTAAGTAATGCTTTAACTCACTTTTTACCGCATATGTCACCGATACTGCATTAAATTACAAGAAAATGTCTACATCTCCTTATATATTAAACTGAAGATCTAATCTCCGTGATTTGGTATTTTCTTTCAGTTTTTGAGGTCAAAGCATTAACACAGCGCTCTGTATTTAAGGAACAGAAACTTTCCCCAGAATAATTCTCCACTTATTATTCATTCATTGTTTGTAAGAAAATGTATTTGATGTTAATGTGTTTATACTGAAAAACAGATGGTTAATTTCCTGAATGCATTCACTCTCTTTGGCTCAGAATTTTTGTCTTTCTTGAACCACATTTTTGAAGTATTTGGACTTTTAATTTTAATTCTCCTCTACAATCTCAGTAATGTATTGAGCTGTGCAAACACTCTAGGCTTCTCCCCAGTCACTTAAAAGCGAAGTTAAATACAAAATCAAAACTCGGTTGCCGCTGAGTGTTATGTCAATTTTACTGCCCGAATTCAAGACGAACAACCAGTTAATGGAAACATACCGAGCACCACCAAGCTGCAAGGTGATATATCATCTCAAACGTATTTCATTTTATGTATGGTTATATCAAGGAAAAGTATAGTAAACAATGTTTTATACATGAATTATGATCTCTGAAGCATGGGTCTGCTCATTCACCTGTCATTTTTTCAGTAAAAAAATAGTAAATTCGTGTGGTCGCAATGACCTGGTGACGGGGTTTCTTAGTGGCTGCGTAGTCCGCCCCAATCGTAGCTGCCTAGCCTAACCCGATAGTCTTATCGTGTACAGGGGACCTACAGTTTAACCACAGAAGCGTTCTGGCGTACTTCACATTACACATCAATCTGTGCCAGAGGTGAAGGGCTCCGAGACAGGGATTCGAACAGGAGACATTTCGATCTCCAGTCGGACGTCATAAACACTGAACTACCACGCTGCTCTAACTTTTTTCGTAAAGTAAATTTGTGTAATTTTAAGACAGAATGACAGAGATTCAAGCTGATGGTCATTCCTTCTTTTCCATTGCTGAATATACAGGTTAATGTGGAATTCAAACCACTGAGTATTCGTAGAGTATTTAACTTACTCGATGTAAGCTTTCCAGAAATCTAAGTCGGAACAGGATATGAATTGGAGTTGTTGAGTTTTTTGTGCAAGATTTCTAGGAGTAAGCTAACGAAATTATCAACTTAATCAGTAAGGATGCAGCATAAATGATTGCAATAATTAATTTGATCAGGGACAACGCTCTCCTATTTAAGTTGACCCAAGACTCCTTCCCTCCTGTTGTGGACTCCACTACGTCTGTATTAAACACTATGGTATCGGTAACTTGCAGTTAAGAGAAGACCAGTACTAGCTAAATATATCCTTTAAATTAAGCAGAGTAAGGTTTTCTCTAAGGAAAGGACTTTACTTCCGCTCTTACTGTCCATAGTTATTATTAATATTCCTACATATTTAAAAGCAAGTAATAGTAAATTATTAGTATATGTTCGAAAGTGCTGCTCATGGCCGCCGGCAGGATTGCTTGTAGGGGGGTGCACCAGGGCTGCGTTGGTGCCCCCCCCCCCCTATCGGCCCAAAAATTTCCGGGCGACCTTTTTTTTTTTTTTTTTTTTTTAAAAAAAAAAAAAAGATCTACTACTGACCACACGGCGACCCGGGATGCGGGATGTAGGGGGGTGCACCCGGGATCCAGGGGGGTGCACCAGGGTCGTAATTGGTGCTCCCCACCCCCTATCGGCCCAAATTTACGGGCGACCCGGGATGCCAGGGGGGTGCAAGTGCACCCCCTTGCACCCCCCTCCCGGCGCCCATGGTGCTGCTGCTTCTTTCGCGCCACTCTTGAAATCAAGTAATAGATGTAACCCTTGAATATCGTGTTTAATGATCAATTAACATCTGTGTTATGCTTAAAGAAATTATGTACCTAGTCTGATATAAAAAATTAACTTACGTTGTATGGTTAAATCTCAGGAGGAAAGCGTCGTTTTTTCACTGAGAATTTAGTAAAAGCTTGAATGAGCTGAAGTTCTCTTATATAGCTTTAGATTAAATCTCTGATACTACAGCAACAATAAATAATAGCTTAAATTTTTTCTGAGAAGATGTTAACCGTATTTAAAAAAAAAATATTAACGTATATTGGTAGCCCTTTTTTTTTCAGGGAAAAAATTACGTGATTTAGCATGAAAATAGATAATTACCATCAGTATCACTCATTCTGAGGCAGATATTAATTTTTTTTTATCTTTCAACCGACGTTAATGAGCAAACAATATTTCTTGATCTATGAAAACAAGCAGAAACATCTAAAGTTAAGCAGAAATCTTGTAACTAAAGTCAGGAATAATTTGAACATTCCATTCAGATAACATGTAGTCTAATACTGTTCATTGCTGTTTTGTGTTCTATTATGAACCGATGCATAGGTAAGATAAAAAATGACTATATTTAATGTTTGCATTTTTACTTGATTCTGAATAGTATTCGGCAAAATTCCACAGTACCTTTATATTCATGTAACCCACCCTTATAAACATACTATCGATTTCTGTTGTGAAGCACACAGGGATACTTTAGAAACGTATTATTTGCCTAATGAAGTACCTAACAGTCGATAATTGAATATTTCACGGAGTATTGCTTCTATATAGATTTCACTGGTTTCGAGCAGCATAAACTCTGCTATGCAGGACTTAGAAATTTGTAGTGTCTTTTAACGTTGTTTTACAAGATCAAAGCTTGAAACACTGAGACTGGAATTTAAATCATAAAAATTAAAATACACAAATAATATACTTCAGTATTCACTTTGTCAATTTAAATACACCTGAATCTCGTTTTGGGCATCATACAAGAAATGTGCTGAACATAATGGACAGATTTAAATTGTTTAAAGTAGAAACTCTATTAGACTGTGTGATAATTTCATTAAGCTCCAGGTATTTCTACGGACAGAATTAGTGAAACTGCGATATAGTTCCATTTTTTAAAACATTAAATTTTAAAAACCAATATTTTTCAGTGCTTCTTGCTTATCTATTTTTTTTCACAAGAGCAAATAAATAAACAGAAAATCAGTTTTGGTTAAAGAAAATGTTTAATATTTTAATTTTAAAGTTAGCTTCGTTGGGAGTTTTCTTGGTACATCTATCAAGTTGTCTACTGTTTTCAATGAGAAGAGAAAAATTGGAGGGTAGCACTAATACAGGCAACAGTGGAGTTAAATAAAACGTTTTCTTATATCAGCTCTACCTTCTTTGGAAGTGGGACTAGTACGTTGCTTTCTATACCGCATTCAGGAATTACTAAGTCCTGATTTTTTTAAACGCATAAATTCTTTATTTGACGTATAAATCTTCTGTTTGATCCTTTTTGATTTAAACTAGCAACATTTAGCACTTTTGCAACATTTTTTCAGGTCACGGTCAAAAATCAGATATTTAACCTATAATTTCACCCCATAACCGCAGTTACGTTTTTCTTTTAAATTTATGTTTTGTAACCATATATTCGTCTATCATTTCTCCTCACAATAATTAGGCGAAGATGCGCCAAAAATATGGTCTGTTTTCTGGAAGAAAATGAAAACTGATATATTTTATGAAGCGAATGTAACAACATTTATTTATGTCATAAAACCTGAGGTATTTTTTCTATTACAAGTTCGTATATTTGCAAAAGAGAAAAAACTCACGTAATCTTCGTAAAGATGAAGATAAAATTATGGAGTGAAAAAATTAATCTAGCTAAATAATGCAATTGTCATTAAGAGAACTTACAGAATAAGATACATTTTTAAATGTAATATAACTGTAAATTTAGTTGGTAATAAATTATGAGGCAGTAATATATTTACATTGAAAGACTTAAATCAGGGTAAGATGTCTTTTTGACCTATATGCAGATGCAAAATTTAATTTAATGGTATTTTTGTTCATCAATACCACAGTTATTACAGTTAATATTTTAAGCTGACTGAAATTGCTGTTTAAGTAACGTTTTTGTGATTGCTCAACAGTTTCATTATTATGGTGATGTGCTAACATTGCATTTAGCACAACTTACATAAAGAATAAATACATAATATCACTTAACCTTCAAAAGCAAGACTTTTTTTCTAACTTTTTATTGCTTGCTTGCTTGCCCACAAAGGCAATGTAATGTTGCAATTCTTTTTTTAGAGGCTATGTGTTGGACTGTTTTTTCGGATATGTTTCACTGATTTAAATTTTTATATATCTACCTCTCGTTTGTAACAAGGTTGTTGTGTATAAAAGAGAAAAGAAACGTATCATTTATCTGAGAATAGTTTTTGTTTTTGTTTTTAGTATATCTACTATGATAATATTCAAGCCGATGAACTAAGCTGAGATAAACTAGGAATAAGAACATCTAGAAAACTGACTCTTTCGTGGGACCGAGCATGATGAGTGAACGATTTACGCTCTGGCCTCGCATTCGGGATGACGTGGGTTCGAATCCCCATCCGGGCATCCAGATTTAGGGTTTTCCATGGTTTCCCCAAATCACTCTAGGCGAATGCCGGGATGCTTTCTTTAAAAAGCCATGGCTGAATTTCTTCCCGTTCCTTTCCCCCAGTCCTTTCCCGCCTTTAATGACCTCGACGTCGACGAGGCGTAAAAAAAAAAGGTACTTCGTGGACATGAACAGACTGACAAAAGAACAACTAAGTTTTTCATTTGTTGGTTGTTTAAGCCACTGCAGTGCAATAGTGTGCTCAATAAAATTATATAGTGTAGTGTTATGGCAGCTATACGTAGACTAGAAGAACGAATATAAAAGTATAAGAACGTAGTGATGATTAATGATGAAGGAGAAAGATAAAGAAGTGACAGTAAGATTGGAAGATTAAAAATACAGGTCTCAAGCAATTAGGCAAATATGGCTGGTATGACGCCGGCAGCTGGCGAGAGCGTTTTCCTATTCAGCAGGCCGTCACAATTGAAGATCAACAGCCGGCAAGGGGGAATATCGGCACTCGCAGAACATACGCTGTTCAATTCTTGATGAGCGCTTTCCCATTTGCAATCTTCCTTGCCTTTGTGTGGCACCACGCTCCCCACCACCTCTCTCAAGACTTTGTTACTGGGCCGCGCAAAAATTGCGCCTCTGAATCATGTACAAGCAATTAACGAAAAACAGGCCACGCAATTACTTGTCAACAAAGAAGCCACTCTTAAACTTAATTAGCCTAAATATTTGTTTCTCAGCGTACTTTTATAGCGGATTTCCACATCAGTCGTAAATCTATATTCCGGTTTTAGACGATGCGCATCAAAACACAAGACAACCTGGCAGTTTATGGTTGACCGCGTTAAAGCCTGCGGATGGGGGGCGGGGGAGGGGGGAGGTTGCGATTATAGTAGGCCCGGGTTCACACTTCTACCACGGTGTTCTGATTGCGATTTTGAAGCGGTTATCCGTAATCACTTACACGAATGTTGGACTGGGTTATTCAATCAGAATAAGGCACCGTGACGCTTTTTGGATCGGTAAAATCTTATTAGTTCGCGTCACCAACATAACAATATATCTGAAGCTATAAGTATGACGTCTTGGTCTTGGGCAGCAGTTATAGTATCGATTACACTTGTATCTAATATATAAAAATGATTTTTTCCCAATGTTCTTCATACAAACACACAGATTTTATCCGATTTTGATGGAACTTTTCATACGAATGCTTTAAACTAAACAGAAAAATACTGTTTACATTTGATTTACAAAACCTAAACTCTCTCCTCCTTTCCCCTTCACCTTAATGTCTGTCGACGTTGTTCATAGAAACGCACAATTTTAATCCGATGTATATTTCAAACCAAGGCAGTGTGGTAGCTCAGTGGCTAAGGCGCTTGCTTCCAAAACGTTCTCTCTCCAGTTGCGGGTTCATACCCCGTTCAGAGCAGGAATATTTAGGAGTTGTATTTGATTATTTGAGCTACGCTGAGATTTTTAATGGTTCTGATTCCACGTTAAACCGAGCAAAGGAACTGGCCTTCCTGCCTCTAACATAACGCCTTGGCACATCTCCTGCTGGAAGATTCGACCAACCTTAGGGGTGTGGACTAAGATGGGTTTTTAGTTTTTTGAGTGAAAACTTTTTTAGGTGCGTTGGGTGATTGTTGGATAGGTAAAAAATATGTTATGAGTTCGCGTCACCGACATGCTAGTGGTAACAGTACATCTGTAGCGTTCTGGTGGCTTAGTGGTTAAGGTGTCTGACTGGGGAATGAAAGGTTCCTGGTTCGAATCCCTGTCCCAGTGGGGATTTTTAAAGACCATTAACCCGACCTTCACCTCCGGCACAGCTTGCAGTTCGCCATAACGCTTCCGTGGTCCGGACCCCACGTTAAACTGTAGGTCCCGTGTACCTGGTAGCACTACCGGGTTAAGATAAGGCGGCTAAGACTGGGGCGGAATGCGCAGCTAATAGAAACCCTGTCACTAGGCCATCACGACCACACGGAATATTATTATCTGTATCTATAACTGTGACGTGTTGTGCGTATGATATTCGTAGTTTTAAGTTTTCACTTCTGTCGGCAGTCCCGAATGACTAGCGATGTTTTTTTCTGTGTAACGAACCATCTTTCTCCATTCGTACTTAACCAATATCGATGAACGAGATATCATAATAAAGCTTAAGTTCTCGCTTTGATAGTATCATTAACTGAGAAAGGAATTTTTCTAAATTAAACCCGTAAATGGAACAATTATGAACAATGAAGGTCATGGGTATGCGATAGTTCAGACTCAAGCTGCTAGGCTTCGCTGGCGTCGCTAAGGAGGGTTCACTTACCACTAGATAGCAGCACCACTTATCGAAGCGATAAACTGCGCGTGCTACTTAGGGAAACATTTCATCGTTTCTACCTGTTTCGTGTTTTGCTACGTACCTATAAACAAAAGCCGGTTCCTCTTTCATCCTATTACAAACCAACATCGCTATTCATCGCACAGGCCACCTAGTATACATAAAATCCACGCTCTTACGCTGGTAGAGAACAACGTTAAGCCTATTTAGTATTTTTTTCATATACATTTCACATACAGTGTAAGACCACAAACACTTAGTACTAGCTTAAACTGAAAGGATATGTAAAAGGAAAATAACCAGAATTTGAAACTTTCTTCAGCAATTTTATGTGGATGAAACACTGCTTTCCATGCAATGGCATAAAGGTTTGAAGCATTTACCTATCAATAGACAAACGCAGTGAACAACCTTGGCATTCTAGTACACATCGCATTGCTAACAGCCTCCTTTTTTGTCGTTTATTGGCTCATCTGCATCGATGTCATTATAGGAGAGAAACGCAAGGAACGTAAAGGAATATTGTATCAAGGAACCAACCCGTCATTCGCCTGGAGTGATTTAGGGAAATAATTGAGAACTGAAGTCAACTTACGCCCGCGTCCTCCCAATGCCATACCCGAGCGCTAACCTCTCATCAGTCAAATCCTCCTTATACCAGAAAAATCCTCAGAAGTCATATATATATGCAAGTGTGTTTCGGAAAATTGTAACACAGATTGAAGATGGTCTATATATACGGCATAGTTAGGAGAATGTAACGTTACTACGTCGATGGTCGCTAATTCGATTCCAGTGTACGGCAGAGTAGTGTTTGCCACTACTCGCGATTGCTGTTTTTCAATTATTTGTAGTAGTGTACAGAATCTTATCCCTGTTTACCCCCACGCGTTCGCTGTTAATATGAATGAAAGTAAGAAGCAACAGCCAATAAGAGCGAGCAATGATTTTATCAGCTTCTGTTCTGAGCATTCCATCTTAATAGTCTCTGTTTTCTGGGATAAGAAACCGAGCGATGTGGGTGAGTGGTTAACGTTCTGGCCTCGCATTCGGGAGGACGGTGGTTCGAATCCCCGTCCCGGCATCCAGATTTGGGTTTTCCATGGTTTCCCAAATCACTCCAGGCAAATGCCGGGATGCTTCCTTCAAAAGGCCATGGCCGAATTCCTTCCAATTCCTTGCCCCCCATCCTTTCCCGTCTCTAAAGATCTCACTGTTAAGCAGTTAAAAAAAAAAGACTTGGTGGTGAGAATAATGAGCTCAATGAGAAAGCAATACAGGTCATGGTTTTGTTGCTTCTGTCTTGTTATGGTTGTAACGAACAATATTTGCACAGAACTGAAATTAAAATGCTGGTTCTTTAAAATAAAATCATTACTCTATGGCTGCTTGATCTATACGAAAAAAATAGTCAATCATCCCGTCCTATAGTCCAGAACCATAAATTTCTCTAACACAGGTTGAAATAGTAATAAACAATTATATTTTACTATTTTTTTGTGCAAAGACTACTAATTAATTATTTAAAGACAATGCTATATGAAGAGGTGAGCTTGTAATGCATAAGTCTTGTCCATAAATTTTTTTATCATGGCGATTAAAATTTTGATACACTAAACCATTTCATTTTATCACTGCAATAAATTATGCATTCTGCTACTTCAGTAATGTTACTGTGAAACATTTTCCAATAAGTTAAGTCCTTAAGAATTTCTTCGTGTTTTTATTGTTATTTTTTGTGATATTTGACCCTTTGGCTCCTACAGTCAGCTTTACTGTTTAAATTGTTTCTTCATGATGCGTATTTGTATCGTCATTTCCATGTATTGCTGTCGTGTAAGGATATAATAGAGCACGAATAAAGCCCCCGCACGGCTTACTTAACATCAATATCGATTTTTTTTAGTTATGATCTTGGCATTTAAATACATATTCTAAAAGTTTTCTGAATTTCTTTACAACTCCGTTAGTGAGATTTCTCCTTCTGTCAGTTATGTCTTTGTTGATTGACATTTGATAAAATCATTATGAACGTACTACGTCTGTTAAACAGTGTCAATTAAAATTATTTCTAACGTCTCTCTAAAAATTTGGATACAGCTAATGACGTTTGTTGAGAAAGGAAAGCTCTGTGAAAATTGACATCTGTTTTAAACAAGTAATAGCTGCACGAAAAGAGGACAAAACCATCAGCAAGGGTCTTAGTGAAATTATTCCATAGGACAAAAATTACGAGGCTATGTACAAATTTTACCAGTGAAAAAATTTTAACACCGTTCCCGGAATACATTTTAACTACATATTAATGGGCAAGTATGGATAAATATAGAACTGCATTATAAAATATCAATTCAAATTTATCAGCTGCAAAAGCGAGTCTTTCAGACGCGTTAAAGAGGTATATGTCCTTTCTATTTTCAAGTTATTAGAGAAATAGTGTTTTAAGAACAAAATTGAAATTTGGTTATCAGTAAGACATTAATTTTTGATTGCAGTTAGCGAATGAAATATCAAATCTTATTATAAAGGTTACAAAAGTTGTTTATCTAGAGCTACACTTCAAGTAGACATTGTGTTTCGTATTCCACTGTTGCATCTGTGGCCTTTTTTTGGAAAAATAAAATCTGCCCATAAACTTTGCCGAATTCTGATGTTATACTTTTTTGTGTTATATCTGATACCTGGGAGCGGTCTGGTGCATCAGTGGTTAAGGCGTCTGACTGGATATCGAAATGTTCTCGGTTCAAATCCCTGTATAGGCAGGGATTTTCTTAGGTCATTAACCCAATCTTTACCTCCGTGTATGTGTAGGTCGGATTCCAGCATAAACTGTAGGTCCCCTTTACCAGGTATGATTATAGAGTTATGTTAGTTCAGTATCCTACCTGCAATATAAGGCTTAGTATGCCTCATTCGAGAAGACCCAACCAACTTTTAGGTTGGGTACTAAGCTCAGCTAATGATTGAACATTCACATAACAATCACCTCAGTCATAAATAATAATGTCCTTATATATTATTGATAACAATGGATGAGATATCAAATTCTTGTCCAGAAGGAACAAATGTTGACTACAATAGACCAGATGTAGTTTCTTGCCAAGAGAAATGAATATTTCGAATAGAGGTGCGAGAAATGATATAACCTTTCTGAAAGTTACCTTTCCATACCTCTTTTACAATAGCCTAACTTCCTATATTTTGTTGTTGAGAGTCGTTTATTCCACTTCGCTTGGTAGCTTAAAATATTAAGAATATGTAATAACATATACGCGATTCTTTGTATTGCTTTGTTTCGTCTAATAGCCTGTGCAATGTTAATCTGAGTCACTTAACTGGATGCAATCGAGCGAGACTTAATCAAGCGTGTGCTGGTGGTAGTATTGCCCCCTCTGTAAGCGGTTGCTCTCCCCTCTAATCTTTATTCCCAAGCGTTATTCATTATAAACGACCACTACACAGCCAACTGATCAATGCTTACAGTAGTCTGTAAACTCAAGCTAGTTATGTCGTTCAGATTTAATAAATAACAATGGCCCTCACCTCCTCACCAAATAAATAAGGGATTATTTTTGTAAATTTTAGGATTAATTCAGCTAGTCAGATAATTATGTAATATTTAAGGCGTAAAAAGTGAATGCATGGAATGATTGAAGAGTAAAGTGAACCATCTATACCAGTAACTAAGATTGAATATATCATCTTCCTAATATTCTACTTTTTCTCTATGACTTGCATATTGTTAGCCACTCGAACAATAATTAATTGCAAATTGTACTTATTTTATAAATTAGATTTGAGTATCAAATGGAGTTCTTGTCGTTGATGTGAGGAGATTATATTCAACACCGCCAAAAATAGGGTTATGGCTTTTCTAGGTCCATTGTTCTGTGATGGGGTTAGTGTAAGAATTGAATAACTGCTATCAGGAAGTAAGTATCTAATCAAAAGCTTGACAGCTAAACATTTCCATACTAACACGAAAATTATGTTCGGCAGCAGTGATTTTGTTATCCTCGGATAACCACACACCGGCCACCCGTTCCACAGGCGTCCATTGTGACATCATGAGGCCATACCCGGAGCATTGGTCCTATTCGAGGAATATTTGTGTTGACATCTGTCTGGGAAACGTGAAACTTGTGTGCTGTATGATGATACCGAGCGTTAACGTTCTGGTCTCCCATGTGAATACTGGTATGGTTCCTTCAAAAGGCCATAACTGAATTCCTTTTCATCCCTTGCTCCTGCTGTCCTTTCCCGCCTCCAACGACCTCGGCGTCGACTAGGCGTAAAGCCAAAAGCAAAAAAGTATGATAAGTGTATTTTTTGTTCATGAAATGTGTATTTTATAAATCAGAGATTGAGGATTGTCCCAGCAAACACTTAGATCATTGTTTCTCAACGAAGATGGTACTGGTTGTCCGCAAACAGCATATAATAAACTTAGATAACATACTTGTACCGCATAAGCACAAATATTTAAAAGCTATGAATATTTAAAGCCCCAGGCAAAAAACTGGCATTTCAAGGATATAAGTATTTTTTTTTTACTTATGGCTTTACGCTTCGTCGACGTCGGAGTCATTAGAGGTGGCATGGGACCGGGGACAAGGAACGGGAAGGAATTCGGCTATGACCTTTTGAAGGAACCATCCCGGCATTCACCTCGAGTGCTTTGGGGAAACCATGGAAAACCCAAATCTGGATGCCAGGACGGGGATTCGAACCGGCGTCCTCCCGAATGCGAAGCCAGAGAGTTAACCCCAAGGTATAAGGACGGTACAGCTATTCACTGAATACGTTTCTAGTCTGCATCAAAGAGAGTGCTGTTCATTTTTGTTAATGGCCAATTTCTGAGGATTTTGTACAGCATTTAACCATTGGTAAAGTGAGCCTCCACACTACAGTAAGATTATTATTAATTTGGATAGTTAATATTAATTGTTTGGTCAATATGTAAATAAATAATTCACTTCCAGTTTCATGGTTTTATATTTATGTTATGATGGTATATTACAATATGTGCTAGATGTTAATAATATACACATGGCTAAAAATTAAGTTAAGGGTGTGCAGCATTATTTACTGGTCCGCGCGTATGACCTAGACGATTGCGGATTCTTACAAGTTGACAGTGAATTTAAATTAAGTCATGAGTACTGATCTTCATGAACTAACGAACCTATTCTTACAGGGGATTCATGTAACTTATGTTCTCTGTGATATGTATATTCTGGTTTGTGAAATGGCAAAAATTTTCCGCAAACAGGACGGAAGATACGCAGGGATGAGGACCCTAACCGTTGTATCGCACAGCCACAACGATGGTTAATGGTTTATTAAGGTTAGTAAAAACATATTAGGATAAGTAGACTCCGTCAGAATTTAAAAATTTCAAATCTGGAGTTTGTTTCTGAGTGTTCTTTCGAGGGAAATAAAGTTGTACATTGTTTTGAAAGAAAATTGCGGGAACTGAATTTTCGTAATACGGAAAATCGAATTTCTGATATCTTCACTTACCCTTCAGCTGTTTATTTTGACGGCAAGGTCATTAGTGGTATGAGAGGGTCGACGGTAAGGAATAGGAAGGAATTCGGTCATACCCTTTCTAAGCAACCATTCCGTTATTCGCATGGCTTGATTTCGGGAAACCATGGGAAAATTGATGGTCGAACTGGGAATCCAACCAACGTCGACCTGTATGCTAGGCCTGTACGTAAATCTCTACCTACCATCTTTGTAATGTCCCTTTGATGTCGAGCTGAACTGTATAAATGTCAGCCCCGATAGTTAGGGGCTCCACGTACCGACGTTCGCAGGTTCGAATCCAGCCGAGTGCATGGGTGTTTAAGTGTCGTGTGTGTTGATGTCTTGTCCGTCCCTTAATGTCCATGTGTCTATGCTTAGCACTTGAGAAGCCGATACACCGGAAGAGTCATGGTAATCACTAAGTAGCCAAATGACACATAAAAAAGTCTAAAAGTATTTCATTATGTTTTGACAGTAAAGAATCTTAAAACTTTTCCCCCTGGTTTCAGAGCACACAATCATAGTGTTCTGTCTTATCAAACCTGGAAATGCCGCTACAAGCAAAGTCGGCACCGATTCCTTATTGATGGTATTGTATCATGTTGTCAACAGATACTTTTAGTATGCACATAATTAACTGTATTCCGTCATGGACTTACATTCTCTATCAGGCTATGGCTCTAGGCTACATAGTACCATGAGAATGATTCAATGTTTTGTAATAATGGCCTAACACTCTGGTAGCGCAATCTCATGTTCGTGTCTTGTTTTAATTAAGCTTGTATCTGCTCTTTATGTTCTGTACGCAAGTAAACGGGATAGATTAAATACTAAACCAATACACAGTAAACTGAATAATTCATTCTTGTTAGAAAATGGCAAATAAGCATTTAACGCTTTGCATTCGCATTCGGGAGGACGCTGGTTCTAATCCCCATCCGAGAATCCAGATTTGGGTTTCCATGGTTTCCCCAAATTATTCCAGGTGAATGTCCGGATGCTACCTTCAAAAAGGCCATGGCCGAATTCCTTCCCATTCCTTGCCTTCAGTCCCATCTCGCCTCTAATTATTTCGACGAGGCGTTAAGCCGTATATTTTATTTTTATTTTTTAAATAACTAGATGCCTGTTTACCTTGGCCTAAGAAATGTGCAGCACATACACATTTTGTAAATTATTCTAAAAACTGATTATTTTTATGTTTGTTATAAATGTCTTTCTCCATCCACCCACCCCCCCATGTTATCTGGTTTCAGTCCATGTGGAGGAAGAAATTTTCATCAGCTTGTATTTGGTCAGCAGGGAGAGAGATAATGGTAATAACTGGATTGTTTACCAAAAGCGTCGGTCAATACCCTCGCCTCTCCGGAGTGATAGCGTTGATGGCGATTCGTACGTCCGATGGGGTTGTTAAAACCCACGAGTGCCGACACCCCTCACACGCATTATCACAGTCAATTGTCAACCTGATTAGCTTTTTATTTTTTGGTGGTATACCAGTCAATAATCAAAAAGAAAAGTGGTTGCCAACTTCGAGTACGGAAATAATATCTGTTATTTATCACCTTCCATGCAATACGAATATATTTTTTTTATATGAACGTAAAGATACATGATCTTTTTTTATGGTAGTAGAGACGTCTAGTGGTATACCTGCAGGTGCTGACGTTAACAGGATTTTCTTCTGAGCGAATCACACCACACCATCCAGGAAGTTGGACCATCATTCTTCTTTAGAGTATCGATCCCTGTGGGTGAGCCGTAACTCTCGAGATTAATATTCGGGAGGACGCGGGTTCAAATCCCCGTACGGCCATGTAGATTTCAATTTTCCATAGTTTCTCGAAATCTCTCCAGGGGAATCTCTAGATATTTCGTTGAGAAGGCCATAGCCTAAGTCATCCACGTTCTTTGTCCCAATCCTCTCCGCTTTAATGACCACGAAACCCGAAAGAAAATTTCTTCAAATCGTATTTTCCACTGGTAGGGGATGCAGCTAGAATACTTTGGGCGACAGAATGGTTATTTTTAAGAGTGAAAATTCAGACATTGCCTTATCCTCTTCAGGTCGATGGAACAAACATCACAACTACAGTTTCGAAACCCTCTGATGTCACTGACTGCTGGGGAGCTCGCCATCTGTCTGTCTTGTCTATGATCAGTGTTATTTTATTAGTGAATTGTTTAGTTACTGAATCGCAAATTGTGGATCACCTAGATTATTGGGGAAGGCTCCTAATATCGTACCGAGCGTGGTGGGTGAGCGATTAACTTTCTGGCCTCGCATTCAGGAGAACGCCGGTTCGAATCCTCGTCCGGGCACGCAAATTTGGGTTTTCCATAGTTTTCCCAAATTAATCCAGGCGAATGCCGGGATGCTTCCTTCAAAAGGCCATGGCCGAATTACTTCCCATTCCTTATTCCCAATCCCATCCCGCCTCTAATGACCTCGACGTCGACGAGGCGTAAAGCCATAAATTAAAAAAAGCTAATACCGTAATCACGACGGCAAGTAAGTAAGTCTCGAGGTTTGAACCTTGACTATTTGTATTTTCAAGTCGAATATGGCGTGTCCAGGAAACTATCTTGAGACGTCGGAATAAAGGATTTGATTCGTTAAGACGTGTAATCAGTTTACCAGTACCCGGAAATATGTAGTGTGAATGGATGAAATATGAAAGAAGAGATACGGTGAAAAACCGGTGTCGGCCTATTTCGGCCTACTCTTCCGAAAGCATCTGAGGGGCGCCAAGATCGACAGTGTCATATGCCCTCACTTCATACGCGCAGGACACTGGTGCACAATGTGGTGATCAGGAGCATCTCTCCTACTCTGCTGGCCAAGTCCTGATGAGTCACTAGGACACAGTCACAATGGCGCATCCACCTGGTGTTCCCTTAGAAGTCGTGTTTGTGTGGTCCTTACGAATGTTTATTTTAGTACACCATACAATATAATTGAGTTTTTAATAAGCTTTCCGTATAACAAAAGAATTATGATAATTACCAATAGGTTTCAGTTTAATAGTAAACCTGTCCCTTGCCTTCTTGGTGAATACTACTTTTTCTAAACATAGTAACATAGTGATATCAGAGTACTGTGCACGATTATCTATATATTACTGTAATTGGTGCAGAGCGTGGTCGGTGAGCGGCATTACATTCGGGAGGACGCGGGTTCGAATCCCGTTCCCGCCATCCAGATTTGAGTTTTTCATGGTTTCCCCAAATCATTCTAGGCGAATGTTGGGATGGTTCCTTCAAAGGAACATGGCCGAATTTCTTCCCGTTCCTTGCCCCTATTCTTTTCCCGCCTCTAATGATTTCGACGTCACGAAGCGTAAATCCAACAAAAATAACATGGCGCAGCTTACCGAGGTCTATTTCTCAGTACCACCTTTCTTTTAAACAAAGATGTAAAATAGGTATCTAATCATTGTGGAAATTCGTAAACGTCATGTTACATATCACAAGTGATACTCACTCAACGGAAGTGGATTGAATTCTCACAAAGGATTGCAACTGGAAGAGCGGCCCACTTCCACTGTGTTTACAACATAGAATCGGAGCTAAGGTGTGTTTACCGCACGCTTTGCATACCGAAAATCACGAAAACATAGCTTACCTAGCGTGGTGGGTTAGCGGTATCGTTCTAGCTTCGCCTTCTGGAGGACACAGGTTCGAATCCCGCCCATCCATCTTTATTTTAGTTTGCAAGGTTTTCCACAATCACTTCATCAACCCACCTGGATAGTTCCTTGAAAAGGTTACCCGTTCGTTGCCCCCAGTTCCTTCCCGCTTCTAATGACCTCGGCGTCGACTTGGCAAAGAAAATACTCGTAGTGTTGCTACACGATAAAGACACGGATGAAGTACCCTCGGTGTCGGCTGTTTGACTTGAAACGGTTTTGCGGAAGCTGCAGCTGTATGGCGACAAAGAGCAGGAAGGCTGGCGCGTGCCGTAACTCGACTCGACCAGGATGTGCAGCTGCAGCGCGCCTTGTATAAAGCACGGCGTATAATTTTCGCTTCCTTGTTCCAACAGCTTGCGGCGTTCGCCTTCTGACACCCAGCTTCCGGTCCAGCGACTGCCCTGGCAGGAGGTCCCCTACCCTGTGCGGCTCCCTACCTAGCTAAAACCTGCGAGTACTCAGTACCTGTACTGGACATGGGGATCTGTGCTCAAATCTCTGTTTGGTCAAATCAGATACCGTGGCAGCTGACGAATGAGCGGTCTATTGGCTCTGTGGTTAAGGTGCTTGACTGCGGATCTAAAGGTCTTCGGTATGAATCCCTGTCTTGGCGGGCAGTTCAACAGGCATTTAACCCGACTTTCGCCTCTGGCACAGCTTGCTGTGTAATATGAAGTATTGCACAACGCTTCCGTAGTTCTGATTCCACGTTAAACTGTAGGGCTACTGTATTACGTTAAGGCGGCTACGACAGGGGCGGAATGCGCAGCCAGTAGAAACACTTGTCACCAGGTCATTAGGACCACATGGAATTATCGTTAATACTAGGCAAATGTTAAATATTTTCTGCACTATGTCTTAACCGCAATGTACAGTACGCTGACAGAAATATTATTTGGTTCGTAAACAAATGGTAAAAACCTACTTTCTTTCCTGAGATTCGTAGGCAAGACTTAAAACAATCTCAAACAAGCCAGAGACAACAAAAAATGTGACTTATAATTTTTTTCGCTTGTAGCTTTTCGTCTTTTCGAAATCGCGGTCATTTGAGCCGGGAAAGGACAGCGGGTACGGAACGGGAAAGATTTCGGATACGGCTTCTTGAAGAAATCATCCCGGCATTCATCTGGGGTGATTTCTGGAGACCTTGAAAAACAGAAATCTGTATGGTCGGACGAGGATTTGAAGTAAGTTATCTGAGTATCTTACAGAACTATTTAATTTCTCCTCCAAAACCAAATTCCTAATCAAAACATTGATTATTACTAGAATGAAAGAGACAATAATTAAGGATAGAGAAATACTCAAACTAGAAACGTTAAGAAAGCAATCGTAAAATAAAAAATCACTGGAGTTCCTCTCATTTTATTGCAAAAAATCGTGAAAATATAATTTAACTCACTTAGTCCTGTAACATGTTTTGACGAGTGAAGCTTGGTCATCATTTTACGAAACAAGCTGATAGTTTGTCGATGCCGATTTCATTAGAGCAGGGGGAAAACTGAGAACAAGGAACAGATGAGGCGAGGAAACCGAAATCGGGATCACCCATCAAGTTAGGCACGAGCTCTTAATCTTTTTAAATTGTTCGCGAATAGAAAGTCTCAGTCCGATTTTAATTGATTAATTCCTTTTAAATTTAAAGTAAAACTTTTTGCCTTTTAAAGAAAGAAATATCGATTTTTGCCTTTCATCCATGCTCTCCGTATTAATTAACTTATTTCCTCAATGCGGATACACTTGCTGTAATCCACTTTGTATTGAATCACTGATACTAGCTGATCTTTTCTCTCTGAATCTTCCACAACATGTTTTTTTTTTTAATGAATCTGGTCCACTACCAATTTTGAACAAAGCTACAAAACTTATGTTTCAGAATTAATATTTAGAATTAATAGAACATAATTGGATTGCTTTCCCTAAATAATTGTTAACGTTTAACTTGTTTTACCATAGCACGCTGTTGGGTGAAATGAACACAAAAAGCTATTCACAATCTGCAGCGACTGAGTAGTTCTGTAGGACACTCTGAGCTGTTAATTGCATGGTGTTATGGTTCATCACACATGCAACAGGATCAGTTATGAGCTCTTCCCTTGTGCCATTTGGAACATGTTAACACTTGATCTCACCCTTTCACCCTATAAGATGATACCACTTTTCCTGATCCATACTATACGACAGACTGTTGAACGGTATCAGACACAGTTCGACCATATAGTTTATTATGGCGTACAGCGTACAGCTCAATAAATAATTTCTAATGGATTATTTATTATAACTGGAAACATCTATTTCCGTCCGGAAACCACTGAAATTCGATGATTCTGTTTTCCCCCTTAGCCCCCTCCATTCCCAACAGTCAGGCTGAATCACTGATTATACGGTCTCTGATGATCATCAAAATCTTTAAGCAATGTTTTGTTTCACTCTATGATATATCTAGATTCACAATTGCTGAAAAAATGACAGTAAAATGTTTATAATTTCTTCGACATTAGTTGGTCACTACGTCTTGCAAGAAGCGAAGAAGTGAACGGTCTTTATTTCTGCTGCACAATGTTCTTAGATTAACTTCTTCTTCTTATTTTTGCATTACATACCTATTTCGATTGTTTCCAGATTTTGCAATATTAACAATTTTTCCGTTCAGAATTTTGAGCTTCTAATTTTATAAACATTCAAATCATAAATTTGACATCATATAAGAATCTCGTGACGTTTCACTTCGAGTTATACAGTGCAAGTTTTCCGTCTCTCTCTAATTCATTCCTTGGCGTACTCCAACAATATAGGTGTGTGTTTACAGGGCTATCATCTGTTATAGGACGACAAGTACGCATTGTACCTAATTCATAACAAAGTTTTGTGCAGTTTGAAATTAATTTTTTCTTGTTTCATCAGGCTTTTGACTAGAACAATTTTTTTTGTTGTAATTTAGTTTTACGCCTTTTTTGTTTACACTTTTCATTGTTAGCTAAATCAGCTTTTCTGGAATATTTATAATAACTCTGTGGTCTTTCCATGTAATTGTAGAGATACGCGTTCTGGCTTTTAACCACTCGATGACGATGCCAACACACACACACACACACACACACGTTTTCTCGTTTTATTTATTTGTACCAACTGAATCCATACCTACCTTCAGGTTATGAAACGTATGTTTCTTTTTTTTAGTTACGTTAATTGAATTGTTTTAATTTAACTATAAATCAGCCAGCTTCCAAAAGTAAAATGTCTGCATTTTTTTTTTTTCAGATGTTTTTGGCTAATACTCTCTTGTTAAATACACGACAAAATTTTACCGGTTACAGAGGGAAGATTTACTGTTCCTATGTGCAGAAATACTTTACTATTAGAGGTCAATGGACCAAAATTCATCCAGCTTTTAAATATTTTGTAATGTTCCACGCTTAACCATCTTCGGAAATAACTCGTCTTGTTCCATGCACCTGACAGCACAAGTTTAGTGTTAAAAGCAATAAACCTCGTAATTAGAAGGGGATGCTGGAGTGGTATTAGTCGTTAAACATTTTTATGTTGACTGCGGAGTGGGTGGAGATATCGACGTCGTGAGGCTGTTTATTTAGACGCGTTGCCACCCCTAGTTGAGCTGTTAATCGGAATCTGCTGCCACCATTGTGAGAAGCCAGCCCCAGCTGTCAGCTTACGCTCCACACACAGCTGTTACTAAACGTAACGAGTATTAAATGTTTGTGGCTATGGGTTTACTAAACCTCTTAGACTGTTTTATATCTCACATTCAGCTTATTCGAAATACATATAGTTTCAGATCAGAAACAGAATTAATGAGTTTACCGTGTCATACTCTTTTAAGTGTTTCATCTACAGACAACGATTTCTTTTTTTCTATTAATTATTTACTTCTTGTTAACATTTTAACAATAAGGGAGCGTCCATAAACCACTTAGCCCCATTTTGTAAGCCCCTACTCCCACGTAGTCTAACGTGGCTATTGCCTCTACCTCCCCCCCCCCCTGCCCCCTTGATTGCACGTAGCTTTTTCCATATTGATTCAAGAACACAATTTGTTCTGTTTTCTCCTGTCAGACTATCGTAAATTACATGCGGAGATAATTAAAAGATGGAAGTAACTATTAACAGGCTGTTGTGTCTTCTGTACCTTAGGGAGCGTCCATAAACTACGTAGTTCCATTATGGCTTCCTGTGGAAACCCCCCCCCCCAAGTACCCGACGTGTCTTTTGCCTTTGCCACCTCCCTCCACGAAATATGTAGCTTTTTTCCCCTATTGATTCCAGAGGACATTTTGTACTATTGTCTCCTATCAGACTATCGTAAATTACATTCGGATATAATGAAATAACGGATATAAATATTCACATGCTGTTGTGTGTTCTGTACCTCATTTTAATTGTGACAAATAATATGGATGGAAAGCTACGTAGCCTGGCTCTGAAACCCTCCTCCCCCCCCCCACGTAGCCCAGCGTAGCTTTCCAGTTAACCTCTCCCTCCTTGACCGAGCTTCGTAGTTTATGGACGCTCCCTAAAGGAAGAGTTAAGGTGGCTACAATATTTGGACAGGCGCCGGGCTAGGCAACGCGCCCAGCAAATCTGTGACGTGCGTTCGTGTGGGAACTCACTGCTGCAGTGTACGTTACCATCGACCACATCATTAACCTGATTGCAAATATCAGTAGCTAGCCAGTACAGTTAGGATTTCTTCCACCACACACTTGTCCCCCCTTATTACAGTCCACCCCTGCGTGTTGTGGCATTGTTAGAATAGTTCATCTCGAAAACTCTGCGCATAACAATTCAAGCAGTTTACTGTTTTCTGTTTGATCAGGGTTTACACGTGGATTCTCTGCATTACCAATTCTTTTTTCATGAGATGGCAAGTACCTGATCTATCCCCATTAATAAGGAACTATACCTGATTATCAGTACGAGACATAAGCTTCAACTTTTCATATCCATCTGTCTTTAGCTATATCTTAGTATACAAATATTGTTCTTTATATTATGTAGCAACCAGTTTCTACCATAGATCCTGTTTTAATTTCGTTCACGTGTTTTTAGTTTGACCAACATGTCCTTGGAATAGGTATTAACTGAGGCATACCTTTTCAGAAGCAGCGACAGGAAGCTTGGCCATGTTCATTGATGTTTGGCCACCATCACGGTGGCATGCTCGTCGAATCCGTTCAAACCGCCTGCAACAATTACCACACACCGAATAATCTCCAATACCACATACTCCTTGTATTATTTTTGGGTCGAGGAATTTTTCCAAAATTACTTTGAAACGGATATACATCAAAAACCTTCCAAAAAAGTTTCTCAGAAAATGGCTGTGAATTTTGTCTACAAAGGATATGCTTATAATATGGAATAAAAGTATCAGCAATGTGTAATTACTTACAAAGCGAAACTATGACTTAGGCTTCATGTGCTAATTAAACATAACCCTCCGTTGAAATCTTTAGTTTCGATTGGTAAGTAGGACTCTCATTTTGCAAGATATTTTTTTCAATAATTCAAGCTGAAGATTGTATTAAAAGTTCATAAAGTGAAATCTTTACCGTATTTTTATAATGTATAAAATTAAGTTTTTAAAACACCTGGTGAGATTAAAATTCCAAAGGCCGCAGAAGGAGGTGAACCTTTAACAAAAACAGTTTTAAACAAATGGTTGACGAGAAAAGGAGTTCCTTTCCGTTTGAGATAAGATTTTTAGTGTCTAAAAACTGAAACATGGGCAGTCCAATTTCTTCCATTAATGGACGATACAACGCTCCTTTCTCCAATCTGTCTTCAAATAATAAACAAAAAAACATCTGATCCATATTTATACTCAAAAGACATTTCGAAGGAATTGATAGAGATTTACAGTTTTATACCTTGTTGCTAGGTTTCAGGCGGCGGAACCAATCTTTTTCACACCCACACTCAACACACAACACACAACACACACACACACACACACACACACACACACACATATATATATATAGTACAACAACAGCTTAAAAGAGACAGCCCACGGAACTATAATTCGCGGCTCCATCTGCGTTGATCTCATATTTAGTAGACGAAAAGAAAGCCGCAATTTCGTAGTGTCCGTAAGACACAATGACTTTAATTTTTAGTAATTTAAATTGCCTTCATGATTGCCATGTTACTGACGACAATATTACTGCCCGAAGGTGAATTCAGTTTTTAATTATTTCAATTATTTCACTACTGTTACTAAATAACCAAAGGTACTTGGTCAACAACAATATTAACAGAATCCGAAGCGTGATTATCCATTCAGGTTGCGAAAGAAGTGTTCATCTTTGATACTGTTTGGTGCCTAACTGTTCAGCTTACTTACAAAGTATCATTTATTGCTGCAGCCATCGTTGACGTAGTGTCATAAGACATTCTGCACGTTTTAAGTTAGACCCTAAGCATTCAAACCGTGAAATTCCCATCCATGCTTGTAGTTTTTGCGTGATGCATGGATGATGTGAAACCATGGAAACGTCTGCTTACACATTAATATATGTAGTGATTATTGGAATGAGTGAGGCTTGCAGCAAAGATAAATGAAATACTGAACTTTTCGAATGGATGCAACATAGGTATGGATAGTGACGTTGGAAGAAAATTTCTAATAGTGGCTGGAAGAAATGTTGTTACTAAATGTATAGCAGAAAGTTAGCAAAATATTGCTCTACTCACGTAGTTTGAACACCAGAACAGAAAGAAGGAAGACACACAGAGGATAGTTGCATTACCTTATACAAACCAGATAACGGTAATATTAATTTCGTGTAGTGTTAATGACCTGATGACAGATTTTCTTACAGGCTGCACAGCGCTCCTCTGCCGTAGACGCCTAACCCATATCGGTAATCTTACCGCGAAAAGGAGACCTATAGCTCACCAAGAAATCCATAGTGCATTACACAGTAAAAAAGCAAAGTTTTTCCAGATTTCAATGTTAGTTTTAAGGCCCATAAAAATGCCAATATTCCAACTGATCCTGTAGGCACCACGCATTTTACTGTTAGGTTTTAGACAGAGAACATCATGTTTAAGGCAGTTAAATTCACATGTTTCCCATATTTATTTCACACTGTAGCAAGCGGTCATTTTCTGCTTTACTTTCTTGAAGAGAGGGAAGAATGACTTGTTCTTTGACTTTAATGCAACGTACCATTATAATGTGGTCTACAAGTTACATTAAACATGTTTGTGGCATGCAGTAGAATTTACATGTACTTCAACATTAATAATTTGTAATTTACAAAATTGTGAGTGGTAGAGGTGGCTTTGCACCATGAACGCTGATCGGTTGTTAAAATCCGAATTCTAATATAAATGCCTTCTACTGATATGCAAATTTTAATGAGTTTTTTTTCTGCATTGGCGGTTCCACATTAAAATACCACAAAACAAATAAGTCTGTGCCAAAATAATCAAAAATTCACACCACGAATCTCTCATAGCAATTTTAATTTATGACATTCCTTAAAAAAAAAACTGATATACAACACCACACTCTTGTTTAAAATGATTTAATTACTTCATGGAAACACGAATCTACTTCTTGATCTCCTGCTGATCACTGAGAGGGTAAAAGGGAGAAAATTGCATTAATTACTCTTTAAAGAATTCTAAAAATCTTTGAAATAAAAAATGAAATCTGCAGGACTCAGTGAATATAAGTGATATTGATTTAGCTGTCTAATGCGTCAAATGAAATACAAAGTCAAAATGGGACCTTCCACCAACTATAAAACAAATATAATTTTTGAATAAAGCTTGAGTGAGTTAGATATATGGTAACACTGCAAGCTTGTAAAATATTATCAATCACTTCAACAATGAGGGCAGTTGGAATAAAGAAGGGCAGGTGAAGAGCTATTAGCTTCTGAGCGCTTTATTATAGGGGTGGAGTTTATTGGGTCCCTGCCTGGTGCCTGCAACTTGTTTTCCCAATCAACTGTGTTGCGATGGAGGATAATCTTGTGCCCAGAAAGGCATTAGCAGTTATTAAAAGACCTGTGTGTACGCATAATTTGGATGTCTCAGAAAGCACAAAAAATAGTTGTGATTGCATAGAAGGCTAAGCAAATAGCTTTTAATTTATTATTCCTAATTTAAACGTTACTAGCCTTAATACACAGTGTCGTATCTGCTTCTAGTTATAAAAGTATTAAATATATTGGAATAGTAATTCGGTATTATGAAATAGTATTTTATCCTATTTTAGTATATACATTTCCATGGACTTCAACTTTTTGTCAAGTTTAGAGTGGTTGTTTTGATGCATACTGAAAAGGAAGTATTATGTTTCTGTTAAGTATACAGGCAGTTCATAGCAAAAGCCTTGTTTTTTTTTATAATTTCAGTTCGCCTTAATGTAGGTCCTCCTTCGTAACAATTGGTTTGATTCTCTTCAATAAACAACAATTCTCAACAACGTCACCAAACATTAAGGCACAAATATGAAAACTAAAGCGGCTGGTAAGCATTTCAGAAATATCCATTATGTGTTTTACAAGTTTCTGTTCCAGCTGGCAGTTTGTTTTCTCTCTCTCATTTCACGATAAGTATAGTAACTAATTTGGAGAGTGATAATTGTTATCATTGTGCTTTTAAGTCAGTTAGAAACTTTCTGGGGACAAGATTATACTCCTGCGCAATACCTCCTGTAAAAATCTGGAGTAATGAAACATTCGAATCAATTCCATTATACTTATACGCGTTTTAATTACCTTGCTGATGTCCTACCAGAATTTTATTTGCGTCTAACATTTTTAATAGCATCAAATAGCGTTTCGGCAACGAATAATTGTTGGTTTTATTTTCAAGCTAACAGGATAATAAGAAACGAATCCCAATTTGCAATATCTACTCTCCATCCGTAGGCCTAAATATCCGTCACCTGAAAAATAATTTAAAAGCTCGTTTAGATGTTTTTACTTGTCAAACCCACGCTTCCTGTTTTTGTTTTCGCGACTGAGCATCTAAGTGAGTTTAATGTTATACGATTCTCGTGCAAGTCCTTTCATCTCACTTTTGCTGAGTTTGTACAGAGGCTTGCCTTACTTGAAACCTCGTACGACTCAATTAACGAAATTACTAATCACGCGTGCAATTTTGTTGATTAAATACTAGCAGTGAAGAGGCTATTCGGACTCGTAATTGGTTCGTATATTCGACGTCGACAGTGAAATCTGAAGGAACGTGGGGTGTGGGAGAGCTGAAAGCGGGGGATCTCCTCAATCTGCGAGCGCTATTGCGTGTGAACTCATTCCATTTATAGCCGTCAAATCAAGCCATTTTTTCAGAAGTGCTTGTCCCTGAATGGTCCCCTTTCCAGCGCGTGTTGGTTTGCCCGCATTCACAGTAATTCGTTCGATAAAGAGGGTCCTGCGGGGACATCCGGCCTAGGGCGACAAGCCATGCCGCTCCTGCCAGCTGAACGTGCTTGAGGTAGCATCCAGCAGTTTTGATTCTAAATAGTTTTAAAAAACAACAGATCTTAAGGGTTTTTTCCCGATATTTGATCCACTGTGATTGTGTTTATTAACAGGGATTTCTTGACACCTTTTGGTAAGTTAAAAGGACCTGCCGTCTTGATACAGAAGCATTAACAATGCTTAGATAATTTTCATTGAAAGTTAAAACTATTGTAACCCAATTCCGGAAATAAAAAGTAAAAAAGTTAAAATCACTATAATTCTAGAAAATTTAACTAAAGAAAATTGTAGCAATAACAGTTGCATCTATTCATTTAAAGAAGTATGACTTTTTGAATTACTCTAACTGTGACTAATAAACGTCTTTAAGAAAAATATAATTGCTTAATCGTTTAAAGTTATACAAAAGAGCAGTAAAGAAAATATTTTGAAATCGATTGTGGACGTTACCCACATAAGTCCTATTTGTTTCCACCATATCTGCATAATACTAGTAATAATAAAGCAAGTAAATTGTTTACGAATCATAACATCATACGGCTAAATTTTTGATAATGTTAGCTAAAAAAAATTTTGCCAGATGAACTATAACACCAAGCAGTAAGTGAGTATTACATAAATATGCCCATACATCATGCGAATACACGTGAGTTCTAAAGCTCACAGAGAATAAATATTAAGTGGTATATCTTGCTGAACAAGTTTTGATACTCTGCTAATGTTAATACCCTCAATGTGTTCCAATTTGTGTAAGTCAGTAGTACAAAATGGCTTATTTTGCCTATCGGACGATTATTTTAACATAAGACTAATCAGTACAAAATCTGGGAAACCTGACAGATGAACAGGAGGTTAAAGAAAATAAATTATTACTTAATATAAAAACGATACAAGACATTAAATTTAGCACACAAAAGGGACATCTATAATTTAAAATTGGAAGCGAAAACATTGAGAGAAAATCTTTCCTGTAAGTTACTGCACCTAAGCACACATATTTAGCTTAAACTGGAAATAACCTATCTAAAAGCTTTTTGAAAGTACTTCTGCAACATTCACATTAAGAGTAATATCAAGAATATCCGACTGTGATATTAAGGCATTTTACTCTGGAGAAATTCTCCACAAATACGAAAATTGTAGAAATCACAAATTTGTGCACTAGTTATAATAACTCATGATGTAAAGCGCTTTAGAAAGCTGTAATTGATATAGTAACTAACACTGGATGCTGGGTATTGTGTCTATGGAATGTGTATGTTTTCAACTTGTTATAAAGTAATTGTTAATATTATTATATTAAACAATGTTATATTTTCCATTCTTCTTTATCATGAATATATTCTGTTCTAATGTAGCTGCAAACTGACATAACTGAAAGTCATTTTCGTTGTTGTTACTATAATATCTTAAACTGAGGAGTAAGCTCTCTCACAGAAAAACTGCGACAAGAAAACAGTGTATATGACAAATATTTAAAGTTCTAAACATATTATATAGATAAAAATTAATAAAGTAAATACAAACATATTTACTATATTGATTAGGGTAATAAGAAACTTAGGGTAATAATACAGTCTTGACAAAGAGGCAAGATCTCGAAAAATGGAACTAGGCAATCAAATAACAAAATATATTTACAACAAAGAACTGGAAAACACAGTTTTAAAACCAAAATATTTATTTAATGCAGAAATTTAATCTTTATACGAAAAAGGAGAAACTGAAGAGTTGGAGAAAAGGAGTTATATTCTTCGTCTGAGGAAAATTTGAAATGAGTAATAAAAAATTATAAATTAAAACTGAAAAACTTTTTAATACTTAGTGAATATAAAATCACTGTCAAAAAGATTAGTTGAGTACTTCAATAAAAACCTCAAAACACATATTCATAAAATCAGGTATAGCAGAAAAAAACGAAACATGAAGTCTCGAATAGGGTCATATGTGGATAAAAGATTGCAGAGTTTGAGGGTTTCCAAGAGAAAGTACACAAAAAGAAGAAAACCAGTCTCTATACAAGAAAAAAAGGAAAAATCAGAGTGAAAGGTTAAAGAGCTATTGGGAACAAAGAAAACATTATTTTCCGTGCTCGAGAGTTGTCCAAAAAAGAAAAGAAGAAGAAATTCTTCATGGTCATGACTCATGTTACGTTCACGATTCAAAACTTACATTTAATATCAGAGATCTAACAAGAAACTGTGTCTGTTAGTACTGAGTAGAAATGGTTCGCTACAATTAGTAGAGAGAAGTTTTTATCTGAATTTAATGAAGACCATGGCAATAAGATATTTGATAGACTCCTGCCTTCCAGCTTGTTTACCCAGTTTAGTTAACTTCTGAGCATCACTTCAAATGAACGATTCGGTTGTGTAGATTGTCAGCAGCTTACGAATCATTAAAAAAAAATGCATTGCACTGGATGCATGAATATGAATGGAAATTGAATTTTTAGATCTTTCCCTGAAGTTGAGCCTGAAGGATGTTTTAAAATATCTTTGTCAAATCCAATTATATGCATTGTATTAAATTTAAATTAACTCTGATACAACCACTTTGAGAAAGATTTATTGTTTATCAGCTGATGTGTGTTTTGGAACTAAACCGATTAACAATAATTCAATGTCTGCCATAAAGGTTAATGTGGATGAACAGTGTCTGTCTGTCTCTACTGTATATAACTATCTCCTTCGATTTCTCGTTGCCTGTTCAGAATATAGTTACGGTGTGTTGATTAATAGCCTGTAGGACTCAAAAATACTTGGTTCTTGCACTACAATTCTTCCTTCTTATAGCGTTGATAGTAAAACGAAATTGTAGATGAATGGAGTAGAATAAAGTAAGTTGTCTAAGGGGGGGGGGGGGGGAACAGTAAGGTTTTCTACCAATGCAATTTCAGTTCTTATCAAACATACTAGTTTACTGATAAATCACAGAGCCTATAAGCAAAGATTTAAAATTTCTCGGCTCATTACTTCAATGTGTGTTAAATATTTCATTTTGTTGCTAATCTGACCTTCGCTGTGAGTGGATCGCCCTCCGCGCAAGCGCAACAGATTCTCCTTTCTGACGTGTCACCGTGCGCCATTTCAACACTCGCAGTCCCTGTACAATTCTCTTCTAACTGATTTCAATCCACCTTCATTTCTTACCACAAACGTTCAACTGTATATTACTTAGTTGAAAACTGAAATAAAATGAGCAATTTACTTACAGATATTTTTCAATACAGTTTCCACTTTTTTTCAATACACTGGTGCCTTCTTTCTCAGGCTTACGTACGTGTTCATCGAGGAGAAAAAAACGTTCTCGAACTTTGATCAAAGTGGTTTATTTTCAAATAAATCCATGCAATTTTTAAAGTTACACACCATATAGAATTTGTTGCCGTCATTTGTTCAGAAACAGTGATACAAATTTTTAACAGTTTCACGTCTCCTTTTACAAGAGATGTTTAATTCCACGCTTGGATACACTGCTGAGTGACCGGAATATGTTAGTACTTTTTCCCGCGCATTAGGTATTGTTACCAACATTGACATGTTTTCATTCTACTACGCACCAAATTCAAATTTCAATTACATCATTTTATTTAGTGATCACATAGTCCTTCAAAGTTTTCTTCTTGTTTCATTTTGGTTTATATTAATTATTTTTACAAAATTCACTAATTTTCAGATACAAGATGTAATCATAAATACCGTCTGTCGTTGACGTATTTATGTACAAAAGCAATGGTTTATGAAGTCAAATTGACTATGTATTAAAAGTGTGAATAATGTTTCTGAATGAAGATGTCAATTTAAGTCAGTAAAATCATTTTTATGAAGCAGCGTTGTAGAATATATTCACTTAACTGATCAAATATGTGTTATTTAGCGTTCTTCACAATCTGAAAGGCTGCATTCTTTTTAAAATGTATATGGTATATACACCCCGCGGCCTTTTCTCGTTAAAATGTTGAATCAGGGAATCTATATCGAGAACCATCCGTTTTTACACAAAGTAGCTGCACTATATCATTAAATACTTTGAAATTTCTGAGCCATGACATATCCAATTTTCCTCTTCGTTCCTGAATTAATGTCTTTAATCCAAAACATATGTAAAAGCGATATTTAGCAAAAATAAAAGTAATAATGCTTACGAATATTTATATAAGAAAATGTTCTGTCATTTTACGAAGGTTATTCAAAATTCTTGTGTCCCATATATAAATAATGTTTTCAGTACAATACCCTAAAGATATTGTAGCCGTGAATAATTTTAAGAATGTCTCTCAAGTAGAATTTATACGTAACGAATCTTGTAAAAGCACAGGCTACAAAACCGAAATCAAATATATGGTTGTGTTTACAAGATCATTGCCTGTTCCAGTTGTTCAGGATTTTTTTAATTTCATTTCTTTCCCTAGTTATTCTATGAGGTTTTATATGCATTTTACTGTTCTATATGTCTAAAAATGTATAGACTTACTGCAAAATAAAATAAATTTCTAATAATGCAAACATGACGTAGGAATTCTGTAAATTCATAAGAATTTCGTATCAGAGCTTTATTTAAACAGTGGCACACTACACTGAGGGCAAGAAACTCCAGAGAAAACAAAGATTCAGTGATTTATTTGAGATTATGTAATCGTTCGAAATAAATATTAGTAACACTATGTTTTCTGAATGGAATGACATACCCATGATGTCTCTTGAAATAAAAATAATATGTATATATTTTTTTACAGAATTGTTTTAGGTATTAAGACATCAAACAAAGTGTAACACCACTGGATAAGCATTAATGATCCAAATTAGTTCACTTCAATTGCTTAAAAAAAGTCAGCCCTTGAAAACTACATATAACTGGCTTGTAAAATGTGAATAATATTCTGGGGTCGTTACTATTGAGCTGTGTACTACAACTAATTACAGGACAAAAGTCAAGTTGCTTCAGTCACTTTTCTCTCGAACCGTAAATAACATGCTTAGTGGGTTTGGAATTGTTCAGAAAAGCCGGAAGGTGTGTGGAGCAGAGAGCAGTATTTTATGCCAGTAGACCGATAATGCCACCGTAATAAATGTAGCGCGTGTCCACGACACGCAATGCCGGACCTAATTTGAAATTCATCCGCCAATCAAACAGGAGGGTAGGCACCCTCGCTGCCACGCTAACTCCATTAGAGTTCACAGACAAATTGCCGCCTCGCAGGCGATACGCACCAAAGCGGTTTGTCGTCGCTTAGAGGGGAGTCGTCATATCTGCCATAAAGCGACGCCTGTTGCTGGACATAACTGCTGAGAGCGGGATTAATGGTTCCCGCTCTGATAACATCCAAACGCGGGTTCGAATCCCCGTCCGGCCATCCAAATTGCTCATTCAGAAAGGCCATGGTCAAATTTCTTACCGTTCCTTTCCACCCCCGCCCCCCAAATCCTTTTTCACCTATAAATATCTCTATGTCGGCGAGGCACAAAGCTATAAGGAAAAAAAAAAAAGAGATATTTCTAACCTGGCAAGAGTAATGCTTTGTGTATTAAGGTAGATCGCTTCCAAGGCGTTTAGTTCATGTAGAAGGTCTAATGTGCCCGATAGGATTACCTGATATAGTGTTAGATGGTCACTACAGAGGTGGACTACATGGTCAGTTGATTTTATTCATACGGCTTTACGTCTTGTCGACGTCGAGGTCATTAGAGGCGAGATGCGATGGGAGACAAGGAACGGGACGGAATTCGGCCATGGCCTTTTTTTACAAAGTATACCAACATTCGCCTGGAGTGATTTGGGGAAACCATGGAAAACCCAAATCTAGATGGCCGGAAGAGGATTCGAACCACCGCCCTCCCAAATTGTGGTCAGTTGAAATTCTGTCACGTAGACACTGGGCCTATACGGAATCACCATTTTTGTAACATATTTTAATTGGGAAAATTCTGAAAATTCTTCTGAAAATTGTTACTTATTATTACTTCTTTGCCGTATACCTTAAACATGATTCCTAAAAGACCACTCAGTTTATTGGAGTAAATCAGAAGAAGGCACCTGCTAGAAACAAATTTTTGTTGTTGTTATTATTGATGTTTTCGTCTCTATGCCGCTTATGCTTTTGTAGTCGACATTATCTAGCGTGGATCATGTAAATTATGGATACAGACTGTTTCATCCAATTCGGTGTGTATTTCCGTCTAAGCCAATCTGTTTGTGTCTTCTTAAGTAAAAATTTCTAAAGACGGAGATCATTTTTTTTTTTAAAATCGTGAATGATGTAAGCCACAAAATATTTAAGTGAAATAATATATGAAAAAGCATACAACATTACCTAACTTCCACAGTGCAGTGAATTAAACAGCCAGCATAAGATGGAAGGCGAGGCCACGATGGGTTTCAGACTGATATAGACCAAGATACTCCACTTTACAGACTATAATCTGTATCAAAGACCTGCATGCAGAAGATATATTCTTACGTTTCTGGTAGTGTTCGTAGAGAAAGTTTAAATTATTATTCAGGCCACTAATCTTAATACTTCAGAGGATTGTGTTCCTAACTCAGCATTCACCTCGAAGATAAATATCAGTTAATATTCTGGAAGCTGTGAACAAAGAAAATGTAATGACGAACTGATTGGCATAAAGCATGGCAGATATTACTAACCTGCAAACTGCACAATGTTAATTTTTTGGATCAAAATTTGTTAACGTGTTTTATGGTCCTAGCCAGACAATCATAATAACTCTGTGATATGTTTGGCTCAGGTAGACTCGCGTGACGTTGCAGATGTGATGGTAAGAATCGAGTTCTGTCTCGGGAATCATATCATTGATGTATGCCCAAAAAGCGAAATGCGTGCGCTAATATTTAAAGAATGGAACAGTTGTTTTATTCCTCGAAAATAACGCTGGTATTCCTACCGACTGATATGTCTTCCCATCTATGGGTTACGTAGTATACAATTTCAGTATTGAAGTATGTTGCTACATACTTATAAGGGAGAAACTGATCTTGGTTTGAATTAATTATTACTCCTGCTTCAAGACTAATGCACATTATTTTGCTGCTTCGTTTGTCAGCAGAAGGTATGCTATTGTAAAAATATAATTATTAAACCAAAAACTTCTTTTTATGGAAAAAGTGACGAAATATGAAACAGAGTAACATGACTGACAATAAAGATGGGAAGCCTACAAAACATTTGTTTTCTTATTGGAAGTGTTTTGTAAGGTGCTCATATTCTTGATAACTACTATAAAATATAAGCTATATCCAAATCTGAAGGCACACTTCCTACACAAGTAATGTTAGCAAACATTAAATCATTCAAAGAACAATATTGTTCGTATGGTACAACATAAGTTGTGTACTGGTGCCTTAAAAATTCTGTCACGCGTAGACAATGTCACGTCAGATATATCTCAAGGACATCACTTGTTTTAGTGACAGCAACGTTAGCTGATTGTAAATAATAATAATAATAAAAAATAAAATAAGTAAAAAAAATAGCTATGATATACGCGAGTGGGAGTAAATTGTTTTTTAATGGTGTAACCGCAAAAGTATCGAGATACGTGAATTTCAGGTTGAGAACAGTGTTGTGTGTAGTCAGGTATGCTAATGAGTGCGAGAGCGGTTGATTGCCGGCACCCTCGCTCCGTCGGCAACATTACAAAAACAAAGCTAGCCACTTCATCTATAGTGTATGCTCTGTGAATTGCAGTGCTCTTGCTGTTAGACTGTATTAATGATTTGTGGCTGATCACAATATTTATTACAGTGAATTTCCCACGTGTGTATCTGCGGGACACATATAAGGATATAACTTCAATGAGAGACTTCCAACTGGATGATTTACTGTTTTACTGTTCAGCTGGTCAACTGAAATAAAAATCCCAATGCAGAATGAAAATATTTATTTATAATTAATAAAATTCAGCAGACTTTCAAGAATCTTACTGTGGTAATATTGTTGTATATTTGTATTCGAGGAATGACACAGGAATTGATAGGAGTGTGCAAAATATAAGTAAGAGCAGCGATGATGATGTAAATAGTGGGATCTTCTCCCTGAAATAAATAAAACAATCCGACTGGGAAGTATATATGCGTGGTGAGCTGTGAATTTCTTGTTTTGAGAGTGGTAGCCTGTAAGTGGATGAGTGTTGTGAAAGCGTGCCAGATATTTATTTCCCACAAAATAGTCCAACCAAGATTTATATAGCTAACTTCCAAGTAAAGTAGTTCTATTATACTATTATTATTACTCCGCGTGGCGGAGGGTGGGTTGCACGTATCCTTATGTGTAATCGTTTATGGATGGGAAGGAATAAGGCAGGAGGTGCCCCTGGTCTATTCTGGGATCCGACTGGAGCGATCTGCGGAAACCCAGACCAGGATGGCTGGAGCGGTTTCTGCAGGCCTACTCCTGAATATCAGAAGCCAATCTAAAATGTTCTCAGAGGTGGTAGTGGTCCCAAGCAGAGGTCTTGAACGGTAGTGGGGTATCCAGGTGAGTAATTATATTTTTAACTGCCATGTCTCGAATACATTTTAACATAAAAATATCATAAGAGATTTTAATCCTAAATGCAACTTGATCCGTGGACACACCCATATTTACTTTGTATAATGCAAAAAAAAGAGTAAAATCTTATTGATGCTTCTCGTATAAGCCAATTTATGTACCCTCTGTCATCATGGAATAAATCGTTGCTATCTGTATTGAGTTACGTAAAACTGGTCCAATTTAAGTCGTTAGGGAATTATATGAGGCTAAGGTACGCTGATTAATAAAAAAATGATAAATCATCAAAACGTTCGTCAGTCGCTCACTGACTATAATCTCAAAGTAAACATCTAAAATGTTTGCTGTAGCCACGTCGAAAATGTATACAGCCTCGTTGAACTATTAACGTTTTACTGAAAGCTGGAAGCCAAATAACTAAATAAGCGAACTATTTGAAGTTTAACATCATCTTCATTTCATGGACTGTAATTTACTTTTATCGTCGTAGTAATTATTCTTCATCAAGGTTTCTCATGACCTTCTATTAGATTCAATGTAATTTAAATGTCATTTTTTAAAAAGAAACAATCGATTTTTAGAACTAGATCTCACGGCACACTTCACTCATTGTATGTGCTATCTCTTGGTATTTATATTATTTCCGCATAGTATGGGCGCAACAAGACAAACAAAAAACTTCCTTTCTGGCTGCATCTCCTTATTTTCAATTAGACACGAACAGTCTTTTTAAAACCTCCATCATAGCAATAATACATTTTTTCTTAATTCGAATAATCTGGATTTCTTTTCGGAACCAGTTCCTTTATAGTACCTGAGCAATTTTACAACTTCTGAGACTTGAATATATATCTCGTTAGACAAAATGTCACATTAGTTGTTGTTGTTTTTTTAAAAAAAGAAAGCTTGAATTTAGCTAAAATTAATTTATTTAGTAGCTAACGCAATTTGTATATCCTTCCACAGTCACTTACTCTCAAGAAAGCGAAATATTAATTTAATTTTTGTATTAATGATGATCCATGGTTGTTGAATGGTCTTTGTAAATAAATCTGTGACTTGTGTAAATGTAAATGCATCGGTTTAGTAATCATACAAAAAAAAATTAATAAAAAAAATCCCGCTCCTTCCCTTAGTCAGTTATTTAAATAACTATATAATTTTACTGACAGACCATATAAAGTTTAATCGAAATTAAAGAATAAAAGGAAGGTACACCTAATCGGTAAGCTTCAAACTTTAATCGATAATAACTTTGCCGCAAACTGAACTATTTCAGAGAAAATGAACTTATGCCCCAGAAAGAGAGAGATTAATTAATTTTTTTTTGTATTAATGATGATCTATGGTTACTGAATGTTCTTTGTAAAAAAATTCTGTGACTTATGTAATCGGTTATTTAAATAACCGTATAATTTTAATGCTAAACTATGCAAAGCTTAATGACAATCAAAATTAAAGCACACTCTACATGGAGATTTAAATATGTTTCCACGTAACTGAAACAAACCAAAAATGCATGCAGGTCGGTAGTTTAATGAAGCCAAACACAAGAGCCATAAAATGTTTAGTAAAACGAGAGGTCTTACTATGCAATGGAATCATCCGGAATAAACCGCAACAACACTGTCTGCATTTCAAAGATAATGGCTACGTCTCCAAGATCGCCGAGCCTCTGATATCGACCTGTTTATGTCGGTGAAATGACTCAACGAAAGCTGTTTTCGTCACCATATCTTTATAAAAATATTCCGTAATTTTCTGTATTGTTCCCCTCTCAACACGAATTCCCAGTCGGTTAATACTCTGGCGTCGCATTCTGGAGGACGCGGTTTCCAGATTTGGGTTTTTCATGGCTCCACCATATCACTCCAGGCAAATGCCGGGAGGCTTCCATCAAAAGGGCCTTGGCCGAATTCCTTCCCGTTACTTGCCCCCAGTCCTTGCTGGAATCCTACTATTTAAAAATGTTCTACAATCAACCACAGCCAGTCAAATGGCTGCTTCAATGCGGAAGAAGGGGCGTTATTCTGTGTTATTCCAATAGAATTGTGTGTCATAGCTTTTTGATGTAGTTGAATGACGAGTTGTGATCAAGTTATTCCAGTTTTACGAAACGATTCGTATCCAGGTAAGTGACAACAGCTGATTATTTTTATTAGGCGATCTTCTTTAAAATGAACAGTTTCTGCGTTATATGCGTGCAATATGTTGGTAACTATTCAGTTTTCAGACAAATCTACTGGCTTTTTGTAATGCAAGCACAGTGGCTTCCATCTTTATCTGCCACTGCTGCTCATAACATTTTGAGGAATTGACGAACAAAATTTGTGCCGTAGGTACATGTATTTTTCTGTCCTAACCACACTTCAAGCAGTCGCCATCCAGAAACTTTAAATCAAAACTATAATTTGTCTACTGAAATCAGAAAAATAATAGGCGTCCACAGTTAGTTCAGTTGACTGTACGGTATCTGTATTTTTCCTACAAGAAATCGTATAGATCATTCGGTAGGGAATTTCGTTAACTAACAGTAAATATACATTACAAAAAGGTTACGCGTCCCGTATCTAGTGTGCAAATGTTTTCCTTTAAAATGGAAGTAAGGTAGAAAAATGTTTCTATGAAAATAAATACAGAGTGTACATAATTACCTAAATTCAGACTTCCCTTTTCGGACCGTAAAAACGAAGAAATATTTCTCACAATGAATTCTTACCTAATGAAAGCGCGTACAATGCTGACATTTTCGTTCTTTTATTACCAAAAACCGATATAATATAATATCATTTATCAATTATGTCCCATTAAAATTTTTCCGATCTGGACGTATGTGTCCACAAACTTTGTAAGTCAGAATCTTTCACTGATCTTATTAGGGCAAGCGACACTGGCCGACAATTTTTAGATTTTTGTGGTAATCGTTTTGAAAAACTACTGTACGTCTAGGCGTGAAATTGAACATAAATTAGCTCGCCCTAATAATTCAGAGTTATCTCTAGATGTATCATTAATCATTATTTTTGCAAAAAATTGTAATAATTTTTGATTATTTTTATTAGCATATATATGTAATGTCATGAGTGATAATGGTTCGTTTTGAAAGTTATTTTAAATAACTTATGAAAATAGTGGCAGTGTTCCGATTCCACCGACAGTTAAATTTTGTAAAATACGGAATATCACTTACACAAGAAAAAAATTTACGTTAAAGTAGCTTCCGCATTTATAATTCATAAAGCTCAAGATTTAACATTAAATAAAGTTGCTGTAGATATTGGAGAAAAAGAATTTTTTGTTGGTTTAACATATGTTGGATTATAGAGAGTAAAGACTAGCATTAAATAGAAGATTTTCTTATGACAGAATTAGTAATATTAAAAATTGGAATATTAAAATGTAGAAAACAGGAAGGAACTTGAATAAGAAATTTTGTATCTGATTAAAAACAAATTAAATAAATTTACATTTTAAATATTTAAAGATTGTGTCTTATTAAAAAAGTGCCTAATTTTTTTTCGACAAATTAAAATCACGGATTATGATGGAAGTAATTTCTTTAATTGTATATAATATTTTTTAAAACAAAACTTAGCGAGCCACCACAAAGCCGTGCTTTTAGCTAGTAATAAATTACCGTTTTACTGGTTCTTGCTTGATTTAAATCCACTTCCTCGAAAATATTAGGAAAATTAAAATATCTGCTGACTATTAAACTTTCTCAGTGAGCTACACGGAAAATTAAGAAATTCAGACGTACACGTTCCTTGTGGCCGGTATCAAAAAAGAACATTTGAATAAGTGAAATAATGAATTTGCGATGCGAGCGTGGGTAGTGATAGGTCAATAAGCTTGTTAGGAGGAGAGCGCAGCGCGGTGGCCCTTGCTTTGATGCCCGCGGCCTGCCACTTTAATTGCAGCACCGCCACGTCATTAGCTAAGGCTGTGTCCTAACGAGTGCGCTCTCTGGCACGGAGTCCCCGCACACTCGGCTGGCGTCTCGTCGGATTCCTATTCATTAATACTCACCAAGTGACAAGCCAGTCTCGCCAGTAAAACCAGGGACAAAGCACGTGGTACAACAAGCTTTATTTCTCCTTTCTAAACAAGACACTCACGCTCATTATGTGAGTTACCCGTGACTTCGTACGCGTAGACTTAAAATTTCATTGCTAGAATTGGATATAGAAAGCTGTAAGTTACGTAAGATTTGTCCCAAACAACACCGAGTCTGCATAATATGCATCACTATACCATTCTACCGTCGAATCTGTCTAATGAAGACAATCAATTTCCAACATATTTAAAAACAGAAAATAAACTAAGGTGCTGGGAGGTGTTAACTGAGGGCAGCTTCAATTTCAGCTTGGTCTTCTCTTCAAGGTGAGCATCAGATTCTTGGGTTCTAATAACTTTAACTGCTCGTGCTCTGCTAGAGCTACACCTTAGGCCTGGTTTACGCCTGCGAGGTATGTCAAAAAAGAAGACAAAATAAACTGATGCCAGAAACTTTTAGGCAGACAGAAAGTAATGATATAGTGCAGCGCAAATCAACATCTATACCAAATAATAAGTTTGTCTGTAAATTAAATTTATTAACAGATCATATACTAACAGACTGCACGAGAAGCCCAGCCTCAGTACCGATTTAACATTACTGACTAACACACGCATCCGTCTCCCTGTGATCAAAACGTCAGAACTAAAACTGTTATTCATACCGAAAAATGTATGCTGTGTCCTAAAGACACAAAGCATTTCCTTGTCAAATTCCATCAATATCGGTATAGACATTTAATCGTCAAAAGTAACAAAAAGACAGAGAGTTACTTTCGCATTTATATTAGTATAGATTAGTGTAGATCACACACAAACTGCCTGCGAGTGAAACATACGCTGAGGGACCAGTATAGCGTAAACGCTTACGGCACTGTTCGGCCGTCTACGATTTGCCACGTATTCCACTCCTGAATTTATGTGACCTACATTTTAACATGGAATCCTTAAGACGGAACTTCCAGGCGGGGATAGTACGATCAAAAACAACTCTTAAAAAAATTTCTTCCAGCGAGAGTTGAACCAGAGACTACACAGGGAACTTAAGAAAGCAAGCAAGCACCTTATCCACTGCGCTACCAGCCCAATCTGTCGATAAATATTACAGACATGTATTCATGCTATGCGTCTTTCTTTCACAGTTCAGTTAGTTTTTCATAATTCCATCACAACAAGTATTATCTACGCAGATAATAGTATCCTTTGTCCTTCATAAAGACAATTAGGATCTCCTTGTCAAATTCCATTACGATCGGATTAGCCGTCTAACCCTGAAAACGTAACAAACAGACAGACAGAGTTACTTTCGCATTTATAATATTAGTATAGATTAGTACAAATGTTAGGCTAAAAAAAAAAGACGACTACAACGCGTTCTGATTTCTTCAAAACGGCCACAACCACAAGACTTTATTCGCGATATGGCACTTACAAAAAACACCAAGATCGCGTTTTGGCTAACTCAAAACGACCTGAAATTCGCTTTTGGTCCAGGTCGCATTCTCCACACATATTTTGTTTTTGTTTTTTTGAGCCTTGTAACGCGTCAGGTAAGAAGAATCATATGTATTAAATACAGTCTGGAGCGATTCGTCGTGAAGACAAAGAGTTAGATACTGATAAGGCACAACGCGTTGTGGTAGGTTTTTTCGGTCTTTGAGTCTAACATATATATATTAGCTGCGGTTTAAACATTTTCTTATAAAGTAAAATTCGGTGGCGTACTTCATACTATAACGCAGTATAGAATCGGTATTTGCTAACTGATACTATGAAGTGGAACGACAGTAACATATTTTATGCAATGCACTGGGATGGTGGCTCGGCTATCCAGATTTAGATTTTCCAGTATTTCCAGAAATCACTTCTGCTGGCGTAATTCTTTCATAAAAGCAATGGCCAATTTCCTTCCCGTTCGTTTCCTCGATCCTATCTTGGCTGTAATGACATCGACATCAACGAACCCTAAAGCCCTATAAAAATATCGATTAATCCGTCTGTAAAGAACTGTGTGAAGTCATCATATTTATATTCCTGAGCTTATTATTTTATGTTCTAGCGCAAGAGAAAATAGTTCGGAATTTTATGTACAGTGTTACTTTTTACGTTCTTTGTTCCTACAAATCTTAGCAAAATTTCACGATGCAACTGATTTAAGGCGTTCAGAACGATTTGAAAAAAATGTTCAGTAAATAGTAGCCTATAACGTTTTGCTTTAACCTACTCGAGGTAATTACATTCTGTAAACAGTCCAACATTAAAGCTCACGTGAGCAGATAGTTTGCTCCTTTCACAGTGAATGCCTCTTTACAATTGTCCATTGCAAAAATCTGAAAGAAAGTGTGTGCGAAACTGTATTTCTCGCTTTTCTTCACACGTATTATAAAACTTTTTTAGTGCCAGTGAAACTGATACAGTATTAAAAAATATTTATAGTAACTAATAAGTGTATAGAATACCAACGCATAGAATAACAAGTATTCCTTCACTTTTTGACTGACGAAAGTTTTTGCTTTGATTTTAAACAACAACTTTTCGTGTCCATTCACACTGTAGAAACAAAATGCATTATCTTAAAAACATACTATTTTAGATTTTATTGATATTGAAAAAATTGTAATGTTACGTATATACAAGGAAAATATGTAGCCAGACCAAGATAGATATTTTAATTTCTGATGTCTCTCGATTGTGAAGGTATTTAGCGATACATTGGAATCCGATTGCGATTATTTTGAGATATCTTGAAAAATCGAAATCTAGATCGTCAGATCGGAAATCGAACTGGAGTCTTCCCAAATGTCAGGTGGAAGCCGCACGTCGAACTATAAAAGCTATGAATACAATTTAATCGATGTGCATGCAGAACTTGATAACAACCAGTTATTCTATCTATTTTCATTATTGTTATTTACCGAAACATACTATACCAATATCAAAACATCTACATGTTTTAGGGAACCGATGATAATCTAATAAAATTGAAAGGCGTATGTAAAATCAAAATTTTATTTAGCTGCAATACACGGACAAAGAATCATTAGGAACCAATTATTAATTTTTATTCTGTTTCAGCGAGCTAGTAGAAGAGAGAGTGGAGTATTCGGTAGTACTGGGCTTTCAATATCAATAGAATTACGCCAATTGTCTTAAACAAAGATATATTGTGTATTATATAAGGCACCAAATGTTTTGGTTAAAATGCAGTACAAACAATACACTATTACATTCCCAGTAGTTACTATTTACTATTTGGACATTATTGATTCAGGCATACCATTAACCTACGATTTACTGGATTAAACAGAGCTGCTTTTCGGGTGAAATAGTTACTATTTTACCTAATCTGAAGAAATAATCTAATAAGAGGATATATTTTAAACCTGCCTTCATGAAGAAAATTTTGGTGCGAGTCTCATGAATCGCAATAGATTTTTAACGGACAGACTGAAAAATTCTGTACTAATTCGAAAGGCGTTTAAAAATCTCAATCGCCTTGCATAATGGTCTCTGTTGTTTTAGTGTGGTATGACGGATGAGCGGATGAATTTCGGTCCTGAAATCCCTTACAATCTAGGCTTCATTTTTTCGTAATATCCCAAAATCTCTTCGTACGGACATCGGAATGGTTTCTTCAGAAAGACCATGGCCAATATCCTTCTCGTTTCTTGTCAACATTTCTCTTCCGGCTCTAATTATCTCGTCGTCGACGAACCGCAAAAAGGGAACATTCGTTAATAAACTTTCCAAATTTATAAACCAAAACTGACCTGACATTGCAAAGTTGTTGTAGACCATTTATCTGCAGTTGCTCAGTTAATTAAATGATAAAATTACACCAATGCAACTGTTTTTGTATGCTTTAATGCCGTACGGAGGTGTGTGGATACGAACCTGGAGAACAATAATGTAAATAGTAAGTTATAAATAATCAGAAAATATTTCAATTTAAAATTGTATTAAACATCTAATATATAATTTCCTAAGTTCACTCTCTCACTCACCTAGATAGGTATTGGCTGGAGAACGGTGTCACGTGTCAGCCTTCACTCGCAAATTAACAGCGGACAGAGACATCATTAAAATAAATTCGAGGTTATGTTCATAATTTAATAGTTAAGCAACTGCTACCAAATTAATTGTCGTAATACATTCATTAAGTTTGCTTTTCATAGTATTTCAGTTACATGTTTCTAATGAAAGCAGCATAAACTTAAAAAAAAAAAAATACTCATGGTCTCCGCTGTAACCACAAATGGCAATTGTCATTCCCGCCTAGACTAAATTTCAATTTAATTAAAACTTTCGCTAATGTTGTTGCATGACCAAAGTTATATACAACGATTTATTTTCTTTTCACGTATTTTACTGACGAATATCGTTAGTTGTTTTTGTTCATGTTCGCTGTACGTGAGTTATTAGTCATTTAAAGTGGACGCAACGTGAGGATTTCAAAGCAAACAATAATTCTTCAAATTTTTAATGGTCAAATACAAGTCAAGTTTGTATCTAATCAAGTTCGAGTATACGATAGCGCGATCGTCCCTGTTCGTGTTTAACACGTCTGTTAATACTTCTAAATTCTTCAAGCTCAAGAGAAACTCCGGTCAAGTTCGTATTTGGTCAACCTGTCGTCATCTTTGACCCTAACAACTGGAACTGTTCTATACCCGTGACGATACGCAAAAGACGGTCACGTGGTTACACTAGTTATATTACTAAATGTAAACTATCAACATAGATCCGTCGCTTATGATGTCTCGATGAGAGGCGAAACGCGTACGGCATTAAAACAAGTTGCATTGGCGATATTTTTATGATTTAGTTCAGTGCTCTGACATTATTTCGCCAACACAGTACATCATCTCCGTCCTTCATATTTTAATAATCAGAAAATATTATAAGCAACAAAAACTTATTAAAGTGTAGGGTTTACCGGCGTTGTTCAGTGAGTGTGAGGCGGGGGGGGGGGGGGGTACGCGGTTAATTTCTAACTGTCACCCTCCCGCCACAAAGCCGCCAATGTTAATCACTTAACGGTTGTGTGGGAGGTTTTTCAATCACGACGGTCAGTGTTATAGGCTGGTTTTACACTGGCGCGCCAGCTGGCCGCTACGGAAAACAAACACGGAGGCACAATGGAGTCGCACAATGCGACACTCGAGCGAGCAGAAACAAGCGGAGCCTTCCTTAGGGCAGGCAGGAGGGTTCCCCCCGTTCTCTTCTCTCAAGCATGCTCTCCATCAGAGAGACCCGTCCAGTTTACAAACACCGCCTCTCCTCACGCACATTCCAATTACAACAACCAACACAAAACTGCGCAACTTAAAGTACACGTGGCAAGTTGAAAAATTAACAATAAGCGTGGCCTCGCATTCGGGAGGACCAGGGTTCGAAACCCCGTCCGACCATTCAGATTTGGGTTTCCCATGATTTCCCCAAATCACTCCAGGTGAATGCCAGGATGGTTCCTTCAAAAGGCCATGGGAGAATTTCTTCCCGTTCCTTGTCACCCGTTCTTTCTCGCCTCTATTGACCTCGACATCGATTAGGCGTAAAACTTTAAGCAAAAAAAAAAAGTGACAGTGCTTTAAAACCATGAGGCAAAAACAAATGATTTGACTTTGTCAACAGTATGCATGAAGGACCACCTCCTAAAAGTTTAATCGACTGGAAACCTAGCAAAAACGAATAAAAGCTCCGTAGAAACAGCTTGGATTTTTTTTTTTTTATGACTTTTCACCTCCTCGACTTCGAGGTTATTAGAGGCGGGAGAGGACTTGGGGCTAGAAACAAGAAGGAAGGAAACATCCCGGCATTTGGCTGAAGTGATTTGGAGAAATCGTGGAAAACCCAAATCTGGATTCCTGAATGGGGATTTGAACCCAGGTCCTTCCGAATGCGGGGTTGGAAAACAGAATTGCTAAAGCAGTATACCGTAAAAGGCCAAAACATCTGTTAATCCAGTTTTACCATCTTTCGTTGAGTCAAACATATTTTTGTAATCAAGAGGTAGGGCTAAATTGTCTTCATACACGTCCTGGAGAAATACTAATAGTGAAGTCACATATGCGCACCGAGAGTGCTGGGGGAACGGCCTCTGGACGGGGGTTCGAATCCCCGTCCGGGCATCCAGATCTGGGTTTTTCATGGTTTCCCCAAATCACTCCCGGTGAATGCCGGGATGCTTCCTTCAAAAAGGCCATGGCCGAATTCCTTCCCGTTTCTTGTCCCAATTCCCATCCCGCTTCAAATGACCTTAGCCATCGACGAGGCGTAAAGTAATAAATAAAAAAAATTAAACATATGCGTACAATGTTTATTAATTGTTTTTTTCCGGTAATCATCTAATCGAATGTTGGGTTGGACCTCACAGTGTAACTAGGAACATATTACTAATTACTCTTCACAGTTAAGCCACAAATGACAACACCGAATTTCTTCCATTGGGACAGATCTTCTTTAATATTAACCGGCAATACATAAATATACAGAAAAAAAAGAAAATTTGAAATTCGTGCTTTTGACACACTACACCACCTTTTAGTAATGTTTCCAACTGTGTTATATAGAAAGTTACACATCCAACATTACATGTGTACGTCTCTTGGCAGCGTTACGGCTGAAAAAGACATGTGAAAATCTAACCTGATCTAAAACAGCAAAATAGTCTACGAGATAGCAATTACATATCAACGTGCATATTATTTTTTATAATAAATCATTATGGTCGAATATAGAAAAAATATTCAAATCTGGTTTTGGAATTTCCAATATGTGCAAATACTGTGTTAATTTTAAACATAAGTACTGTTCGACCGCCAATTATCAAAGTAAATCAAAATAATAATTCGTTGCAGGCATATATTGCGCTTAATTCATTTGATGATCTTCAGATCTCCAGCAACGTGTTTATAAACTACTTTATTAGAATGACTTGACCATTCTGAACATCATAGACATTCAACAATGCTTACTGTGAGGCGGTGAATATAATAGCTGATAGCTGTGCGCGTCATAAAAATAACTAAACTGCACAAAACTTATCGTGCTAGCACGTTAGAAAATATTTTGAAGCTTTCTTCCAACGAGCTACGAATTTTAATGTCAAGTTATACACCCGTTTGCTCATTTCAGGATTTCACTTTCCATGCGTTTTATCTGAATCATCGAGGTTAGTTTCAGACAGAATACCACAAACACTAAAGAAATAAAATTAAACTTTTAAAATCCTTTCGTTATCAAAAAACTTGTAACATATTAGAATGTCAAATTTCACAATGTCAGAGAATATACAATCACTGGTGTTCTCTATTTACTGATACATAGATAAGTTAGAACTTGAATGTAACTGTTATTAACATTTCTTTTACCGACGAATAAACAAACATTGAATGTGTTTTATAGCAAGTTGAGGATATTCAAATTTGTTCGTCAGTGGTTAATATAAAATCCTAAGCTTATTTGCAGGTGTATGTGAGTGGAGTCATATTTCAAAACAGTGATTTTTGGAAGAAGCAAATTTTGTATTGAACGTTGTATATTCCTTCCAAATTTCATTGCTAGTTTAAAGCTGTTACCGCTTGGCGTTATACAAACTTTTAAAGTGTTTGGGAATGCAGACAAGTGGTTAGTCATATTTTCAAACTTCTCAAGTGTGAGTAATAAAATATTAAATATTTACTTCCGAAACTAAAAAAATTCGGAAGAAAATTGAAAGAGGATGAATAAAAGTAGGACATAGACCAGAGGAGTATTTATGGCGTGTGAGAAAAAGAGAGATGGTAATAATTTAATGGAAAAGTGAACTGTCCAAGGAATAGCAAACAAAGTGTTACTTCTAGTTTCGGCCTGGAAGTAACAGTACACATTAAACATTTCATTCATTAGGTCTGTAATCAATCTTGTGAACACGTTTTGTCAGATTTTAATAGTACCATAATTTTATTACAGTCTGTTGAAGAAGATATTAGGAAGACAATATTGACACAAATGGAAAACAAAGTGTAATTCAAATTTACGGCGCTATAGTAGTCAAAAATAAATATATATTTTGAACCAGGTTGCTTTAAATTTAGTTTGAAAATTCGTTGATACAACTGCGTTTTGTGAAGTAGTGCCGTGTTCACAGCCGAGTGAAATTCAAAAAAACTGAAATACACGTTGAAGGGGTGGCGCGACATAGCGGAGCTGCAGCTGTCGCGAGGTTGCCATGTTTACACAACACACTCAATCTTACTGCTAATCGTATTCTCAATTTGGCAACTGGTTTTTGTCATTGGTAATTTAGCAAAAATCCCAGTTCACTGCGGGATATAAAACATATCAGTTCAAATGTGTGTTCAGAAGAAATTTTAGATGCATTCTAAAACACATTACTGCAAGCCTTAAGCAGTTCAATTAAGTATAATTATTGACATAAATATTTTCTACAAAAATACAGGAAAAGGTAAGGGTTCTTTTTTTATCTACAGATTTCTTCTTCTTCTTTTTAGGTTATTATAGGTGGGAGGGGATTGCATACAAGGGACACGGGAAGAAATTCGGCCATGGCCTTTTTAAGGAACCATGCCGACATTCACTAGAACCAAGGAAGGAGATGGTCTGATGGGAATTTGAAACCGCGACCTCCTGAAGACGAGACCCGATTGTTTCCACTCATTCACTCTTTCACCGTTTCAGGTAAACTATTCGTGGTTTCCATTTATAATTTACGCAGATGCCTGAATCTGTTATCAACAAAAGAAAATTTTCCCACTCCCTTACGCATTAGGTTAGGTTCACTGGTATCTGCTACATTCCATATTCCACTTCTAATATCCAGACATAAAGTCGAAATGACCTATGAAACACACAAAAAATTACACCTGTCTAGTATAAAGGATTCGTCTTACTTCTGCCTGTTATGAAAATCGACTGGCAGGATCGGTAAATAAAACGCAGTCTGAAGCGGCGGACGTGAGGTGTAGCTAATCCCTCCTGCTAAAACTCAACATACTAACCCGGACAAGACGACAGCAAAACGGCTGAAATCGGTTTATCTGCCTTCTAATCCTCTCCCATTTCCTAAAAACTGATAAAGGAGTAAACAGATTTAGTGTATGTATACATATTGAATTTAGGCAAAAATATTTTACTAACACACAAAATTCTGAAATACCACTATCAGGTGGCTTTCTGTGATAGCTTTGTTTGTTGCCTATGAATCGTGTTCCATGTGGCAGTAGTATTCAGAAATAGCAACACAATAACGGTAAACAAAATCATAGTAGTAAATTTCAAACTTGTGAAATACATTACGTGATCTGAATCACTGTCATATATTTCAGTGTAAATACGATCACTAAAAGGTAAAAAGCAAGTGTAAGAGCATTTTTAGGAGCAATATCCTTCTTGGTGCGTGCTCGTTGTTTTCTAAATTACATTTGGATCGACTTTTTGAAAAATAATGTAGACTTTATTTCTTATAGACAACACACGTAAAAACGAGAAGTACTTTTCTTAAAACAAGCTATTTTCTCGTGCAGTAAAATATATTAAGTTGCCAAATGCTGTTGCCTTTTTTTTTATTTGTGTCAACTGTAAAAAATTAATTAAAACTGTAGGCATTTTCTTACGTTTTCAGAGTTTTCTATTTAGCCTTTAACACGATAATAGATACGCCATTTCTTACTTTTAGTAAAAACCATTTATATTCGACCTCGCGTTTGTTGTAATATTTATTCGGTTGTATAAAAATTTATGATTCTCTGAGCACACATTTAGCTTGCGTATATAAACTGAAATTGCATTTTTAGGTGAATTTCTGTTCGTTGACTCATAGAATTCTCTTGTAGCATGCAAATGACTCCTTAGTAACTACGCTTGACAAACGAATTCATCTCAGGAAACCTGAATTACTGAGTGATGCTGTGAATAATTATCTTCTGCCCACCAACAAAATTTTCATATTTCTTTTCCACATATTATTTTCGTGTGCACAACGAATTTTCCTGCCTGAACTAAACAGTTTATATTCATAACTTTTGTTTTCAGTCATTAGAAAACGAGTCGGTTATGCTAAATTTTCGATTTTTGTATGAAAATATATTGTATTCGACAACACAGAACAAATGATGGTGTATCGAAGCTGTAACACCGTGGAGCGAAAAACATGGCAGCTTCAGTAACAATTAAGTTTCTTACAGTTTCTATACTTATTTTGCATACAGTTATAATTTTCAGCCATAAACGATTCTACCATGCGGGCATATAATGACACTTAAATCCAGTAGTTAAATAACACTTGTTGATTTATTGTGTGTATTCGGTGCGTTACAGGTAAATGTTACTAACTGACAAATGTGGGGTGTTACTAAATCAATGCTTTATGATGTTACGATCGATAAAATATTACAACATTTGAAGTTCCTCTAATTCTTACAATCCTACTTCAAAAGCTAGGTACTGTTCAAGAAAAAAATTGCAATCATATCATTTTAATGACACTATCTTGTCCTGTTTGTAATTTTTTATATCACGTCATTATTACGGGATAAAAGTCTCATGATAACACGCTGATTGTTTGAGGACTTAGAAAACGAAATATTTAGCATTAACGGCATGTTTTTAACAGTTTTATGTCTCATTTTGTTTATGAATACGTTCTGATTCTGCAAGGAGATATTTTTCTTAAACATACTGTAAAACGGTGCAATAATAACGACCATGTGAGTTTGAATCACGACAGCAAGAATTTTACGTAAATAAAACATGACTGAATGATCATATTTTGTTTTTAGCTGTCAATTGACAAATAGTTTTACGCATCTTCCTGCTTTTGTGGTTGAAATCACTGAGATGATAGTAGTGTGGTGTAGTGATTGATTAGGCTGCAGACAGGATATGCCAACTAAGTAGGTGGACGCGTCCCCCACAGTGCCTGGCTGCCGAACAGTACTACATTCACGGACCAAATACAATCAATTACGCATTAAACTAAGTATTATTCATAGTTTTTAATAAATAACTCAACAGAAAATCTTTTCGATGAACTCAAAGATGTTATTAGGGAGAATTAGAATAGTTTCAGGATTAATAATATAAATATCCTTTAAAAGAATTATCAGTTTAACGTTTATTTAAAACTGTAATAAGTGGTTAGCATTTTCTCCGAATGTCTTCAAATTTTTCGGTTCTCATAATTTATCTAAACCTCAAAGCATTAGAAATTTAAGTTCTTGTGATTCAAATTATTTTTTAAATTCCGTTTTGAGCATGAAAAATACTCCCTCTACAGCCCTAAAATGAATACCAGGACAAATACTATGTATTTATTAAGCGAATCTGGTATATTTATAGCAAATCAGATGTAAAATTATCACGTTTATTATTATTTTTGATCAAATGATATTTCGTAGTTTGAGACTGCCTGTTTAGAATTTCTACATCACAACCGAATATGATGTTGTCGGTTTTATTCTTATCGTTACAGAACCTGCTTTCTTAGTCCATAATACAGAATAGTCCGTTATTAAACATAATTTAACTTCCCCGCAATTCTATCGCAGTGATGGTCCAAGCATCCGCTAACTCAATTTTTAGTAACAATGTTTCAAACGTACCAGATATTCTGCAAGGATAAGCTAGTGGAAACGAAATGATAAGAGTTTCTAAACAAGTAAAAACTGAAAATACTTTCGTTTACCCAGATTTGCAGTTTTTCGAATACGGTTATATCTTATCAATCTGTAAAACATACTACAACGGCACCAGTTTTGAAGTAACTTTGAAATATATCACATCTCATTAAACATTGTATTGTTATTTCTAAACTGTAAGCGTCTCAAATAATGCTCCAGTTAGCCTGATTAAAAATGGAACAAGCCACACTGACTGATTACTAACACTTAATTTCATCTGAGCAAACTATTATCGTGCTGGATAAACGCACCGAAATTTTTGAAGTGGTAGGCCTATAAATTATTGTATGATCCTGATTTCCGAGTATAATGCAACTACCGTTTCTGTTGATGTAATAAATATTTCGTATGGCTGGGGTCAGAGCACGCGAGACCAGATGCAGCTAACAAAAACAAATAACGGAAATCAGAGACACATAAATTATTTGTTCTCATCGTCTTCAAATAATTTCTTTACTAAAAACTTTCTTTTTACATTTTTTGAGAATTAGGCACTCATTTTAATATATTAAGGAGTAAAATATTTACGTGTTAGTATCACAAGCATATTGTATGTTAACTGTATTCAAAGCTTTTGTTCGTTTTTACTAAAAAAAAAAAGTGTGTTTGTAGTTTAGTAAAAATCAAGCTATGTTAACACTTCAAATATACCTGTATTAAAAACCTCTAAATTGGTGAAACCGTTTACAATATTAATGAGAAGTTGGACAATTCAAATTTTGAACGTGTTAAATAGTGTAATAGGAATATTTTATGAATACTAGTGTACAAAACGATCACATCAAGGTTAATTATGGTGTGTGCCATTTTTACACTATTGCGTCACACAAATAACGGTTGCATGTTCACTGGGATGAAGAGTTTCATCGAATAGAAAACTCAAACGGAAAAATGAGACAGCAAACTGAAGATTATAGTAAATGTGTGGGCTTGCTTGTTGGTGATGAATAAAACTCACTCCTAAAAATACCGACAGTAAAATATTCGGGGTTTCCTGATAAAGATGTGATACCTATACGAGAATATGTTAGTTGCAGTTTCAGAACTACTCGCCCTAAGATAACGAAACTGTGCTCTTAGAAAACAACAAGTACATAATAATAATAAATTCAGTGCGAAATAAAATGAAATTAATATAATCTGGTCATAATTTGGATCCTACGAATGGCGTTAGAAAATCGTCCACTACCTGAGTTGTAATTTGGATAAGGATAGATAGAGTGAAGCAACGAATATGTCTGTGGAAGACCATCACTAGACGATAATGGATGGGTACAACATTAGAAACAGTCCATGACTAAACTACACTCTGTAATCACTTGATGAAAACTACCACGCACATATCGTCTCCAAGAATCATCCTACAAGCAACTAGCAGCCAAAGACCAAGCAGATGTATATTCTTTGGTGCTGCTGAATTCTTTCACCGTTTCAATTATTCCGATTGAAGCGATATATGAGCAGACACTGTATTGGAGGCCAATGCCTGTGCATAGAGAATGCCACCCAATACCATGCTTATTTATATTGGTGGTGAGTGGAAAAGCAACATCATAATGTCTAGTCAACCGATAAATCCACGACGAAAAGTTTACTCTGAAAGTGGAACACAGTCTTTACAAATCAAGCCTACCAGATGCTACAAGTGCACAGGTCAGATCGTCTATTGTGGAATATTAATAGAGACACAAACGTTGCACCGTCCTGAACAAAAGACAGTATAGTGCTTAATGGATTCGCCAACCTACGGACACTTGCTCTACAATTTCGAGCTCTTTTTAGATCTCTTAGTTCGTTCTTCAAGCAATCTGAAACAAGAGTTACGTTGCTGCGGAATCTCGCCACTGGTTTTTCGTATTACGGACAACATAATTCGATACAGAAAAGTAAACTGTGAAACGTTTACTAAGAAACTGTTACGTAATGATAATACAAGTACTAAAGCTGCAACTGGTGTCCCTTATGTTAGTAATGTTACGCATTTATACGCAATTGCGTCAGAAATACGACTAATTTTGGCGTAATAAACTAGGAGAACATCGCTGGATTACTTGTGACTTGCTGCACATTCTCCGCGGAAATCTTGCTTGAAAATTTCATCTGCACTGTCCACAGATATATACTACACTTTTACCACTAGCAATTTGAATTATTATCACAGCAGAGGTTAGAAAGGCAGCCATAAAACATGGTAAACGGATTCTTGATTTCTCACATCTTACTAACCGTTCAGAACGTTTTTACTACGCGAATGATGTCCTTAGAATTGATGGCGTCCTATATCTACATAACCAAGCCACTCACCTGTGATTCTCTGGCGCTGTGAGGCTGACCGCCGTCTCTGCTTCTCTGCCGTCCGATCCTAAATATCGCTCGGGCCAGTTCGCAGTCAGAAGGTGCCAGATAACATATATTTGGTAAAGGTGAAAGCCGGGAGGGAGCGCCCCGCGTGAATGGCTGTCACCACCGGCCAATGGCGGCGAGGGCGCCCTCGCCCGCCGGCCAATGGCGAGCTGGGCGGAGGGCGTGGTCTCCCCACCTAGGCAAACAAGGATGCCTTCAAATGGCAGCACGACCACCACGACGGGATTAATCTATTTATAATTACGGGGTGTTAATGCGGGCTGCAAGGAGTCTTCTAGTTAGTTGGCTCACCCACTCACACGCAGTTGCAGCCACAAAGGACGAACGCTCCTACCTGCACGTATCACGAACCACAAGCCACTTTAAACCAGACATCTCCTGCTCTGTGGAAGATTCCACAAACTTATACAATAATTTTTTTATAACTAGAATCCTCGACGTAAAAAGTACGGACACACCCACGCTTTTCGATTTTAATAATGGGATGGTGTAGAATTTGGCTTAAAAAAAGCTTACTTGCTACCAGATCTGTATTAGTTGCGAGGACCTGTGTTCGAATCTAGATTCCTGTTTCACACAGTTTCAAAGCCAACTACTTCAGCTCATTAGCTCTGAAAGAATTTAAAGTAAAAATTAGTTGAGGGCAAAAATAAGTTAGAAGAGGAAAGGAGAAAGACTGTTGTGTTGGGAGATTGCCACCGGAGCGGAGCTCCACCGCACTTTTATCAATTATATTACATTATATAAGCGAAACCGTGGGTAATTACTGAATTCAAAGTCAAAAGAGCTTACTGAAGCACGTATTTAATGTCTGAGTGGCCCTAACTGTGGATATACGATATTTTAACGAGCGGGTCATTGCATTTCGTACGTGTAGTCAATACATGTATTGCAATGTTTGTAAGCTTATTGCTCCATTCAGTAGGTACTAAAAAAAAAAAAAAAAAAAAAAAAAAAAAAAAAAAAAAAAAAAAAAAAAAAAAAAAAAAAAAAAACGAATTCTGCTGAAGGCTACTTTGGAACACAATTAGCACAGGAAAGGGACTTTATAAAGCAAGTTTATGGTTGTGACTCTAGCAGTTTTTCATTAAACAAGTTTTTTCTCCGTTGGTGAGAACGATTCAATGGAAAACACGTCAAAAGAACAGAGCAATTCTTGCTCTAAGTTGGTGAAGGAATGAATGGGTATGAGATTTTGCTATTGTGGTAGAATGGATTTGTGAAGTCGTCAATTCCTGTCCAACGATTTCGCTGTTTAGCTGAAGTGGTTGCAGGAAACCGTATAAAACAGGATTCCTCAAACGATGAATCCAGTGAAACATTTAATAAGCCTTATTCTTCTCCATACCATTAAGAATATCCAAAATCTTTGGTGTCTCGATCTATATTACATCGATAATTACAGTGAAAAAAATATTGTATTTCTTTCTCGAATCACTTCTTGCTGGTTTGTCGTGAAGTATTTTGATGATAAAAAATAATGGAGCTGTTTTAAGTTTAACTTACTCCACAAACCAAAGGTTGGTTGGATCCTCCCGAAGGACTAAGGTAGGACTGCCTCTGGGACCTACAGTTTAACGTGGAATCCGAACCACGGAACGTCCAGGCATAGATCAAACTCTTAAAAATTCCTGGCCCCACTGGAATTTAAACCAGTGGAGGGATGCAGAATTTGTGAGAGCAAGCGGCTTAACTACTGATCTGAGAGTAATAAAATAAATTAAATATTTATGTAACGTACGAAGCCTTTACAACTTCGGTGAACAAAACTTGCTTAAGGTTTATTTGCCATTAATGCAGAACAAAACCAAGCCGTCAATTACATACAGCTATATCCCTTCTGCGTTTCCAGGTAAAATCACGAAACAAGCTATGCTTTGTGGAAGTTACATTGCATCTGTAAATTGGGTGGCTAGATTATTAGGCGCATCCGGCGTGGCTTTAGAGCCGTGGCATTCAGGCGTAATGAATCGATACACGGCGCGCTCTTCAGAGCCCCTCAACACCTACAAACCAACACACAGCAGCTGCTACTATACCACAAGAGAATCTTTGTTCCGAGAAACAGATTTTAATAGTCAGCAAAAATATTGTTATGACTTACGCCGTAAGCAATCAAATGCATAAGAGATCGCATACCGAAATGCCATTTTTTCCAAAGTTTGATAATTATTTTGATACAAGAAACAGCTTAGTTTTTTTTTTTTTTTTTTTTAAGTAATGGTTAAAGCTTTACATGCATTTATCTCGTAATATAGTCTCCTCGAGTGAGCAGAGTGTTTTGACGCGATATTTCTGCGATCGAAACTCTGTCGCCATCTTCACCCTGCTAACTCAGCTAGTCACTATATTAATTCTCAACGGCGAGGGAAACTTCGATCTTACATTTATCTCTTCATAGGCTTTTAATTCATTAAGATAAAAGGCGAATGACTTCCAAATTTGATTAATAAAATTAGTCAATTAGACAGTTTAATCACTCCAGGTGTAATGTCTACATTAAAAAATATATAAATCAAGGATTTGATGGGGGGATATGCTGTGCCGAAGTCTCGGAAATTTTAATTTTCAAATCGAAGAACAACATTAGCGTCGTTGCTAAGTTGGAACACGTTGCAAATTGGTTTCCAAGTTAGTTACCTGTATTGAGCTAATGTATTAAGTTGCTGCAAATAAGCTTGATAGCTCCCACACGTACAGAATATTTCGATTTGTTTATTCCTGCAAGCCCTTGTCTTTCCGTTATACATCACACAATTTAAAATGTGGTTTATATGTTTATGTTTCTTCGTTAACAAAACGATTTTTTTTTTTAGCCTTTCAGAGCTGTGATTCTCTGAAACAGTCTCCCACACACTTTGTGGCTGAATTCATGTCCGTTCCTTGCAAAAAAAATGTTATCCCAGTTCTAAAGATCTTGTTACCAAAGATCCGTAAAGATAAAAAATGTTTGAATCAGTCTTCACACGCATCAACACTTTAGTTTACGAAATTTCAACATCAAGCCATTCAGGACAGGGTTAGTTGGCCAGCAGATTGTGTACTGAAGGCGTGAGTTAATTCCCACAGGGTATGGCGGTATCTGATTTACCCATCGACAGACATGGTTCAATACATACACTGTTCAAAAGTTTTATATGCGTTGCTTACAAACACAGCGTCAACAAAACAGATTCTAATATTGGACATTTTTAATACTTAGGTCAATATCCTTAGCTGCTATACTAATGTTGGGTTTTTATACTCCGTCTAGTGCAGCTATCAAATGAAAAAACTTTGTTATGGCCTATGCATTTCGGTTTATTAGACCATCATCAGTGCCCTAGAACAAGTTATGTACAATTTTTGATGTGCAGCATAATGTTTATCTAAATGAATGTATAAATTTTGTTATTAAATATTATTATAGCTTATTTTACTTACAGTTTTTCTATATTACATTAATGTATGGAACAATTCCATACATTAATGTAATATAGAAAAACTGTAAGTAAAATAAGCTATAATAATATTTAATAACAAAATTTATACATTCATTTAGATAAACATTACGCTGCACATCAAAAATTGTACATAACTTGTTCTAGGGCACTGATGATGGTCTAATAAACCGAAATGCATAGGCCATAACAAAGTTTTTTCATTTGATAGCTGCACTAGACGGAGTATAAAAACCCAACATCTAATATTGGAGATTCAGATATGTCAGATACTTATTTAAGTTCGCTGTAGGTGAATATGACTTCGTTATCTAATGTTTGCCGTTTATTATATAATACTAGATCGCGAAAGAAGATATTTTTTCTTCCTAAAATCCTTGTTCGTGTTCCACCATTATACATAACAATGTTTTGAGTCTTTAATAAACTTTACTAGTTGCAGATTAAAAGGACTGTGACATATGTTCGATGGTACTAACAACAGCTCAGTATTGTAGGGTGCCTATTCCCTAACTGCCAACAGATTTGCGTCGTTCTCTTCTTTGCTCGAGTGTTGCTTGCTACGGAAGAAACAGTTCTGTTGAAAACCTTTCTTAATAATTGGCTTGAAAACCGTAGTACAAGTACAGGCGATGAATTCACAGCTAATGGTGAATTCCGCAACCCACTAACGATCCATAAATTGGGAGGCTTTGAATAGTCCTGCAGAAAATTACTAATAGGGATGGATAGGTGAATGTGATCACTAACAGTGGGTCATATGATGTCTCTTCACTGGTCTGCGTTGAATGAGTTCTAATCCAGCTCCATGCGTGCCCGACAACTGACTCAATTCCACGCTAGCCACTTGTAAATCTCTTAAAAATAATAATTCCAGGCCAATAAAATAATTGCCTGTTACAATATAATAATAATAATGCCTTGTGGGAATTACATCTTTAACAGAAACAGTACATAACATCTACGTACCCAGGCAGCCACAGTTTAAGGAATTTTCCGCTCCTGATTATAGACACGATTTTTTTATTTTTTTATTTTTTAAATACAGATCTTATTGTAATACATTGATGGAGGACCATTATGTTTCCTAGTCCTGTCTTTGTGTCTGCAATGGTTTACTCTGTACATCCTCAATCTCACTTTAAATTTAGTATGGTTCCTATCAACCTTCGAAAACACTTTTCCACTTTAAACGTAAAATGAAGTACGAACAATCCTTACACAAAATAGAAAAAATTGAATGAAAATTTAAACAGCTTCTGAAAAGATTCACTGCTTAATAAGTGCTAGTACAACAATTAAATTCTGTCATCTGTATTTTGATTTCTGTGTTGTGCAAAGCGTAACAATCTGCATTATCTTAATCGTAAAACTATGATGTAATTTTTATGGCTTTATGCCACGTTGACGCCGTGCTTACTAATGAGGGGACAGGACTGCCGGCAGGGAACTGGAAGGAATTAGGCCATGGACTTTTGATGGAACTATCCCGGCATTTGTCCGAATTAATTTCAGGAAACCATGGAAAAGCCAAATCTGGAAGACTGGATCCGAACCCGCGTTCTCCCGAATGCGTCGCCGCTCACCCATCACGCTCGTTAAAGTGTATGAATCTATGAATTCCAATATTTTGCTACGGAAATCATACGAAGTATCGGAGAGTAAGCCGGGAATATTGCTTATTGCGACAGTAAGTATGACGTCACCTTGAGATATAGGTGTATGTACACTACTATGTCGTATTAAACGATTTACGCTAGTGCGAGTCTCTGAGATTCAAATTCTGCTAAGGTTGAAGACCACCAAGTTAAAATAGTGACATCAAGGTTTGTTTGTATACCCTGTATGACTAGAAGCCAATAAATTATCAGTATAACGAGCGGTCTGGTGGCTCAGTGGTCTGTGTCTGTCTGTTGATCGAAAGGTCCCCGGTTCGAATCCATGTCTAAGTGGTGATTTTCGTTTGCCCATCACCTCTGACACAGCTTGCTGTGTAATGTGAAGTACACCAGAACGCTTCCGAAGTTCGGATTCCACGTTAAACTGTGGGTCACCTATACCTGATAGGACTACCGGGATAGATTAAGGCGTCTTCGACAGGGGCGGATTACGCAGCTAACAGAAAACCTGTCACCATATTATTACGACCACACGGAATTATTGTTATAATATCGGTCTAAAGCGACTAGACTCATTGAGATAAGGCTCAGAATTTCAGTTGAATGTTAAAAAATACCTAGGCTGTTAACACCGAAAACTGGATGATCATACCAGCATTTGAACCATTGTCTTCCATGACGCGAGCTTATATTTACAGACTTATACTCAGTAAGTCATAAAATAACTGCAAATAGTCAGAGAATGGTAGATGAAACAGCATGCAGGAAATCTGTACTGCTATAAACCTGCAACTGAGCTGCCCTTTATCAGAACCAATTTCGATTGGATTTTCACAGTTTAAAAGCTTATGGTTTAGCTTAAAAACTGCTCACTATTACGGAGAACAGAGCTAGAAGTGATAATTCGTTCTTACAAGGAAAAGACCACACTGCATCTCAGATGTTCACTCCTTTATGGGATATTCACCAAAGATAACATTACAACACAGATAAACATTACACTGTTCGGATTCTATTAATATTGTTATTTCACTACGTAACTTTTGTTATTTATGTCGTCAAATTTCCAAAATATAGTACGGAAAACGTTAATAAAACCACTGCATCAATGATTTTCCATACAATAGGCGTAACAGAATTGTGGATTTTAATTTACGATGAAGTTTACAAAGATACTACGTTGCAAACGTTAATGCTTTGCTACGAGGATAAAAACAAAAGCCAAACGCATCACTACGCAAACAAAATAAGCACAAGCGATGCAGCGGGAAAATGTTAGTTACCATTAAAGATTCATGTTTTATTATTTTAAACAACTCTATTTATTCACATCTGTTTAAATGTCTTTTAAAGGAAAAAAATATAAAAAATAGGCTTTCTCTCAGTGTATAGAAATGAGAGTGGTGAACTTCCATATGACGTCTTTCAGTGGTTTGTCTTTATTACCATCGGAAATACAAATTAAATGTGGTTTGTAAAGATAAATGGGAGATTTGGTGATTGCAAACCAACATCTAATCAATTAAAATTGATGTTTCATCTTTTGTGTTTAAATCGCTAGTAACACGGCATCTCTTGAATACATTTATATTCTGTTTTCCACACAGACCTTCTCTAGTCCTCTTCACACTTTTAGAGGTTCTAGAAGCAAGAAAAGAGTTCTACACGAAGTAATGATGCTGTGAACCTTTTCGGTGGAGGCAGAAGTAGAGGCAGCATAAGGAAATCATCGCAATCAGAGTGTATAGAAGGCTATCAACATGAGTTTGAAATCCTTATATTGTTTTTTATTTGACCTCTTGTTAAGTAATTACATACCGAGCTCACATGGTCTTTTATTTTTTTGCGTAGATATTTACCGCTAAAATAATGTGTCAACATTATTTACGCAGGGATAGAAAAAAATTGAATTTAATGAGACAAAAACATGAAAAAGGTAAAGCAGTTGCAATATTTTCTAAATCGTTTAGATGTATGACAAAATAAAGTTTACATTTAAAATTCCTTAACATAGGCCGTTCAATTATAGACTACCATCACAAAAATGATACTCAAAACATCGAAAATGGCCGAATTACCCTGATGCAGATATACTAAAAGCGTCTGAGGTAGGATGACCATTTCATTTGCGCCAATTCCTCGAATTTAACATGGAATCCCAACCCACTTCATATACCCAAATCAAGACCTGTAACAATACCAGTTCGTATCGGCAATTGATGCTATGACCTTTATTTCCCAAGGCTGGTACCGTAGCAAAGAACTATCTGACAGTTCCTATAGTCCTGCACAGAGATTGAAATTTTTCTAATTAGAAACTTTCCTTCTGTGAGATTTTAAAATTTCATATTTCAGCTTTAAATAATGACCAACTGGTCAAATATTTTGCTATCGTCTAAAGTAGGAGTGAGTTTTTGGTTCCAGAGTACTTACTGATAATTTTACTGATTTTACTGATTTTTTAATTTAGTAATACTTGCCTATGGGTTTCTGGGGGTTTCTTATATGCAAGTTTTATATGCTGCATGGCTGATAGCACTTCACGATCCATCAATCACAATGGCGATCGTGACTCTTAATTTACGTAAATAACTTGGCTTACACTTATATCAGTCTCAATAATACTTTCAAGTTGAAGAACGTTCTAGCTGCAGACTAAACTACAATGTATAGTGTGAACTCATTGGCTAAAATACACCTAGTTAATACGTTACCTATTAGTAACGAAAATTATGTTTGGTACCAAATATTTGGAATAGACATTAAGTACAATTATTTAGATACTTCTGTTGAAGTGTGTGTGTGTGTTTCATCCAAGCCAGCACAACCAAAACGGCTCAACTGAGGCACAAATCAATATTATCTTCTAAGGTGAAGCAAATTTCAAAACACAATTCTATGAAGATGTAATAATAGTGACACTTTAAAGACTTGCCATTCTTTACATTTATTTCTTATTACGATGTAAAATGATTGGCACTGCCATATATGTTTGAAGATGAAAACTTTCGCTGTTTGTAGCTGACAGCGCTGCGCCTGCTGGCTACACAACCGGATACACAAAGCTGTCGTGTTGGTTGCTAATGGAGAGCCAAGCTGTTCGGGACAATAAAATTGGTACCATTCTAAAAGTTTAAAGACGTTTCATTACAAACTCAACAAAGAAGTGATACCCTCCGTAACAGTTTTTAGCCAATTCTAGTGTATTTACCATAAATTTAGTTCATTCCAGAAAATTTCCTTTCGTGCTCATTTTGAAGTTACATGAGTCAACTGAAAATTATAAATTTCCTGTGCTACTTGGACTACATGAAGCTACGAATTCAGGAACACGAGTATGCAGAAGAAATAAGCCCAATCCTGAAAGAAATTACAAAACTTCTATCGTGTATCCTAATAAACTACATGAAAATTCTAAAACAAAGGGAATTAAAATCAAAGTACAACTAGGACGTCAACTCCGTCCCAGTGCCAGTTACAACAGTTGTGGGTCATCTTGCCTCAGATATAATGGATACAACGGAATCAGTGCATGCATCCAAGCGAGAGGGGGTGCAACGTCATATTGATAAGTGGCCTCATACTGACAAGTTCTTTACAAATTTAACTCGATCTTGTAATCACTGAAATAATATCACATTTTCTCTCAATCCGTGAATTATAATGTTACGCTGTCGCCACATTCTAGTGTGCATTTTTTATTATATAAATCATAATGTTAGAGTAATTTAGATAAATCTTGGGAGACCACCTAGATAGTTTTTTTAGTAATTTCCTAAAGTAAGAAAGATTCCAAGTGAAGACTGTAATGCAATGAAGAACATTCAGTGTATCTTGTTGGAACGAATATTAAAGAATTATTGAGCTGTGTAGGCTTGAAGGTAATCGTGGGCTTCCCGAGCCATGGCGACAGGAAGTCGCGGATAAAGGGTTTTGCCGGACATCACTGGTTTTCACCTTGGGGTGGGCAGCTCAACAGGCTGCTGACCTGATTTAAAAACCCGGCGAACTTAGCCGAATATGACCGACCTCTGTGATGTATGCGGGGCAAATAAAATATCGGGGATATCACGTGACATTAGGTGCCAACCTGAAGATCCAATCCAAATGAGCATATAACTTAAAATCCTGGGAATTTTCTGTTAAATGTGATCTTGGAGACTGCAAGGGGCGGAGCCAGAAATTTCCTCGCAGATCGAAGAGCGACGAGCTTCATTCGATTCGATGCTAGTCTGTGGTGGACTCCGAAAATTGCTCACTGCTGCAGTCCGACTCCTGGTGTCGGAAATCTGACGCTGCCGGCTTGCTGGAGTATCTTCCGCACGGCGACACAGACAGTAATGCGATGATGCGCATTACCACTACGGGCGTGCCTGTAGCCGCCTTGTGAGACAGTCTCACATACCGTGCGTCATCCCCGAACACCGCAGACATCAGACGCAGAGCTACAATGGTAAATTATTACGACCAAGCCATCTGATTGTGCATTCCGTGAAACTGAACTCTTAAGCGTCTTTCAGAGGATAGATCCATGTTCTAACTTTGTAACTGAAAAACTCCTGAGCTAGGGGCGTAATTTGCCAGAACTAGTTATTTTCGAATGGTATATTGTTCATTCGTGGCGCCCATATATATATATATATATATTTTAACTGTAAAGTCACAGTATTATGATACCTATGTCTGAGGTCGTCATAACTTGTATTGTACATTGTTTCCAAATATCATTATTTCTTGCATATTAATTCTGACATGGATTTAAAAGTAAATACACAATTGTTTGCTTGCTCATGAAGGCTAATTGTACCTCTGAGCGTTGTTTTTTTTTTTTTAAGATTTTGCCAATTTGTGTTAATGTTAACGGTAAATTCGCTCAGACTTGTAATCGCCAATGATAAGAAATAAATGTCATATTGTGACAGTTTTCCTATATTCCAACTAACATCGCGATTCTTGCTGAAAATAAATATTTTCACTCCTTCATAAAATTAAAATAAAAATCCCCATTTAGTAATGATTAATCATAAATGTATGAAAGATAACTATAACGTATTTATCCACCAAGGCCCCATTAGAATGAACTTATTTCACCAATTTCCTAAATGTATACGTAAAACAGTTTCTTAAAAAAATTAGTTCTGATACGTTATCATCAAGACTAATATCTAGAATGGCCTATAAAAAAATGAAAAAGTGGTAAATTTTATATATTTTCATTCCATATTCAATTGTGACCTGTGTTGCTGGAGAAATTCTTGTCAGGCACAGAAGGTGGTTGAAACAGAAAGAAGTTCAGCAATACTTATTTATGCATAGACATCATGCAGAAGTATGTATAGATATAATTACAGTGACAGACCGAGTGCTGTGGGTAAGTGGTAACGCTCTGGCCTCGCATTCTGGATGACTCCGGTTCGAATCCCCGTCCGGGCATCCAGCTTTGGGATTTCCATGGTTTCCCCAAATCACTCCAGGCGAATGCCGGAATGCTTCCTTAAAAAGGCCATAGCCGAATTCCCTGCCGTTACTTGTCCCCAGTCCCATCCCTCCTCTCCTAACCTCGACGTCGACGAGGAGTAAAACCATAATTTTAAAAAAAAGACGCTATAGCTCAGGTAACAAAACGGCGAAAAGTGTATGGTATGCTTTGAAAGGAAACTGTTTTATTTTACCTTCTGACTTGGGCCAAAGTAATATTCTTTTGTATTAATTTAATTACAGCGCACAAGTTCTGTTTCAGAACCGATAAAAGTAAATTTCGAAAGGTTCAGAGAGTTTGAATGTGAAAATCTCAAAGTAAACGTTGCGAAAGTGGAAAGAATTGAAGCAAACACCGTTGGAAATGCGGAAAGGTGTCGGGTCTACCGATAGAGCAAGAAAGCCCAGTGAGAGAAAGTGATGAACTCTGCGTGACTCTGCGCTGTGGGGAAGAACTGCAACAGATGGCTGTGGACTGCGCATAGGGACACAGTCGGTCAGCATGGGATTTTTTTTCTATGCGTGTTATAGCAATTAAGTACTGAGCTAAAATTTCTCTTGTTTACGTAAATTATTTAGCTGTTAAATTCCCAGCAGAAGTTTCTGTTGTGTACTTAAATAAAACTTTAAGTTATAAATAATATTTGTTACTTCACTGGCTGTTTGATTTAAGCAAGATATATTCACGTTAAGAATGTGGTGGCTCCTACGTACAAAACTTTGGTCAGACCACTGCTGGAATGTAGTGGTGTAGTATGGGACCCACATTCCGGGTATCAAATACAGGAGTTGGAGAGGGTGCAAAAAAGGGCTGCTAGATTTGTTTCTGGAAATTACCGCAAACACAATCGGTAACTAATATGATAAAGGAGCTAGATTAGGATTCATTGGAAGACAGAACGAGGGTGAAGAGATCATGAGAGTGTACAAGGCTTCTAATGGTGGAGAGGCACGGAAAGATATTGGTGGGAGAATTGAGAGATGTGAGTGGAAGGGTAAAGATCACCATGACACAACCTGGCCCTCGATTTCAGGCACAAGGATGTGGGAAAATTTTGGTTCGTAGGAAAAGGTGTAAGGGCTTTGAATAAATTACCAAGAGGAATTATGAATAATTTACGAAAAACACTGAAAGAATTTCAAGTTCAAATTAGTAGGAGGCAAAAGTAGGTGGGAGGAAGGAAGGAGGAAGACGGGTGTGTAGGGAGATTGTCACCGTAGGATTCGTTCCATCACAATTTTATCAGCTATTACTATTATTATAAATATATCCGAATTTTTTTAAAAAACCATCCCTACATCAAGAAAAATAATTTTTAAATTACTATTTATTAATAGATGGTTTACCATTCGAGAGACACTTTCGTTTGTTAATTTTGAAGGCAATTGGAGGTGGCAGTGTCGTTATTAATTGAGCTGTGGCGTGAGGCGTCTTCCGTGTCCACGGACCCTAACTCAAGGGCCCACTTTCAATTGTTGTTTCTCACCTGCACAGATGGGGGCGGTCAGATAGGCGTGCCAAATGGATTTCTCCGACCCTCTCGCACGCGACTCGTTTCCACGACACAAAACATTCACCGCGCTATAATCGCGTTAAAGCTAAACCCTGTCACGAACTGTCTAGACTCGGGTCGTCAGCAGGCTACACAACAATTTATGAGGGGATTTACATTTACTTCAAAACAATGATAGTATTGTTCTTTTCAATATTCGATGTGTGGGAACAGTGTTAGTGTGTCTTTATAGATAAGGTCCGAACGCTCGGACCTGCTATTCCAGAGGACGTATGTTTGAATCCCCGTTGGGCCATGCTGATATCGATTTCCATAGATTCCCGAAAACAGACGGATCCATGGCCGAATTCCTTCCCGTACCTTATCCCCAATCGGCTCCGCAGTGTTGTCTTAGAGTGAAACTTCGTTACTACAACTCATATTTTATTCACTATGTGAGGTCTAAATTTAGTGCTTAATATATGAAGTACTGTACAGTTGAAGTACCTCACATCTGCTCTTTGTCTATGACTGCCATGATCGTGTCCGAATGCAAGCAATTACCATGGGGCAACGTCTCGGCGTACTTTCCCGTTGTCTTCCCCAATGTGAAAATGTTTGTCGCATTCGGGTGGACGCCGGTTCTAATCCCCATCCGAGCATCCAGATTTGGGTTTTCCATGGTTTCCCCAAATCACTCCAGGTGAATGCCGGGATGCTTCCTTCAAAAGGCCATGCCCGAATTCCTTCCAGCTCTTTGTTCCCAGTCCCATCCCGCCTCTAACGACCTCGACGAGGCAAACAACAATAAGTAAAAAAAAACACAATGTTTCTAAGTTGTAGTGTTACTATTCGTCTATCAAAATCACCTTCGAGGCTCTTGTGTTGGGACGTAAACTGTTTTATGTACTGAAGTACACCATATAATGTTATATTATTTTATAAATCTAAAATAATATCTTGAAAATTGATCTTGAACCATTAACATAAATTTAATTTAATAATATTTAAATCAGCACTTCCATTTTCATTAATACTCAACTACAACTGCTTCTTGTATTACAATATTTATTCATCACAATCCACATTCTCCATAGTTTCAACAATTTATAAATTCACTTCATAAATTAATACTACACATCAGTGTATTTCTTTTTAACTTTTATCATGAATAATACTGGCTTTATTATTTGCTATATAACACGCAGTCTTTAATTTCAAGCCGTTCAACAATCTCATTCCATCTTTGATTTGATGTACAGAGATCGTTAATGTTATTTGTTAACCAAAGAGGAAAGAGCTTTATTACTCGAATAAACATATTAGAAACAAACTTTTATATTTTTTAAATAGTTCCCTCACAAAGTGTTGCTGTATGTATGACTGTGATGATGTGTGTTTCAGTGTAAGCTGTTGTTTGTGTAGCTGTATGTATGACTGTGATAACGTGTGTTTCAGTGTAAGCTGTTGATTGTGTTGCTGTATATATGACTGTGATAACGTGTGTTTCAGTGTAAGCTGTTGTTTGTGTTTCTATATGTATGACTGTGATGTTGTGTGTTTCAGTGTAAGCTGTTGTTTGTGTTGCTGTATGGATGACTGTGTTGCTGTAGGGATGACTGTGATGATGTGTGTTTCAGTGTAAACTGTCGATTGTACTGCTGTATGTATGATTGTGATGATGTGTGTCAATGTAAGCTGTTGTTTGTGTTGCTGTATGTATGACTGTGTTGATGTGTGTTTCAGTGTAAGCTGTTGTATGTATGACTGTGATGATGTGTGTTTCAATGTAAGCTGTTGTTTGTGTTGCTATATGTATGACTGTGATGATGTGTGTCAATGTAAGCTGTTGTTTGTATTACTGTGATGATGTGTGTTTCCGTGGAAGCTGTTGTTTGTGTTGCTGTATGTATGACTATGATGATGTGAGTTTCAGTGCATGCTGTTGTTTGTATTGCTGCATGTATGACTATGATGTGTGTTTCAGTGTAAGCTGTTGTTTGTGTTGCTGTATGGATGACTGTGATGATGTGTGTTTCAGTGTAAACTGTCGATTATACTGCTGTATGTATGATTGTGATGATGTGTGTCAATGTAAGCTGTTGTTTGTGTTGCTGTATGTATGACTGTGATGATGTGTGTTTCAGTGTAAGCTGTTGTTTGTGTTGCTGTATGTATGACTGTGATGATGTGTGTTTCGGTGTAAGCTGCTGTTTGTGTAGCTGTATGTATGACTGCGATAACGTGTATTTCAGTGTAAGCTGTTGTTTGTGTTGCTGTATACATGACTGTGATGATGTGTTTTTCAGTGTAACCTGTTGTTTGTGTTGCTGTAGGGATGACTGTGATGATGTGTGTTTCAGTGTAAACTGTCGATTTTACTGCTGTGTGTATGACTGTGATGATGTGTGTTTCAGTGTAAGCTGTTGTTTGTGTTGCTGTATGTATGACTGTGATGATGTGTGTTTCAGTGTAGCTGTTGTTTGTGTTGCTGCATGTATGACTGTGATGATGTGTGTTTCAGTGTCAGCTGTTGTTTGTGTTTGTATGTATGACTGTGATGATGTGTGTTTCGGTGTAAGCTGCTGTTTGTGTAGTTGTATGTATGACTGTGATAACGTGTGTTTCAGTGTAAGCTGTTGTTTGTGTTGCTGTATACATGACTGTGATGATGTGTTTTTTCAGTGTAACCTGTTGTTTGTGTTGCTGTAGGGATGACTGTGATGATGTGTGTTTCAGTGTAAACTGTCGATTTTACTGCTGTGTGTATGACTGTGATGATGTGTGTTTCAGTGTAAGCTGTTGTTTGTGTTGCTGTATGTATGACTGTGATGATGTGTGTTTCAGTGTAAGCTGTTGTTTGTGTTGCTGCATGTATGACTGTGATGATGTGTGTTTCAGTGTAAGCTGTTGTTTGTGTTTGCATGTATGACTGTGATGATGTGTGTTTCATTGTCAGCTGTTGTTTGTGTTTGTATGTATGACTGTGATGATGTGTGTTTCGGTGTAAGCTGCTGTTTGTGTAGCTGTATGTATGACTGTGATAACGTGTGTTTCAGTGTAAGCTGTTGTTTTTGTTGCTGTATACATGACTGTGATGATGTGTTTTTCAGTGTAACCTGTTGTTTGTGTTGCTGTAGGGATGACTGTGATGATGTGTGTTTCAGTGTAAACTGTCGATTTTACTGCTGTGTGTATGACTGTGATGATGTGTGTTTCAGTGTAAGCTGTTGTTTGTGTTGCTGTGATGATGTGTGTTTCAGTGTAAGCTGTTGTTTGTGTTGCTGCATGTATGACTGTGATGATGTGTGTTTCAGTGTCAGCTGTTGTTTGTGTTTGTATGTATGACTGTGATGATGTGTGTTTCGGTGTAAGCTGCTGTTTGTGTAGCTGTATGTATGACTGTGATAACGTGTGTTTCAGTGTAAGCTGTTGATTGTGTTGCTGTATACATGACTGTGATGATGTGTTTTTCAGTGTAACCTGTTGTTTGTGTTGCTGTAGGGGTGACTGTGATGATGTGTGTTTCAGTGTAAACTGTCGATTTTACTGCTGTGTGTATGACTGTGATGATGTGTGTTTCAGTGTAAGCTGTTGTTTGTGTTGCTGTGATGATGTGTGTTTCAGTGTAAGCTGTTGTTTGTGTTGCTGCATGTATGACTGTGATGATGTGTGTTTCAGTGTCAGCTGTTGTTTGTGTTTGTATGTATGACTGTGATGATGTGTGTTTCGGTGTAAGCTGCTGTTTGTGTAGCTGTATGTATGACTGTGATAACGTGTGTTTCAGTGTAAGCTGTTGTTTGTGTTGCTGTATACATGACTGTGTTGATGTGTTTTTCAGTGTAACCTGTTGTTTGTGTTGCTGTAGGGATGACTGTGATGATGTGTGTTTCAGTGTAAACTGTCGATTTTACTGCTGTGTGTATGACTGTGATGATGTGTGTTTCAGTGTAAGCTGTTGTTTGTGTTGCTGTATGTATGACTGTGATGATGTGTGTTTCAGTGTAAGCTGTTGTTTGTGTTGCTGTATGTATGACTGTGATGATGTGTGTTTCGGTGTAAGCTGCTGTTTGTGTAGCTGTATGTATGACTGTGATAACGTGTGTTTCAGTGTAAGGTGTTGTTTGTGTTGCTGTATGCATGATTGTGATGATGTGTGTTTCAATGTAAGCTGTTGTTTGTGTTGCTATATGTATGACTGTGATGATGTGTGTCAATGTAAGCTGTTGTTTGTATTACTGTGATGATGTGTGTTTCCGTGGAAGCTGTTGTTTGTGTTGCTGTATGTATGACTATGATGATGTGAGTTTCAGTGCATGCTGTTGTTTGTATTGCTGCATGTATGACTGTGATGATGTGTGTTTCAGTGTAAGCTGTTGTTTGTGTTGCTGTATGGATGACTGTGATGATGTGTGTTTCAGTGTAAACTGTCGATTATACTGCTGTATGTATGATTGTGATGATGTGTGTCAATGTAAGCTGTTGTTTGTGTTGCTGTATGTATGACTGTGATGATGTGTGTTTCAGTGTAAGCTGTTGTTTGTGTTGCTGTATACATGACTGTGTTGATGTGTTTTTCAGTGTAACCTGTTGTTTGTGTTGCTGTAGGGATGACTGTGATGATGTGTGTTTCAGTGTAAACTGTCGATTTTACTGCTGTGTGTATGACTGTGATGATGTGTGTTTCAGTGTAAGCTGCTGTTTGTGTAGCTGTATGTATGACTGTGATAACGTGTGTTTCAGTGTAAGCTGTTGTTTGTGTTGCTGTATACATGACTGTGTTGATGTGTTTTTCAGTGTAACCTGTTGTTTGTGTTGCTGTAGGGATGACTGTGATGATGTGTGTTTCAGTGTAAACTGTCGATTTTACTGCTGTGTGTATGACTGTGATGATGTGTGTTTCAGTGTAAGCTGTTGTTTGTGTTGCTGTATGTATGACTGTGATGATGTGTGTTTCAGTGTAAGCTGTTGTTTGTGTTGCTGCATGTATGACTGTGATGATGTGTGTTTCAGTGTAAGCTGTTGTTTGTGTTGCTATATGTATGACTGTGTTGATGTGTTTTTCAGTGTAAGCTGTTGTTTTTGTTGCTGTATGGATGACTGTGATGATGTGTGTTTCAGTGTAAACTGTCGATTTTACTGCTGTATGTATGACTGTGATGATGTGTGTTTCAGTGTCAGCTGTTGTTTGTGTTTGTATGTATGACTGTGATGATGTGTGTTTCGGTGTAAGCTGCTGTTTGTGTAGCTGTATGTATGACTGTGATAACGTGTGTTTCAGTGTAAGCTGTTGTTTGTGTTGCTGTATACATGACTGTGTTGATGTGTTTTTCAGTGTAACCTGTTGTTTGTGTTGCTGTAGGGATGACTGTGATGATGTGTGTTTCAGTGTAAACTGTCGATTTTACTGCTGTGTGTATGACTGTGATGATGTGTGTTTCAGTGTAAGCTGTTGTTTGTGTTGCTGTATGTATGACTGTGATGATGTGTGTTTCAGTGTAAGCTGTTGTTTGTGTTGCTGCATGTATGACTGTGATGATGTGTGTTTCGGTGTAAGCTGCTGTTTGTGTAGCTGTATGTATGACTGTGATAACGTGTGTTTCAGTGTAAGGTGTTGTTTGTGTTGCTGTATGCATGATTGTGATGATGTGTGTTTTAGTGTAAGCTGTCGTTTGTGTTGCTGTATGTATGACTGTGATGATGTGTGTTTCAGTGTAAGCTGTTGTTTGTGTTGCTATATGTATGACTGTGTTGATGTGTTTTTCAGTGTAAGCTGTTGTTTGTGTTGCTGTATGGATGACTGTGATGATGTGTGTTTCAGTGTAAACTGTCGATTTTACTGCTGTATGTATGACTGTGATGATGTGTGTTTCAGTGTAAGCTGTTGTTTGTGTTGCTGTATGTATGACTGTGATGATGTGTGTTTCCGTGAAAGCTGTTGTTTGTGTTGCTGTATGTATGACTGTGATGATGTGTGTTTCAGTGTAAGCTGTTGTTTGTGTTGCTGCATGTATGACGCTGATGATGTGTCTTTCAGTGTAAGCTGTTGTTTGTGTTGCTGTATGTATGACTTTGATGATGTGTATTTCAGTGTAAGCTGTTGTTTGTGTTGCTGTATGTATGACTTTGATGATGTGTATTTCAGTGTAAGCTGTTGTTTGTGTTGCTGTATGTATGACTGTGATGATGTGTCTTTCAGTGTAAGCTGTTGTTTGTGTTGCTGTACGTATGACTGTGATGATGTGTGTTTCAGTGTAAGCTGTTGTTTGTGTTGTGGATGCGAGATGAAAGAAGGGAGAGGGCTAGAAATGGTGCCGGCACATTCAGCCTACTTTTCTGAAAGACACCGCGGTGTTTCCAAACCTAACATATGCCCTCCCTCTATACGCACTGCGGAGAGGTATACATAATCGCGTGATCAGAATTTTTGCTCCACATCCTCTCTACCCTGCGGACCAACTTCTGATACTGAAAATTTATTCCGCCACCATAACTGGAATCAGCAAACCCCGCGCCAGCGCCGGACGCCTTCATGGTGCCGCAACCAACTGAACCTACGGGGTAGGTACTGTACTTGCATTATAGCTTGTATTTATATAATACTGGCTTTGCCCTGCATGCGTTGCAATGCCTGTTTTTTCTTTCTTAAGTGGGTACACATATACAAAACAGTCACATTTACGTGTTTCAAATTAAAGACAATGATTTTTATGAATAAAATGAATATTGAAAAAGTATTTATTACAATCCGATCAAAAGGAATAAACATTGGAACTATCATATCCAGCAGCCGAGAAATGGTGTAGACAGTATTTTTCTCTTTATTTTAAAATAAATAAAACTAACTTAGTTCACTACCCAAAGGTTGGTTAGGACCTCTTGAAGTGGACTTACGAGCAATTGGTGGTACAAAAGTCTTAAAAATTCCTGCTTCCCCCTTGATTTGAAACCGAGGCCTAAGACAGAAATATCCGTAGCAAACTGCGTTAACTTTTCAGCTACAGACCGCTTTGTTTTGAAGCATACATGTGGTAAGTGTTATCAAAATTGGATTAAAAACTGTGTGTTTGTATGAACATCGTTGGAAAAAATTAAGGTGAGAGTGTGGGGTAAGGAGAAGAGTGGTTTCGTAATGCAAATCAAATATAGACAATATTTTGATGTTTGTGAAAAAAAATTGAAAATTCTAACTTCGTCCACATCCCGAATGTTGGTTGAATTATCCCCTATTTTTTCACATGTAGGATGGAAAGATCTTTTCCTGTGGGACCTACAGTACAATGTATAATCCAAATCACGGATCTGGCGTACCTCACGTGATCAAATACCACGCTTAAAAGTTTCAGCTTCCACCATGATCTAACCTGGGAACTTTCGAAAGCAAGCCCCTTAATCAATGAGATTCCAGACCGCTCTTTTTTAATTACATGATACGGAATCTCAACCACCGAACGTCCATGGATGATGATATGATAAAATCGAGCTCATAAAAATTCCTGCTTCCACCGGGATCTGAATCTGAGACTTTTTGAAGTTAGTGCCGTAACCACTGAGCCACCACACGCATCTGATTTAAAATGCATGTGTGGTAAATACTATCAGAATCGGATAAAGCTATGGGTTTGTAGAAACAACGATGGCATAAACTAAGGGTGGGTAAAGGATGACAGGACAGTATTTTTCTATTTGTTTTAATGTATACATATAGAGTTGCATCGAAATAGGATAAAAACTATGTGTTTGTATGAAGAATGTTGTCAAAAATTTAGGGAGTGGGGGTAAATTTGGAAGGAGGCGGTTTCTTTTTCAAACGAATATAGACAGTATTTTTCTGTTAGTTTTAAAGTTTATGTGTGCGAAGTTCCATCGGTTTCGGATTAAAACTGTGAGTTCGTAAGTCGAATATTTGGGAAAAATGGAGTGGTGTGTAGGGGGAGAAGGGTTTTTTTTTATTTATTTATTTTTGGTAGAAAACCTTCCCAGGCGCGCACATAATAACTCACCAAAGTTTCATCGTAATCGGACGAGTAGTATAGGAACGCATAGAAGACGAACATACAACAAACAAACATTCATCTTTATATATTAGATATCATCTATAAAACTGAATGCCTCTTTCGGACACTTTGCTGTACTACTCGCGTCAGAGATTCTTCTCCTGTAGTTTTATATTGTATTTGTTCTGAGTTGTGATAACCGGAGAAAGTATGAATAAAACGTTAAACATTCTAAAAGAGTCTTGACGAGGAGTTCTGTCATTTTTAGTTTGAAAGTGAACACCATGCTAATGTACTCTGTTATCTACACACTTTCAGATGTCGCAACCTTACCAAATTATTCGGTTTCCTACAAACAAAATTTACGCTGTAACCGCAACCATGTAATGAGACTGGTGGAATAGAATCAAGCTGAAATGGAAGATTTGAGCATAACCCGTGTTCATTCAAAGTAGGTCAAACATGCATCAACACATGGAGTTCTTCGACTTAACAAAGAATGAAATCGTCTTTGCTATTGTCTTTTTGTATGGTCGGTAGACGTCACGTCTTTTGAATATTTTCAGCATCTATAAGATGATAACTTTCATTTTCCTGAACACATAATACCATAAATGCCGGTGGTAAATATGAGTAATAATATAAATAACTGGGTGCACACTGCTTGTTATTGTTGTTGTTTCTGGCTTTAAGCCTCACCGATGTTGAGGTCATTGGAGGCGGGAAAGAACTGTGGGCAAGGAACGGGAAGGAATTCGGCCATGGCCTTTTCGAAGGAACCTTCCTGGCATTAGCTGGAGTGATTCTGGGAAACCATGGAAAACCCAAATCTGGATAGACAAAAGGGGAATCGAACCCGCGTCCACCCGAATGAGAGGCAGAGCTCTACCACTCACCCACAATACTCGGAATGGTTATTTAATTCTTCAGTTTTATGGATTATAGTAATTTACAGTACACGGAAAACGTTACTAAGACCACTACATCAAAGATCAACACCCCAATAAGCGTAACAAAATCGTGGAATTTAATTGACGTTCAACGTTACAAAGATACTAAGTTAGAAACGTTTATGCTTAGCTGCAAAAAAAAAAAAGAAAAAGGCAAATACATTACTAGCCACAACAAGATCCGCGCAGGATAAGGAGAGGGAAAATGACAGTTCATATTACGTATCTAAACTGTTTTTAACGACGAATATCACAGCAGTTTACATATAAGGACTGCACAACATCTCTGTTTTTGCTATTTCCACTAAAGAAGTTATAAATCATAGATCCTGTTTGATATTTTTGTCACAGATGACTAATCAGAGTATCCAGTACGTCACTTTGCCTATCCGAAATTTGTTGCAACTTACTTTTTGCATGTTTTCTCCATCTGCTTCACCATTTTGACACTTTCGTGGGTTAGTACTCACTCACATCCCTGAGTCCAAAAGAGTCCTTCAATAGAATTTTCAGCACCCCGCTTTCCTGAAACAGCTTCGTAGCTTATACCGTCTCACCGAGCGTGGTGGTGTAACTGCTAGCGTTCTGGCCTCGCATTCGGGAGGACGGCGGTTCGAATCCCCGTCCGGGCATCCAGATTTTGGTTTTCCATGGTTTCCCAAATCACTCTAGGCAAATGCCGGGATGCTTCCTTCAAAAGGCCATGGCCGAATTCCTTCCCATTCCTTGCCCCCATCCTTTCCCGTCTCTAAAGACCTCGCTGTTAGAGAGACGTTAAGCAGAAAAAAAATATACCGTCTCCTTATTCTTTTCGTTAGCTACAACGTTCATTTACCCTGCGTAATAGGACCAGCGACAGCTCAAGAGCTTGCTTGTTGTTGACCCCTATCTCCCTGCCAGGGCCTTAAAAAATACTTCCTTTTATACGTATGAAGCTTTGTTCTGCCTTCATTTACTGTACAAACTATCAGTTAGTTTTGTGATGTAGCTGTCTGAATGTTATGAGCCATAAATGAAGAATTTTGTGTCAATAACTTTTTATTGTCCCCCCTCCCCCCGTGATTGTGGCACCTGACGTGGATTTAGCTGATTCGAGTCCTGGTGATACAAAAAGTTTTCTTCTTCAGGATTTGACCTACAGGCTAGATACGTGGTGCACAATCACCAGATTGTATACCAATTTCCTGGGTGAGGGCTTACTACATTGTTGATAGTGACGGGAATGTTAAGCTTTAGCATTCAGAAGAGGAGGACTTGGTCTTGCTACCATTTCATTCCTAACATATGTGTCCACTGGAAATCTCCAAAACTCATCACATTGACTGAATATTCAACAATTTGGGAACTGTTTGGCAGTATAAAACTGGCTAAGTATATTCGAATTACAGTGGTAAAAAAAAACTCGCAATTAGAAACCATTATAAATCATATTTTATTAAACATCTGATCGTTGTAGTAGATTGTTGCGATTTTGTGCGTGTGTGTGTGTGTGTGTGTCTGTTGCAAGTAACAAACAATCTTAAAATTCGGTAGCAAAATTCTAGAATTACATTAAAGTTGTCTCTAGACACAGACGAAACGATTTTTTAATATGTTTTTCAACATTATAGCCCCTTCTGCTCGGGTTTTTCGTAGTGTGTTTGCTAGTTGCAGATAACAAAGAACACTTAAACTCGATAGAAATTTTTTAAAATTATGTGAAACTGTACCTAGACACAGACCTAACTATTTTTGAGTATTTTTTTCTGCGTTAATTGCATTTTCTGCTCTTGATATCATTCATTACTTTTTTGTGGAAAACCATTCACTCCACATAATTTTCATTGTTACCTTAAATCCTGTAATGATGTAATTGTTTACTTGCAGCTGTGCATAATGAACTTGTTGATACAGAAATTGACTTGTTAACATATGGTTCAAATATGGAATCTAAGGTCACTTTTGGATCGTGGTGGGTGTTCCCATGTCTTTGAGTCGTGTAAACTTTGGAGGCTACTTTTGGGTACAACACAAGTTACAACAAGTATTTTTAAGGAAGGTCATTGGCACTGGTTTTCCACCTATTGGTTGCGGCCATTGAAGTATGAGAGAAAGTGCCTAAATTTTGGTAACCAGCATGGTCATTACGCTGAAATTAAGATGTAAACCCATGCAATCTGTTCCTCCATGCGTCAATTATAGTAACGCTTTGAAGAGTTTTATGGTATTCCCATATAAGGCTTTCAGCTTCACCGGGCCTCTTCCCCCCTGTTCATCCTTTCCAGTATTTTTTCGAATCCTACGGGAAATTATTTCAGTAAAGAAGCAGAGGCTTACCTCTACCGCAAATACCATAAGTGGCGTAAATATTTATTTAACTTCAAGGCCAGCTCGTTATTGACAAAACAAAAGCGATCTTTTTTTTCCAGAGTCATGCAACCCTGTTTAAAGAGTTAAATTTTGTGTCCAATCAGATACAGCAGCGTAGAGTGCCACCAAACAAAATGAAGGCTTGTATATTTTCTCAAACAGAGAATTCGTATTTATTTTTTTCCATCCGATTTGGCCAACAAGGACCACGTGGACACCGTTAGACCTGGAATGCGTGATCTATTGAAGGAATACTAGTGTTATCACCTGTCTTCGAAACCTGTATCTTCCCTTGTTCTGTACGGTGTGACCGCGCTAGGCGATGTTTGAACGACGGTAAATCTATGATTTGGCGACTTCCCGTCACGATATGCATGGCGTGATATGCGTGTTGGACGCTTTTGGGATGGGTAAAATCAACACGCTGTAATAGCAGTATAACGTGTTGCGCTTGGACAATAGTGAAAGTATTTTACAGTTGTATTTAATATATAAAAATTAATGTTTTTTCGCCAATGTTCTTCATACAAACACACAGTATTTAACCGATTTCAATAGTACTTAGCACACATATACTTCTAAACAAAGTCGTATGGTAGCTCAGCGGTTAAGGCTTTTATTTTGGAAACTTTCTCTTTCCGGCCGCAAGTTCAAATCGTGTGGTGGGAATGAAATTTTAGGAGTTGTATTTGATTATATGAGCTACGCTGGGACGCTCCGTGGTTCTGATTCCACGTTAAAGTGCATATCCCTGAGGAAAGGAATTGGCCTTCCTGCCTCTGACACAATAGCTTGGTGCATCTCCTTTTGTTGTAGCCTAAGTTAAGTTTTTTTTAGTTTTTGAAGTGAAAACTTCTTTAGGCGCGTTGGGCGATTTTTGGATTGGTAAGCTCTTATGAGTTCGTATCACCAACATGCAAATATTAACAGTGTATCTGCAGCAGCGTTTAAGTTTATTGCTGGGGAACAAAAGATCCCTGTCCCTGCGGGAAGTTTCCTCTGGTAATGTGAAGTACGCCATTACGCTTCCGTGGTTCGGATTCCACGTTAAACTGTGGGTCCCCTGTTTATGGTAGCGCGCGGAATACGCAGCCAATAGAAACCCTTTACTGGGTCATTACGACCACGCTGAATTATTATTATTTAGTATATCTGTAGCTCTAAGTATGGCGTGTTGCGCGTATGATATTCATAGTTTTAAGTTTTCACTTCTGTTACCAGACCCCAATGACTGCTAATTGTTTTTTGTTTTGTTTTGTTTTGTTTGTTTGTGAAATGTGTAATTTGTCACGCGGAGATTGGACACTGTCCCAGCATTCGACTAGATGACTGCGAGAAACCGCATAAAATCCGCAATCAGGACTGCCGGTCACGGGGACCCGGGCGTGTGTCCGGTCCCGTTGTACCTCCCCGATCCAGTATGCGACGCCTCAACATTCGCCGTAAAATATTAGTATTATTTTTATTTACTTATTTACAAGTAAAGGCATTCTGTCAGTTCAGTCAACTGTATTTCAGTCATCCTTGTAGTGTATTGCCACACTACATTGAAATATATAAAGGTAACTGTAACTGTCCGGCTGTGGTCTGGAATGTGACCTTGGGTCGGGTATCCCTCAGTGAAGGAAGAAAGCGCGACGTGGTGGGGAGAGGACAGTGAATTGCGAGCTGTGTGGTGGTTGCGTGGCCAGCCTGCAGAAAGAGAGATACGGCGACTGAAGGCGGTGTGGTCTGTGGTTGCTCTTGTGTTCCGAGTGGATGTGGGTCTCTGACAGCAAGCATAAAATGGAACCATTGCGTCGGAAGGCTGCGGGCAGCAGACTCGGCACCTCTTCTGAATGGTAACTCCACTGATATGGTGATCACCGCAAATTATTATCGATCAACCCAGTGTCACCCTAGAAAAAATCTCATTGCCCCGCTGAGCTTGACGAATGGATGTACAAAAAACCCTGAGAACTGACGAAAAATGAACCCTTTGTTGGATTTCAAGATGTTTATTTAATTGTGTCATGCTTATGTTAACAACATTTGATCAAGAATAATTTCGCAATAAATGTATATTAATGCCAAACGTAGGTATAACGGTGTTTCAAAATGTAAAGCAGCATCGCGATTCCTTACATCATCCATTTCAATTATGAATAATATTTTTATTGATAATTTATGCAAACAAAAATTAATTTAATTCTTAACAAGAGGTGTACACCTCAACCGGTATTTACGATTTCATCACAAGTGTTGTTTGGTTTACTCTATAATATTTGTCAACACACAAAGAACACAACAGTTAATTAAAACCGCCCAAATTCGAGGCCGGACTCGAAAAGCCGATGCATGCTGGGTCCTGTGCTTCCACGGCTGGCAAGCGTTCATTTTAGCGAAGAATGAAAAAAAGTGTTGTTTGCAGTTTTTGTATAAAGTCGAAAAACTCAAAGTAACGCGTAATATCTGGAAATCGGTGAATAATCTGTGAACCGGTTGCATATTATGAGGTTGGCGTCTTTGTGGTGAGCTAAGCCGCCACTGCGTGTGACTTCGAGGGGAGAAATTGGCTGCCTGTAATCCCCCGTGATCCTGTTACACGATCCGGTGTTGGAAAATGAGTACATCAGCTAATTTGGACCTTGAATCTCATCAGTTGGGTACGAATGGGGAGCACAATCTCGTCACGTACCAATCTCTCCTTCCCCACGACTTATGAACAACACGACAATCTCTTATTGTAGTATCAAATTCGTTTACCAGCCGCAGAACAGAGGCCTTAGTAAATTCATTTCCTCTGGGTTTAGATGATATCACAATTCCCACATATGGCTCACAGAACTAATGTTTTAGTTGTAAGCTTACTCGTTTTTTAGCTAGATGAATAAGTGCTCCACATTTATAAGAGATATTTAACAATTATTTGAATACAATTTAAATGCACAAAAAGTACAGTGTGTTCCTAAGTTCTTTTACCGAATGGAATTGTAATACAAGAAAGCACCACGCTGCATATGGATGGAAAATTTATTTATTTATTTATGTTTTTGTTTTGTTTTGTGGCTTTGTGGCTCGTTGACGTCGAGGTCGTTAGAGTTGAGAGAGGATTGGCCGGAAGCAAATGTAAGGAATTCAGCCATAGCCTTTTATAGAAACCACCCCGGCATGGCAAGAATTTCTGATTAATGTTAAAAAATTAAAAAATACCTAAAGGGCATTATATATTTTACTTTTTTCTGCTTATTCCTGGATGGTCTAAGCAACCTCCTGCAGTAAGCTGAATGAGTAAAGTGTTATTTGTAGTTCACGTAAAAAGTCAAAAAGACTCTAAGTAACGTCAAATATTCGGAAATCTGTGCGTGCATCGGTAAATGATCTGTTATCTGCCTAAATTTAATAGGCGGGTACGGCCACAAACAAACTATTTACAGCTCTATAGGTCTCAATCATTGCCATTATTGCAGGTGTTATCTCATAATTAAAGGTAAAAGTAAAAATCATGAATATTTTTAGATTATAAGATTTTTAATATTATAAATACTACTTAAAAGACAATATATTAATTGAAGTAATGCTTCAAGTCCAACGGTATTTCCAATCCATCTGCGTAGCACTTTCTGAAACAATCATATCTGCGGACTTAAACTGAAGAGCCAAAGAAACGGGTACGCCTGCCTAATATCGTATAGGGGCCCCGCGAGCACGCGGAAGTGCTGAAACACGACGTGGCATGGACTCGACTAATGTATGAAGTAGTGCTGGAGGGAATTGACCCCATGCATCCTGCAGGGCTGTACATAAGTAAGTGTACGAGGGGGTGGAGATCTCTTTTGAACAGCACGTTGCAAGGCATTCCCGATATGCTCAACAATGTTTACATCTGGGGAGTTCGGTGGCCAGAGGAGGTGTTTAACCTCAGAATAGTGTTCCTGGAGCCACTCTGTACCAATTCTGGTCGTGTGGGGTGTCGCATTGTTCTGCTGGAATTTCCCAAGTTCATCGGAATGCACAATGGATATGAATTAGATGCAGGTGATCAGCCAGGATGTGTATGTAGGCCCTACGTGTCACCTGTCAGAGTCGTATCTAGACGTATCAGGGGTCCCATGTCACTCCAACTGCACACGCCCCACACAATTACAGAGCCTCCACCAACTTGAACAGTACCCTACTGACATGCAGGGTCCATGAATTCATGAAGTTGTTTCCATACCCGTACACGTTCATCCACTCGATACAATTGGAAACGAGACTCGTCAGATCAGGCAACATGTTTCAATCATCAACAGTCCCATGTCGGTGTTGACGGGTCCAGGTGAGGACGTAAAGTTTTGTGTCGTGCACTCAGCAAGGGTACACGAGTGGGCCTTCCGCTCCGAAAGCCCATATCGATGATATTTCATTGAATGGTTGGCACGTTGACACTTGTTGATGGCCCAGCATTGAAAATCCGCAGCAATTTGTGGAAGGGTTACACTTCTGTCACGTAGAACGATTCTCTTCAGTCGTCGTTGGTCCCGTTCTTGCATGATCTTTTTCCGGCCGCTGCGATGTCGGAGATTTGATGTTTTACCGGATTCCCGATATTCACGGTGCACTCGTGAAATGGTCGTACGGGAAAATCGTCACCTCATCGTTACCTCGGAGATGCTGTGTCCCATCTCTTGTGCGCCGACTATAACACCATATTCAAACTCACTTAAATCGTGATAACCTGCCATTGTATCAGCAGTAACCAATCTAACGCCTGCACCAGACACCTGTTGTCTTATATAGGCGTTGCTGTCGGCAGCGCCGTACTCTGAGTGTTTACATATCTCTGTGTTTGCATACGCATGCCTATACCAGTTTATTTGACTCTTCATTGTATGATCTAAAATACCTACACGTTTCAGTACCTATAACGTACACTGGTACATATTAAATTTGTAAAAACATGATGGAATTTACATGGGATGTAAAGGAGACTATGAAATGCAAATGGGTGAATTTCCATAGTGATTAGGCATGTCTGGTTCTAGAAACACGGTCTGAGTTGGTGTATTAGGTATATAAGTAGTAAAATGTTTGGGATTCTTGCTGGAAACAGAGCATGGAAAGTGACTTGTTAGTATATAAGTAACCTGAACAAGCAACTGAAAAGTAAGTAATGAAAGGATAGCAAGAAGATGAATTGTCAAGCCGTTAAGTTTATGTTTTTGCTAGACATAATTCCGTGCCAGTGTTGTCTGTTTGATGGCAGTAGACCGAGTAGAAGCGCTTTAGTCGAACACCTGACCCTAGATAGTGAAAACCATTGAAACTGCCATATGAATGCAGAAATCTTTTTTCTATTGTAGTGCAGTACCATTCCCCATCGTCACGAGTATATAAAACAGTGCGAGAGGTATGGCATTGTCTGCTCCCCAATTTAGTATCTCCAGTATTGCGTTGACTCTGATCCATCTATCCCTGAGACTACTACGGAATAGTGTCTGAAGTGAACAGCGGGATTATAAACACAGTTAACATCATGCTTATAATAATTCGTAGTGATTTTGATGAATCGTGCTTTAATCCAAACCGCAATGATGGCCGCATAAGTATCATAAAGTATCGTGCTTGGTCATTCGTTCTAGAATATATTCTAGGACTCACAATTTAGGACGCTTGATTGATAATTTGTAATATTTGATGTTGCAAAATAATGTTAATTACTTTTATTCACTGTTATTCCTAAAGGTTCTAGGGCAAAACCGCGACGGACAAAACCGCGACGGACAAAACCGCGACGGACAAAACCGCGACGGACAAAACCGCGAACGGACAAAACAGCGAACGGACAAAACCGCGAAAGGACAAAACCGCGAATCTTCTCAGGTATACAGAAGCCCCATTAAGCTGCATTCCCACCGCGCGTCGGGTCTAATTCTTTATTAACCTCAACCAAAACAAAATCGTCAAATGCGAAGTGATGAAGCTTGACAGAATAATATTTTGGTGCATAAGTGATCAAAGAGTGAGGGGATAACTTGTAGATTATAAATTACATATACACAAAATGAGTTACAGTACTCCATAATAAAGTAACCCTAGCTGCGATCCACAAATCATTTAAAACTGCCTTAGGATAATATTTTGATGCATAAGAGATCAAACAGTGAGGGGATAACTCGTAGATTATAAATTACATATACACAAAATAAATTACAGTACCGTACTCCATAATAACGTAACCCTAGCTGCGATCCCCAAATAGTTTAAAAACTGCGTTAGGATAATATTTTGGAGCATAAGAGATCAAACAGTGAGGGGATAACTCGTAGATTATAAATTACATATACACAAAATAAATTACAGTACCGTACTCCATAATAACGTAACCCTAGCTGCGATCCCCAAATCGTTTAAAAACTGCGTTAGGATAATATTTTGGAGCATAAGAGATCAAACAGTGAGGGGATAACTCGTAGATTATAAATTACATATACACAAAATAAATTACAGTACCGTACTCCATAATAACGTAACCCTAGCTGCGATCCCCAAATCGTTTAAAAACTGCGTTAGGATAATATTTTGGAGCATAAGAGATCAAGTAGTGAGGAGATAAGTCGTAGATTATAAATTACATATACACAAAATAAATTACACTACCGTACTCCATAATAACGTAACCCTAGCTGCCGTTTCGCGGTTTTGTCCGTTTCGCTGTTTTGTCCGTTCGCGGTTTTGTCCGTTCGCGGTTCTGTCTGCGCGGTTTTGTCACGTTCGCGGTTTTGTCCGGACACGATTCCTAAATGACAATATATATATATAAGGTAAAATGAAAATGTTCTAACAAATGAAAGTACCTAATTTTATCGGGACAGGTAAACAAAACATTTTACCGTAATTTCACAGAAAATAGTATTTCATTCGTATTGTATATTAGGTAAATGTTTGTACTATAAGCATTAGCTGCTGTGAGTGCCATTGTAATCAGTGCTACCATGGAATATTTTTCCGATAAAAGTATTGTTGTTGTTTACATATATTGCAGAAGAATTCCACTTAATTAACAGAATTTAACTGATACGTAATATTACAACGGTTTCTCATCCACAATTGTATCTGAAGATTAAACACCAAAATTTTCACAATTGCATTTTAAAAAATACTATCTCGAATTTCAGTGTCTCTGATTATAACTGCATCGTTGCCTCTCTTTTCAGCATTTCAAATTAAATACCTTAAAATGAGACTTTGGGGATCATTGTATGACAATTTTCGTAATTCCATAGTAGGCAACCCGAACTAGAGATTTCTGAACAGGTGGAATCCGTTGAAAGATTTCGGAAAAAATGTGGTCGAAAAGGATGAAACATCTTAGAACTGTATGTGAAATAAACAATCAAACATCCACACTTTCTACTCGATATTGTATGAACGTTTAAACGATTTTAAGGAGGTTAATAAGTTAAAGATGTAATTCAAGGTATAGATGTGGATGCAAATGCAAACAAAGACTATTGAAAGACCTGAAAGTGGAAAATACGTTGTAATTAATTTGTTAAAACGCAAACACTGTAAAAAAAATTAAACCGATAGTACATAAGACGCTGATGCTTCCGTGTATGGAGTGCTAGAAGAATCCGGAAGGTGTGAGTTTCGTCTCTGGGATATTTGTTCAGCACTAATGTTTAAGTGAAACACCGAAGAACTTGCGTTTCGAAGATTTGTAACGTAGAATCTTCGAACTAGAAAAGAGCTCCCAGAAAAATAAAAGGCAAAATTTTTCCATAAAAACATTTTGCCCTTCGGCAACAATTTTATTTCGTAAGTAGATAACGGCCGTGAATTGTTCCACATGGTGCAAGTATTGTAGTGATTCAGTTATTGTAAATATAATTTCAAAAATAGCTATTATCTGTTCGTTTCTGCTAGCAATGCAAACATATTTAAGTTATATTTAAATATAAATTTCTATCCCCTTTTAGTGTCAGAAAATTCAGGCTATTCATGAAAATTAAATATGTATTTCCTTGTCAGTTATTTGTTTAAATTCAAAGTCTCTACTCCGTTCCTAAATGAGTAAGCGTGATGATATTAACCTCGTGTTTTAAGTCACATCCAAAGATTTTAAACTATTAAAATCCCAACAAAATCCTTTTAGTTGCTTTTAAATATTACCAAATTACAGTTAAAAATATTAGGAGCTGAATTTGGAGTCACTGGAGAATATGAGCAAGATGAAGATAATGTTGGGTGTGTATGACGGCCATATTGATGATGTGGGTGGGAAGAGGATATTGGTGGAATAATTAGGAGTAGCGCATGGAAGGGAAAGCACAAGCTGGCACTCGATTTCAGGCATTTGTAGTTCATGGAATCAATTAACAAGCGAACTGCTGAATAATTTACCAAAAACGCCGAAATAATTTAAAACTGAAATTCAAACAGGGTAAAAGTTAAGTTGGTGGAGAAATTGCACTGAAAAATTTAAGATTATAAAAAATAAAATAAAAAAGCAAGAAATGAAAAACAGGTATATAGACTGTTGATACTGGAGCATGCAATCTGCTGCAATTAAATTAAATTAATTTTTTTTTATACATTATCTGCTTAGCCACAAGGTGAGGTAATATGAAGAGATATATATCAAATTTTAAGATAGACCAACAGCAAACACATCTTCGAAAGAAAAAAAAATGCCATGTACACACACAGCTCTGTTAGTTTCAAAAGCGTATAGACGATAGAAATTAGATAAGATCTAGAAAGGAAATTTCCCTATTTTTTTGTACACGATAACTGAGTAGGATAAATGTACTGAAAGTTAGCGGGCAAATAACCCTTGTTCTTGATGGGCTGCATCTTATGCTCTCCCGCTACCCCGATCTGGATTTCTCGATTCACTCCACGTGAATGCCATGATTAGCGCCTGGAAACAACTAATATGTGGCTTCACACCTCATCCCTTCCAACAGTGTATTACGTCAGGGGCAGTGCTCACTCCGTCACGCAACTGAGTGCAAATTGAGGAGTTGATAGAGGAAATGTGAAAGTGAGCTGATGAATTCGTTTGAATATATGAGCCAAAACTGAGCAACAGATGTTCGTGTGGCGTGGTGATATGATAAATTCTATATATAAAAAAAAAAAAAAAACACTTTTCCACTGCCGTAAAGTATAAGGGGAATGGAGTAATATAACCCAGTGTCCGTATAGAAGTGCAGCTTTATACGTGGTGCACTCGAGCGGTTACCTTATGTTAATTGACTTTTAGTTTCATTTACATTGAATCGATATTGCCTATCTGGTATCTCTACGCTAGGGTCCGGATGATTGTTTTGAGAGGGGTGGCGTTTAACAGCCGCGCCTCGCTCGCTGCACGCACGGAATTAGCATTTACACAACGCTGCTCACTCAACACGGCTTATTCGTTTCACGTATTATATCAGCTTCACTAGATACGCGTACAAGTTGCGGTATTTTGAAGCGATAAAGTGATATCAGTTTAATAAACAGAGACAGAGGTACTCAAATCTTCCGATGAATATCGAGAAAGTAAATGATGATAACACATTCTGGTTCCACGTGCTGCATGTTCAGTTCCTCAGAAATAAATGGAAGACAATAGACGTTGTAGTGTGAAGATCACCTCCCCACTCGAAGTTCGATTAATATTAGAATAACTTGGATAAAGTTCGTGAGTCAAGTATACGAGGTGTGTACAAAAAGAAACCGAACTAATTAAATAGCGCGCCAACGGCTGCAGATAAAATTCTCTGACTTCCGTGCACACTAGTGACATCTCTCGGCAAGAGATTGCCTCTTGTCGCACTACGGTCACTGAATTAGTTTACGAGTGACAGCTGGTTGAGTGAGGTCGTGCGCAGAGTGCTCGTAGGATTTGTGAGAAAGCGAAAATGAAGGAATTGGAGGAGCAACGCGTCTGTGTGAAATTTTGTGTTAAACTTGGGAAAACTTTTACCGAGACACTTCAAATGCTTAAACAAGCATACAGGGATGACTGCATGAGCCGAACACAGTGCTATGAATGGTTTAAGCGCTTTAAGGAGGGCAGGAGTTCGGTTACCGACGATCCAAAATCTGGTCGACCCTCCACATCAACAGACGACCACCATGTTGAGAGGGTTCGCATTGTGATTCGTGAAAATCGCCGTTTGACTGTCCGTGAGGTTGCTGAAGAAGTTGGCATAAGTGTATGCTCTTGCAATCACATCCTGAGAGAAAAACTTGGAATGCATCGTGTCAGTGCAAAACTGGTGCCGCGCTTGTTGACGGACGGAAAGGAGTTATGCACTATGAATTTGTACCATGTGGTTAAGCGGTAAACAAGGAAGTCTACCAGAAAATTCTGACATGATTGAGAGATGCTGTGCGTAGGAAATGGCCTGAACTGTGGGAGAATCAGTTGCACCATGACAACGCACCCGCTCACGCATCGCTGTTTGTCACGAATTATCTGGCAAAACATCGCACTCCCGTTGTGCCTCAGCCACCCTATTCTCCAGACTTGGCTCCGGCAGACTTTTTTCTCTTCCAAAAACTGAAAATCACTTTGAAAGGACGTCGTTTCCAGACCATAGAAGAAATTCAAGACAATGCGACTAGAGAACTGCGCGCCATCGGAGAAATTGCATTCCAGGAGGTGTTCCAAAACTTGAAAAAAACGATGGCAACGGTGTATTGATAGTGAAGGACAGTACGTTGAAGGGGGCAGTGTGTAAAAGTTGGTATGATAAGCAATAAAGCAATTACAGCAGAAGTTCTGTTTCTTTTTGTACACACCTCGTATTTATATTGTATTCAAGTGCTGTATTAAAAAAGGTTTAATTCAATGTGGAAAAGAACTATAAATTAAAAGAGTGGGTATTCGTTTATGTGAGCACTATGGAAGTAAGAATTGTGAGGACGTTGTTTTCCGAGCCGTCCTTTGTCGAGACGACGGTCGGTTATCCGCAGGGAGTCAATATGTCGCTGACAGACAAAAGGTTTTATTTGCCATAATGCTTCCCGGCAAGTGCCACCGAGGCGGTTCGGCGTTCCCAGGTAGACGGTGGACCCTCCCACGATAGCGTCACTCAGATCGGCACACGCGGGAAGAGTTGAATCCCGTGAGCCAATCTCCTTGGTTCTTGCACCTAAATTCTGGAAATTTGTGTTCCGCATGTCCCCGAGATGCTGGCAGGGCGGAGCGAGAGTTGAGCTGCGAGCTGAAGACGCGGCGAGAATTCTTTACTGGTTCGGCGTTCTGGTCTGGACTGTGGTTTCTGCACGCTGCTCTGGACACTGGCTCTGGACGCAGCCCTGGACTCTGCTTCTGGCTTCAGCCGAGGCTGAGGAATACTATGTGCCAGCCAGGAGCGTTCGGTTTGCCGAATGCGGGAATGTTTCTCGCAACCCATCTCCTACCACGCCGCCAGCTGCCGCAGACTCAATTGTAATGTGTTTAGCCATCGAAACCTGCGCTTGTGCATTTTAGGAAACTGTTAGGGACCCATAAGTGACCTGAAATATCAATGCTCGAAGTGAAAGCCACTGAGCCAGCAGGCCCAAGTGTATTTATGTAAAGGCGTGTTTGTCTGGAGCCATATGTGTTCATTCAAAACTTTATATTGCCTTTCAACTTCTTTTTCAAATGGCATCTAATAACCATTTGTGGCGCCTGACGTATTAGCATCATAGCTCAAACTGAATTTAATTCTGTTGTTCTCGAAGTTATAATGATGCAGCTTGAATATTGTTTGTTCGTATAATTTTTATATTGATTATTTAAGTTGGATTTAACGTAAAGTTCATCATTTGTTTGCTTGCATAATTGGCTAATTGTAGCCCTGGGCGTTGCTTTGCCACATCTACAATGCTTTTAGATCATGTTTAACATTAAATACGCCCAGGAATGTAATTGCCAGCGATAATTAATAAATATCTCATTGTGGTAATTTATCTGTGATCCTGGAAATTAATCAAATTTCTTGCAATATATTAAAATTAAAATAGCTATAAATTCAACCCTTTCAATCGATGATACAAAAAAGATGAAAATTAAGATTTACTATGCTATTAAAGTTAAATTACATTACTGTAGGGAAGGCAACTCCCCACAACGTAATGATACAGACGGCACACTTGACTGTTTCTGTAGTAGCAGTATGACAGTAAAACAAAGTAAAGAAAAAAAATGGAAATAATAATAGTAATTCCGTGCGGTCGTAACGACCTAGTGACAGGGTTTCTATTGGTTGCGCATTCCACCCCTGTCTTAGCCGCCTTACCCTAACCTCGTAGTACTACCAGGTATAGGGGACCTACAGTTTAACGTGGAATCCGAACCACGGAAGCGTTCTGGCGTGCTGTATTTTTTTTTTTCTTCTAAAACCACGGTAGAATATAATATTTCACTATGGGAATGAACCATCACATGATGTAAACATGATAATTATCATTGTGTGCTTAGAATTTATGAAGTATTTTATGCTCTAAATGTCTTCTAACGGTTTTTTTTTTTTTTTTTTTTTAATGGCATTCGGCAACGGAGGCCATACAGCCAGCTCAATGTGTATTTTTTCCAATGTATGGACGCCACAGGACGGACAGGACATTCACACAGACACACAACACATAACATCCATGCCCGCGGCCGGATTCGAACCGGCGGCCTTCGGCACGCGGAGCTAGCACTCTAGCCCCTACGCTACCGAGGCCGGCGACTTCTAACGGTGCATGGTTCGTACAACGTTGAAGCAACGAAAACTGCTTTCCACCGGGAACAGTAAATAGGAAAACAACCTCCAAACTCTATTACTTCATCCTCCGCACAACGAATCACTCCAGTACTTCCTCTGGTGGTAATTCGGTTACAAATACTTCCGCATGTTGCCTTAGTAACTTCAGAAAAAAATATATTTTCAAACCAAGGTTTAGATACTTTTATTTGGGATTTTATTTTCTTCGCAGTTTAATTGATTTAAACCAATCAAATATCCAGATTTTTGGCGAAAAACCAACAAGATTTGCTTTTTAAAGTTTCACACAAAAGATGTAAACACAGGTACGATTTTACTTAATTATTAAACAAAATAGGATAGTGAATTTACGTTAGTCAAACAATCGATAAGTCAACAATAGGAGTTTGTAACTCCCATAATACATATCTAGTAATTTATGGGAAAAAGGACAAAAAAAATATTTTGAAAGTACGATTTTAGAGAACAACAGAAACTCTCACACACAAGTAAGACTATTAGCATAGTTTCAAATATGTAATTACCTACAATACAACGTTAAAATTGATATGGGAATCTTCATTGGTCTAATGAGACATATTATTACAGTCAAACAGCCAGCCTTGTTTTTTTTCTCATCTTTCAACAAACTTGTCAACGATTATACAGTCAGCCCTTTTGAACTGTGCAGTATCTATAACTCAGAACGAACGAAATATTTAATTAAAACGACCCACGGAAAGGGCCAGAATCAGGAAAGCCACTACCCTGCCGTTTCTGAACTCATGATTTTGTTCAGAATAAGAAAATTGACAGTTCTGAGTATTGAGATGACGAGCCCTGCCACATTTGTTTTTTCTTCTGGGACTTTCATCACAAATGTCTTTTGATTGCACAGAGATTGATAACTTCTTACCGAGCGTGGTGGGTGAGCAGTAAAGCTCTGGCCTCGCATTCGGGAGGACGGCAGTTCGAATCACCGTCCGGGCATCCATGTTAGGGTTTTCCATGGTTTTCACAAATCACTCCAGGCGAATGCCGCTACGCTTCCTTTAAATGGCCATCGCCGAATTCCTTCCCGTTCCTTATCCCGTCCTCTCCCACCTAGCTACTTAATACTAATTTGATGGAGTTAACTTCCAGTTTTTCCTGTAAGGTAAAGCTTATTGCAGGCCTGTTTTATCGTTTTTGACAGCAAGATGGGTCTTGTACGAAAAGCTGTCTTTATATCAGAATGTTGTTTGCTGTTGATTACTTTTCTTATTATTTTTTCAAGGGTTATAGAGACAGTTGGATCGGCTAGCCACGCGTTGTAAGTAAACAACATACGTGAATACTGTTTCCTTATTTACATAAGTCACGGACTACGTTCACTAGTTGCAGGACTTTGCTTTGATGTAATGTTTGATCCCCATCATCCGAGCTACCACTAGGCATGCAGTTCTCACGTTTACAATTTGCAACCTTCTTTGATCGCAGCGCGCTGCAATTTTGAATTCCTACTGAGAACTTCTCTTCGATTATTGTATGCATACGCTCACTGTTTTATGTAAATTTCTAGGTATTACGTATCCAGATAAATACAGAGCATGTAATTAATGTTAAAATAAAAAATAAGTCAACTTCCTTCACATTAATCTTGTAATACCTTTTACTAGAAAATATTTTTGAACATCTGACAAGCATTCAAATTATAATTTAATAAACTAAAATACTCCCTTTTGTACCAATGTAAACTAAAATCTTAAAATAATCTGTATATAAAAAAATTGTTTAAAAGCGTTAGAATGTCCCACAATTCAGTATAACTTTTTTTAATACGCCTAAAATAAGAAATAAAGTCACTGATTAAAAAGTTAAATTTGACGTAAATAAGTGTGGGGTTGCTAGCTGTTCGTATAGTCACTACGTATAAGGAGAGAGCACCCCACACTTTTTCTTACATTAAAATCAGTGAATTTATTCCTATTTGAAGCTTATTCAAAAAAATAATACTGTATTCTGGAACATTCTAGCGCTGTATTCTGGAACATTCTAGCGCTGTTGATCAAATTTTTATATTTAAAGATTATTTTTAACATTTTAGTTCACATTACTACAAAAGCGTGCATTTTAGTTTTTTAAACTATAATTTTATTCTTAACTTTTTAATTCAAATGGGAAATTCAGGATATAGATACGAAATTACTGCATTGTCACCCGATCTTATAACACGTGTGCAAGATTTCAAACAAGTCGTACGTCAGGAAGCGGGTGAGCATTGAAATTAAATATTCCAATGTACTCAAGAACTTTTCTATTGTTACTGTAAAAGTAATGAGTATATCGGAATATAGCTATAAAATTGTAGTACTGCCAACTATATTTAATACATGTCAAAACTCAAGTGGGTGAACATTGAAATGAAAGATTTCATTATATACAACCGTTTCCCTAGTATTACTACTAAAGTAATAAGAATATCAGGACACAGCTATGAAATTATTGTATTTTATCGGTTATCAATACATGTACAAAATGTCAAACCATTCGGACACCTGGAATTGGATTACAATCGAATTGTAAATTCTATCGCATTCAACTATTCTTCTGTTGTTACTGTCAAAGTAATGAGAATATTAGGACATAAATATAAAAATGTTGTATTGTCAACGGTTCTTAATAAGTGTGCAAAATTTCAAACAATTCGGAAGTCTGGAAGTGGTTGAACGTTAAAATGGAAGATTCCATTGCATTCTGTTTTTACTGTCACAGTAATGAGAATATCAGGACATAGTTACAAATTATTGCGTTGTTATAGGTTGTTAATAAATGTGCAAAATTTTAACAATGCGGACATCTGGAATTTAATTAAAATTCAATTGCAAAATTCCATCACATTCAACAATGTTTTTATTGTTACTGTCAAAGTAATAAGAATAGCCGGCCGTTGCTATGAAGTTATTGTATTATCATCGGGTCTTAAGAAGTTGGTGAAAAATGAGTTGATAGATTCCGTTACATACATAGGGGTCAAGCTAATATAAAGCTTTTCATCCGCTGGGGTGGTTTGCTTAGATTGGTTTTTATGCGATCTTTGACTGTCACTGCCTTTGACAACAGTCCAATGATTCGCAGACAGTAGTAATTTTCTAATATCGTTTTTCCATCTAGAATACGGCCGCTAACTTCTTAAATTACATAAGCTTCTTGAATATAAGGAGTAGTAACTTTTTTGTAAATAAATATTTAGAAAAATATTTTAACTTCACTGCCTCTTAATTTTCAAGAAACTATTTACGATGAAACTTTTGGTTGCAGGCGAAAAAACACATAGCACTAGTTATCAGTTGGATTTCGAACCGTTTTAAAACACAGTCTGCAGATTAACTTCTCAGAAAACCCTTTACTAGATCAGCAGTCATTCAAATTTTGAAAATCACCCAAAATGCTAAGAAAAATTATGAAAAGATAGTAGGAAACTTTAAGATTCGAGTCGAGCCCACTGGTTTTAACAGACTGGCTGCCATAAGCTCTGTAACCGCCCAACCTGGCCTCCGGTTTGTTCTTCTTCATCACCTCTACCCAACATTTTGGTGATAGCTGCCTTCGATGAGTTTTACTCATTTAATGATTTGGTTTTACGGTTGAATGCCCTTGCTTGTACCGTGTTCTATGTGTAGTTTATGAGTTGGAGATTGTGGACCGTCCCAGTATTCAGCTTGACGGCCTGACTCGTGCCTGGTCCTGTTGTACCGCCCAGGCGGGTCGCGTTCGCCTTGTTCTTCACTTCCGCATCATTAAGCCACACTGACCTACACTGCACAAAATCTGTCTCGGAGACCAACTTCTCCCTATTTTTATAAAACATGGTTATTTCCGAATTGTTTTATTCCGAAATCTGGAATTTTCAGCGTCATTTAACCCGGCCAACCCCTTAAGAGACTGCCTCAAAGTCACCAAATTTCCAAAACCTACTCCGATTTCCCACAAATGTTACCAAAATATAGCCCCAATAATTTTAAACATTTTTTCCCATTACGACTTTCATGAAGCAAGCCCTCGTTTTGTTCTGAAAATTAATAAAATTTAAAAATCTTGTCCAATACTGGAACATAAATTTTCTTCTTCTAATCTTAATCCTCTGTCAAAACGTTTATGACTGAAAAATTCCTTATGAACCCTTGTTTATTTTAATATCTATTATTCCCATATAAAAGCTTTTAATTATAAGATTACAGTAAAAAACGTGCTTCCATGCATTCTCCTCATCATGATATATTTACCTAAGGTAACTTTGAAATTAAAAATTAAATACTTCCGCGTAATTTCCTAATAAGAATCAATTTTTAACGACCTTTCATATTTTATAATGTTCCGCCTTCTTTCTGACTGTATTCAATTTCCATATTTTACGACATGTTTCTATTTTGTTTAGAATGTGCATTTTCCAAATTTTTAATGCTCCATAACTTTCTTTTAAAAAATCCTTAGACATGGGAACTATACCAAAACTGTTCTCTCCTACCCTAAATGCTGTACCACCGATAGGAATACCTCGTTGGCATATATCGAAAATACTATCCCAAATCTCCCTTGATATGACTCACAAACATATATTTAAAAAACCTTAATTTTGGTGTTTTTTAACGCCTAAACTATTGAATTTCTTATGTTTTGTTTTTTCTAACATTTACCGTCATATCCCCTTGAAATAATAACTTTTCTTTGTTACATAGAAAGGCATTTGTGTGAATCGTAATATTCTTGAATCTTTAAAGTTAAATATATTTCTTTATAAATTTTCCCAAAAATGGGATTGGCACAAAAATGTTACTTTGCTAATTTATATTCCTTGACATTACTAGGAACGAGAGGCATAATGGCTTTAGACCAGAATACGATACCATTGTTTTTTATTGTAAATGAACCACAAAGCTGCTACATTACATGTTGTTGGAAAACGTCGGGATTAAACAGTTCAGTTCCGAAATCGAGAGATGTAAAATAGTCGCATGAAGCTTGAGAATATAAGCCCGTCATATGGAGTACTGAAATTTGTTTTTTTCTTTATTGCTCTGACATTTGCGATAATCACAAAGTACCCTGAAAACCTCTATCGTTAAAAGGCTCCGTCTTCTTACAGAAATTAGGGAAATTCCACATTCCTTTTCCATTAGACGCTTTTGTAACGCAGTAGATTTCTGGATTATAATGATCCAAATGAGTAAACAATTGTCAGCAAGATTCAGATTTTTCGGTGAATTGTAACGGTGTGCTAATTCCAATTATCATAATACGAAAGAGACAATCCCTTCAACCAATCCTTGATTGCGTACAGAACTTTTGTCATATTCAGGTCATGACAGAAGTTTCATTAATATCCTGTATTCAGAAAAGTATGATTAATAACGTTGGTTTAATTTATTTCTCATAAGAGGTTTATAAAATGAAAATGATGTTCAGATTTCTTGGCCCCGGTAGATTCAAGTACGGCCTAGGCCATAGATGTTTTCAACTATTGTATTCGTCTTCACTTAAACCTTGTAGATTTGAAAAAAGTTCAACACACATAAAAACTAGTTGCTAGAAATATACAGATACAATAGTAACTGATTGTGCGGGTGTATTAGACTGAATGTCCTAAAACTTATATTTACTTGTTTTAGTGAATTTTAATATTTTCTTAGTTTCTCTTCAATGGACGAGATCTATCACATTTCACGTATCATACGCAAAACAATAAATTATGAAACTTTAAATGCAAACTGTTTTTTATTAGCACCGGTATTTTACATGGTATCAACCACGAACAAGAAGTGCTTAAAACAGCACGATAAAACTGCATAGGCTGGCAGTTACGTAGCAATAAATTTATCTTACCGATTTTGTAACAGGAATGTATAGTTGGGAAGTGAATAGAGACACTCCACTCCTTTAAACTGTTCACTTTATCTGGGTAGTACCTTTCCGTGTAGGTCCCACGCGCAAAGTAAATACTTCAGCAATATCTGAATTAAAGCTACGATTCCTATCTGTTTAGTACATGCAATGTAATTCAAAATACGGCTTGAAAAACACTGCTCTTGCCTGAATTGGATAGGACATGGGTTCGAGTTCCCGTCAGGGCATCTAGATTTCAGTTTTCCATGGTTTCCCTAAATCACTCCAGGCGAAGGCCGGGATGGTTTCTTCAAAAGGCCATGGTAGAATTCCTTCCTGTAACTTGCCTCCCTAGTACTTTCCCGCCTTTAATAGAAATAAAAAAACCAGCGTGGTGGGTGAGTGGTAATGCTCTAGATTCGCATTCGGGAGGACGCGGGTTTGAATCCCAGTCCGGCCATTCAGATTTGGAAAGAGCACGCATTCTTTCAGAAAGAACAAAAATAGCATCATTTATGGAAGTTGTGGGACTATCTCAACATCTGTTTGCTACAGACTGTTGAAGTATTATGACTTTTTTTTTTTGCAAACGACGATCTTCTTAAAAATACGGGTTTGGATAAAACTGCTTCAGTGTTATGTAACTAGCTTTTCATAAAAGGCGTTGTAAAATGATTCTCAAACAACTGCAAGTTTGGATAGTCTTTTTAGACGTAAAAAAAAAACGTTTTCTTTACCGTCTTCTCTTGCTGTAGTTAATAAGCATACGGTATACTGAACAGAGCGTGTTGCTGACTCTGAGATCTTTTGTCAACGCGAACCCAGCAGGTTGTAATATTAGCACTTCCAATCAGTTCTGGGCCACGAAGAAATTTTAAACGATCCTAAATCATTATAATATTTATTAAAGACCTGAACAAAAATATGTTTATCGGGACTAGAAACCTTGCAGACAATATGGTGATTTACACAGAACTGGAAATAGAGAATAATTGTTAAGACACCCAGTCGGATTTCAATTCTCTTCGTAATTAATATGATGGTTGGAAATTGGACTAAAAAGTGAATAAAACGCGAATGATAAGTATTGATAATTCTAAGAAAAAATTAACCCGGTAATACACGGATTTTGTCTAAACAACGTAAAAATTTATATCTGTTACACGGGGAGACAATTTTTAGGGCCTTATTTTAAAGAACTACAGCAATGTTACGAAGGTTATAGCTTGCAAAGCACCAGTAGTTTGCTTCTGGAACACTGTACAGTTGTTTAACACCTTTGACTGGTGAGTTCAATATTGTTTCATCATATCATCCAGTCCTCGTCAAATATCATGTCATAGCACAAATTATTTCACTGAGGAGGAGCATTTAAGAATTTTTTTTTTAACTTTTATATTACAAGACAGGCCTATTCGTCTCTTCATAGTAACAAATTATTCAAATCAAACCGAGCATGGTGCGTGAGCGGTAACGCTCTGGCCTCGCATTAGATAGGATCAGGGTTCGAATCCCTGTCCCAGAATCCAGATGTGAGTTTGTATGGTTTCCTCAAATCACTGCAGGTGAATTCCGAGATGGTGCCTTCAGAAAGCCACGGCCGAATTCCTTCCCATTCTTTGCCCCTAGTCCCTTGTCGCCTCTAATGACCTCGACGTCGACGAGGCGTAAACACAGAAGCCAAAAAAAGCAGTCCAATCAAAAAATCTGCTCTTATATTCAAATAACTATATGTTATTGTGATGAATGACCTTTGTAATTTCAAAATACTGTTTTCAATACTAATCTTTTATTGGCTGCTTTAGTGACGTCGCGTGAGAGTGAAATTAATCATGTTATGTATAAAAAATTGCACGGCAAATCACTACAAGAATCAGTATGACGCCATGTTGAGTATATCACTGTTAATGACTACTGTTTGGCGGACGGAAGAAATTTCAGCTTAAATAAGAGACCAAATGGGAATACATATTATATTTTGAAAACTGTCGTTGACTACTTTGGAACTTGAATATACTCAATTTAAAAAAAAAAAAAAAAAAAAAAAAAAAAAAAAAAAAAAAAAAAAAAAAAAAAAATTGCTTCGGGATTTACGCCTAGTTGACGTCGAGATCATTAGAGACGGGAGACGATTGGGGACAAGGAACAGGAAGGAATTCTTCAATGGCCTTTTAATGGAACCATCCCGGCACTCGCCTAGAGTGATTTCGGGAAAACATGGAAAATGAAAATCTGGATGGCCAGAACAGGATATGAGGCCGACCGTTACCTGCTGTAAATATGAGAGGGCGGTACAGTAGTTTGACGGTTACAGATTATTCTATGTATTAATACAAGTTGTATATTTTTAGAGCGGTTTCACGTTTGTTAGTTTGCACTTTTGTGACCTGTGTGGACTGAGAGTGGGCAGGTCTTAATTGCTGCGCGCCGGCACTCGAGCGAAGGCCTAGCAATTATTTTTGCGGTCGGCCGGTCTGTGTGCCAATCACCACGTCGTTACGCGGCTGCGCTCCTCCACATGTAACGAGCGCCGGCGTCGGCGTCTCCGTATTCATAAAGCGCGGATTTACATAGGCCGAGCGCTCCCGCCTCCTGTTTATTCACAAGAAAAGAGACCTGGCCGCTGCGGTTACTTCCTAAACACGGCTTTACAAACTGGATTTCGGTGCCACTTAGCACAGCGTGCAACAAAAACAAACCCAGTCAATTCTGGCGCAACACCTTTGCGGTAAATACAGATATAATTTACGGTAGCATTTGATGTTACGAGGGTCGTTTAATAAGTCTTATAAAATGTAAAAAAATCTGTAGATTTTTTATTTATTTCTCAACGTAATCTACTTTTAGTCCCACACACTTTTCCAAACATTTCTTAAACTTCTCTACGCCCTCCAAAAAGTAGGATTTTGGAAGCTGTACAAAATAGGCATGTGTTTGTGTGCTGACCTCCTCGTTTAACGTGAACAGTTTTACACCGAGCAATTTTTTTTACGTTTATAAAAAAAAAGTCACGGGGGATTCAAATCTGGGGAATACTATGGGTGTTATAATAATTCTAACTTTAATTCCATAATTTTGACAATCAAAACTATGCAGGAGTGCATTGTCCTGATGGAAGAAGATTTTTTTTTTTAAATGAAATTTTTTATCAACTTCTTCGTCTAATCCGTGCAATAATGTCTCACAGTAAGCTCCAGTTATTGTTTGTCCCTTTTCCAAGTAATCAACGTAAACAATTCCGCGTTCAAACCTTGATGGCCGATTTACCGTCTTCACCCGTTACCCTTCAGGAATCCCTTTTTTTATTTTATCTGCTTAACGTCTCTCTAACAGCGAGGTCTTTAGAGACGGGAAAGGATGGGGGGCAAGGAATGGGAAGGAATTCGGCCATGGCCTTTTGAAGGAAGCATCCCGGCATTTGCCTGTAGTGATTTGGGAAACCGTGGAAAACCCAAATCTGGATGCCCGGACGAGGATTCGAACCGCCGTCCTCCAGAATGCGAGGCCAGAACGCTAACCGTCACACCCACTGTTTAGACTGTTCCTTAGTCTCTGGAATATAGTAGTGTATCCATATTTCGTCCAGTTATGTATCGACGCAGAAACTCGTTAGCGTTGCGACAGAAAAGTTCCGAAACAGCCTCAGAGCTCAGACGATTGCACTTATTCTCCACTAAGAGCAATCGCGACACCCATCATGCCAAAAAATTTTTCACACCAAATTTTTCATGCAAAATAGAACACACTGTACCTTGCGAAATGCCTGTGCACAATACTATTTTACGCAATTTGATTCATCAATCACTTAAAACAATATAGTGGATTTTGTCAACGATTTCGGGGGTAGTCACTTCCATTGGGTGTCCCGAACGTTGTGGGAGTAGAGCCATAATTAAACTCATTTGCCCAATCGTAAGCGGTCGCAGACGCAATAGCAGATGCACCATGAACTTCGTCCAGCTCAGCTTTGACTCTTTCAGTTTTACGCTTTTTAAACAAAAGTATTTAACCCCCTGTCGAAACTCTGTAATTTTTTCCATTTTTTAAACCAATACGTGTATCTGCTTCTGTCGACAATAACGATGAAACCACGTGACAGAGATAGCCGAGAGTTTATCTGCTATCTAGTGAGTAATGATGCGACACTATGCATGCTATCGCTGAAGCTTAATCACCATTTCTCTCTTATCATCGTTTGCTGATTCAGCAAAAAAAAAAAAAAAAGGCTGAACAAATGAATGGTAGATTATTTAGTTGCTGCACAAACACAATTAATGACGTACCCGTTGGGCTTAGCCTATCATAACACGAGTCTGTAAAGAAACAATTCCGTTACGTATGTTCGAATTATACGAGTTTCATTAATGTTGCTAATAGTAAAGAAACGTCACATATTTCCAGACGTCCGAAACAGAGTGAAGTGGTATCAGGTGACAGGAGTGCTTTTCGACAGGAAGGTGTCACTGTACCTTAAATTAAATATTCACAGACCATCGTTCGATCAGTGGCGCTGTATGGATCCGAATGTTGGCCAGTCACGAAAAGACAGGAACAACAGCTGCACGTCATGGACCACAGGGACTCAGTAGATTGGACTGCATCAGGAGTGTCGTCAGCAACAGCACTCGACCATGAGGGAGACAACTATAGCTGTGGACAGATTAATTGGCGGGTCAGTGTGAACGCGCTGTTGCCGTACTTGGGGACAAACTCGCGATGCGCTCTCTTTCTATCACCTGAAAATTGCAACGCTGTGCGGCCTGTGTTGCCTAGTCCAAGCGTCAACAGCTCTCTAACCACCCCCAAACCTTCCACCTCCCTTTCACTAAAAATGTGTGAACCTGAGAATCGGAATTAGAAAGTGTCAGTGTGAGTGTGAACTTGCTCGAGAGAGGATATTTTGATTTTTAGCGATTTACTATTTTTACGTGCGATTTAAATAATTCCTTTTGGTTATTTATTAATTGTAGTAATTTAGTGTAATAATTTTACCGAACAAAAAAGTGCAATAACTTATAATTAGGGAATCTTGCTACTAAAAATGGATACTTAGGAAGAGACTTATTCTCCTATTGCAGGTGTTTCCGAACTAACGACTCCCAACAAGACGCAAGTCATCGACAGCAGAACCACCGCTGCTGAAGCAGACAACACAGTAAATCTATCATTCACAATGTTTATAAATATTTCAAATTTCTTGTGGACAATGATCGAGAAATTTTGTCTTCTACATGTACGCTAGTAGGAAAAGACTTGAAAGATATGGACGTACTTGATATTGACGAAATAAAAAACTGCAGTGATTTGTTACCGCAAAAAACAACCATATTGCGAAAAAAATTAGGGAATGGACAGGCTATTTGCGCTGCAGCTTGTGGTTGTCGGTTTGAGAACTGTCCAGCGCGTGTGTCGTGAGGGAAAATAACCTACGTTTGTTTCTCGAAAGAAAAATATGAAACAATACAGCACTCTAACAAAGCTTAGCGACTTTGACAGTCCTTTGTCAGGAGGACAGTACACGAATTTTACGATAGTGATGAGTGGTAATATATAAACAGATAATTTTGTCGTTAATTAAGCAAGTTTTTCAGTGCAGAGGATGACAAAATAAAATTTTGATTTTAGTTATAAATATACAAACTGAAAATAAAATGTAACACGTGGACTTTTAGCCACAAATAAAAGAAGAGTATTTCCATAAGTTTCCTTAGTCTGTCGAGAATTTTATTTTTCTGCGCAGATAATAGAATAATAAATAACAGGTCTTTGAAACCTCCAATTATATTAAACGCATCTGCAATGCATAACTTTCTTAACGAAATGACATGCATCAATATTTTATGACAGAATAGTGATCATAAATTACTTAAAACACGTTACAAACCATTACTACAAGTAAAGAGGTGAATACAACTGTTACGCGCACGGCTTGGCAACGGCGCATTTGACGCCACCCGCCAATTAATCTGGCCAGAGCTATAGTCAAGGCCTCGCCTCAAAATGCACAAGATCGCCATAAATGGAAAAAAGATGTTCAGTAAAGCACATCCTGCAATCTATACTAATATTATAAATGCCAAAGTAACTCTGTCTCTCTCTCTATCTGTCTGTTTGTCATGTTTCTTGTACTAAACGGTTGATCCTATCGTGATGAAATCTGGCAAGCAGATGCGATTTGGCATTAGGATGGACACAGGATACTTTTTCTGCATAAATAGTACATACTGTAATGTAATTTTGAAAAATTGCAGAAACGGTGATAGACTGACGCTTAGGATGTGTAACCCTCTGTAGTGCCTTGCTTTGTAACGGGCTGGTAGCGCAGTGGTTAACGCGCTTGCTTTCTAATGTTTGGACTGTGGTCTCCGGTACAAATCACGATGGAAGCAAAGATTTTAAAGAATTGTATTTGATCGTATGAGCCACGCCTGGGCGGTCAATTTTTCGGATTCCATGTTAAACAGTACACATCACTAATTTATGGGTGCAATGCTTGGAAAATCGTACATGGTCTAACAATGCTGTAGGTGTACTCTTTTTGACTCTGTATTGATCACTCAGCCGTTATCACTCTCGCAGTCAGTGTGTGTGGTTTGTGTGTGTGTGGTTTGTGTGTGTGTGGTTTGTGTGTGTGTGTGTGTGTGTGTCATCTGTACTAATCTATACTAATATTATCAATGCGAAAGTAACTCTGTCTCTCTGTCTGTTTGTTACGTTTCTTGGGCTAAACGGCTAATCCAATCGTGATGAAATTTGACATGGAGATGCGATTTGGCATTACGATGGACATAGGATACTTTTTCCTTAATAAATAGTACATATTGTTACGTAATTTCGAAAAATTTGTGAAACGAACATAAGTCGATGTTTAAGATGTAAGATTCTGTAGTACATTACAGTATCGCGGACTGGTAGCTCAGTGGTTAACACACTTGCTTACTAATGTTTGTGCCATAGTTCGCGGTTCACATCCCGATGAAGGCGATTATTTTTAAGAATCGTTTTTGAGTCATCTACATCTACATCCACATCCATATTCTACAAATCACAATCATTGTGGGTGTGAGAGGGGGCTAAGCACCAATCCTAAACCCGCGCATTCTAATCCCGAATAGCACGAGGAAAGAAGGAATACATAAAAGCATCAGTATGGTATCATGTTTCTCAGATCTTATTCCTCTGGTCATTGCGACCTAAATGGGTTGGCGGAAGAAGTATTTCATTGCACTCCTCACTTAAAGATTTTCGCATATTCACCAATAAATTCAAACCCAAACTACGTCGTCTGTCTTCCAAACTATCCCAGCCCAATCTATGTATCAATTCTGTGATGTATTCATAAGGGCTGTAACAACAAGTCACGAATCGAGTGGCTCTCCTCTGCACCCTCTCCACTGAGTCAATCAGGCCCTTGCGATACGGATCCCAGACTCAACAACAGTAATCCAGATGCGGACGCACTAATGTTTTATACGCTGTCTCCTTTGTATGAGCATTACAATTCCTCAAAATACGACCTATTAGTCGCAATTTAGAATTAGCTTTGCCTACGGCGGAAGTTATATGCAAGTCACATTTCATATTGCATTGTACTATCACCCCCAGATACTACAGGAAATCAACCGTGTCAATAGCTGAATTGTTTCGTGAGCAAACTGAATATTTTTGCTAGTTATTCGGATTGCCTTGCTCTTTTTGCAATTAAGTGTAAGCCGCCATTTACGGCACCAATCGGAAATAGCATCCAAATCGCACTGAATTTCTAAGCAATCGTCGGAGCACCTTATTTCCCTATAGATAACTGCATCGTCGGCAAACAATCGCAACCAGCATTTGACGTTGTCTCTAGATCGTTTATAAATATTAAGAAAAGAAGTGGTCCTATTACACTTCCTTGAGGAACCCCCGAAATAACATCTATCAAAGAAGAAGCTTCCCCGTCAACAACGACATACTGTGATCGACCAGTTCGAAAATCACGTATCCATTCGTAAATCTGATCCGATATACCGTATGCTCAAATCTTCGCTAAAAGTCGGTTGTGTGGTACAGAGTCAAAAGCTTCCTGAAAATCCAAGAAAATTGCATCAAATTGTGAACCTGCATTGATAACTTTCAGTACGTAATGGAAAAATAGGACCAATTGTGTTTCACACGAACTCTTCTTGCGAAATCCGTGTTGACACGGTGTAAGTAACTCGTTCTCATCTAGAATCTTCATAATGTTAGAGCATATGACATTCTCCAGAATTTTACTGCAGACAAATGTCAGAGCTATGGGTCGATAAATCCTAGGATCACTCCGATCTCCTTTCTTGAAAACGGGAATTACCTGGGCTATTTTCCAGCTAGAAGATACTTTTTTCTCTTCTAAAGATTTACGGAATATATCTGATAGAAATGGTTCAATTTCCTCCGCGTATTCAGAAAATACTCTTACCGGTTTATCATCGGGACTCGGCTTTTTACCCCACTTCAGGAGCTTTAATTGCTTTACAATACCTACGCTATCAATTTCTATCGGATCCATCTCTAATTCCACACGATGTGGTAAAGTGGGGATGTTTTCCATGTTTTCGCGCCTGAATGAATTCATTGTTAAATACGGTAGCCTTGTCGCGGCTGTCGTCATCTTCCTGACCGTCTTTTATTAGAACTGTCTTATTGTTTCCACTACAACTAAATTATTTTACATACGACCAAAATTTCTTAGGGTTTTCCGTGAGGCTCGTAGAGAGAGAATTGGAACGAAAGTCATTACAGGCCTCACTTTTTTTTTAACCTGCTTAACGTCTCTCTAACAGCGAGGTCTTTAGAGACGGGAAAGGATGGGGGCAAGGAATGGGAAGGAATTCGGCCATGGCCTTTTAAAAGAAACGTCCCTTCATTTGCCTGGAGTGATTTGGGAAACCATGGAAAACCCAAATCTGGATGCCCGGACGGGGATTCGAACCGCCGTCCTCCCGAATGCGAGGCCAGAACGCTAGCCGTTACACCACCACGCTCGGTACAGGCCTCACGCATCGCATTCTTAACACGTCCCCTTATCTCCTCTAACTTATCTAAATCCGTCCGGTGCATCGTCCATTATGATCGTGCATGTATCTTCCTTTGCTTTTTGATTAACCTTTTAACCTCCCATGTGTACCATGGGGGATCATTTCCTTCCCTGATTGTCCGTTTCGGTATATGCAAGTCCATTCCTTCCCTGACTATACGTATGAATCGATGCCACCTATCGTCAACGGTGCCTCTTGCTACTATGAAGGTATGGTAATTATTCCTGAAATACGTTCTAAAACACTTTTTTGAAGCCTTTTCGAATCTGTAAACGATCCTTTCCTTTTTCTTTTTGCGCGAGGTTGTTAATTTTACTGTAGAAATTACAGCTTTGTGATCACTTATTCCCATGGTAGTTGAAATGTCCGTGAATATTTTAGGCCTATTTGTGAGGAGAATATCTAAAATATTTTCGTTACCGTTGAGGCATCGCGTTGGTTCAGTTACGAGTTGCTCAAGATTATGATCTGAGAAAAGGTCTAGATTGATTTCGCAAGCTGCTTTATCCATTCCCCCAGTATTAACGTGAACGTAATTAGTCCAGTCGATATACGGCAAGTTAAAGTTACCACCTAACATTTTTGTATGGTCCGGAAGTCGCCGAGCTATATTATTTACATTATTCCTTAAGGCCTCGGCAATAGTTACGCCTTCATCTGGTGGACGATAGAATAACCCTATCACAAGTTTTTTCCTAGCTACGTTTAGCTTGATCCATAAGATTTCGCAGACAGTATCGACATCTATTCCGTTACATGGGAGGTACTTACTAACAGCTATAAAGACACCGCCTCCTTGGGAATGCAACCAATCCTTACAGAAAATGTTCATGCTACTATTAAAGATTTAGGCGGAAAATGATTCCGGTTTTAACCAACTTTCTGTGCCTATTACGATATCAGCATCTGTTCTAGAAATAACGTTTTCGAGTTCATGCTGTTTATTAGAAACAGTTTTGCAGTTAACTACCAGAACTTTTAATGTTCGAGATTCTTTTAAGCTACCCCTAAAACGCGGTGCTGAATTTATCTGGATTTTCCGTAACTGAATTTCCTTAACAGGGTCATCCTCCCACAGCCTAAAAAACACCCCAATGCCGCCACACGGCCCCTGCCACCCATGTAGCCGATTCCCGTGTGTAGTGCACCCCTGATCTATCCAAGGGATCCCTACAAGACTCAACCCCAGGGTGAAGATCGAGGAATCTGCAGCCATGACTATCACAGAAACGCCGTAGTTTCTGGTTCAGCCCCTTAAATACGGCTCTGTACCAGAGGTCCACAGTCAGTTCTATCGACAATGCTGCATATGGTTAGCTCAGCAGAAATCTTGGGGACAATGGCTACAGAGTTCACACTTTATGCAAGTCGCCCAAAGGAAGAGAGGGTAACTTCCGACCCTAGGCGGAAAAATCATTGGTGCCGACATGAGCCACAATCCGCAGTTAGCTACACCCCGTCCGTTCAATGGCATCCGGGATGGCCTGTACCACATCCACGTAATACATAATGAATGGATACTGGATTTCATCCCCGACATATTCGCCATTTCCCTAAGGGGTTCGATAAACCGCCTAACGTTGGAGCTGCCGACCACTAAAACTCCCTTCTGCAGTTGTTGTCCAGATTTAGCGGGCTGTGGGGCTGCTAACTCACAGCCCGACGATTGCAGGACTGAATCAATTCCAGACAATGCATCAAACGGGTTGGGCAGTGGTACAAGCTCGCCTTCCTGGGAATCAGGTTTGCCTGGATAGTCAGTTTCTCAGATTCCATATTAAACTATATATAACAAATTTATGGGTGAAATGCTTGGTTAATCGTACGCGGTCCGACAATGCTGTTGGTTTCAACTTCTTTACGCTTTATTAATCACTCAGTCGTTCTCTCGCAGTCAGTGTGTATGTGTGTGAGAGATCTGCCCTAATAATATTATATACTATCTGATACCCGCAACTTCGTAGGCGTGGATTAAGAATATCTTTACCAGAATTGAATATAGAAAGTTGTTGGTAAAGAAGGATTGGTCCCAAACAACACCGAGTGGGCATAATATGACAGGAAAGCCATCACTATATCATTCTACAGTCGAACCTGTCTCTTGAAGAGAATCAATTTCCAATATATTTAAAAATAGAAAAACAAACGAAGGTGAGGGGATGTGTGTGTGTGTGTGGGGGGGGGGGGGGGTGTTAACTATGTGTAGGTTTATTTCAGATTGGTCTTTTCTTCTTTCTTCAGCATGAGCATACGATTCTTGGGTTCCAATAACTTTAGCTGCTCGTACTCTGCTAGTGCTACAACTTAGACCAGTTTACGCCCGCAAGGCATGTCAAAAAAGAAGGCAAAATAAACTGGTGCCAGAAGCATTTAAGCAGACACAAAGTAATAGGACAGAGAATATCCACATCTACACTAAATAATACGTTTTTTCTCTAAACGAAATTTATTAACAAATTATACACTAACATAATGCGCAAAAAGTACACCTTGAGCAATCGACGTAACATTTCAGAATAACACCCACATCCGTCTCTCTGTCACCATTCGATAAGTTCTCAATATTTCGTGACTACAACAGTTAGTCATACCGAAAAATAAAGTCCTGTAGCCTCCCTACAGATTTTCTTGTCAAATTCCGTCAGTATCGGTAGAGGCATTTAGTCGTCAAAACGTAACAAAAAGACAGAGACTTACTTCCGCATTTATAGTATTATAACTGCAGATCACACACACACTGACTGCAAATCACATCTGAGGGATCTATATAACGCAAAAAAGTGTACACCTACAGCAATTGCCTCGCATTGCATCCCTAACTTTATGATATCTACAGTTTACATTCAATCAACGATCCAGGCGTGGCACTTACGATCAAAAACAATTTTTAAAAATCTTTGCATCCATGGAGATTTGAAACGGAGACCACGATCCAAACAGCAGTAAGCAAGCGCTTTAACCACTGAGCTACCCGACCGCTGTAACGAAAAGTAATACAGAGACCTAGACATCCAACGGGTCTGTCTATCGCCGTTCAGTAATTTTTCGAAATTATGAGAAAACATGTATTATTTACACAGAAAATTTTTCAACCAAATGTAGACAGTATTTTTCTCCTTGTTTCAAAGGATAAGTGTGCAAAGTTTCATTGAGATCGGAATAAAACTGTGGATTTGTATGAAGAACAAACAAGCAAACATTCATCTTTATATATATAGATACGAAAGTACGGCTCTGTCTTTTGGTTTCGTATTTTCATCTAAGTGGCTATACCGATATTGATGGAATTTGACAAGGAAATACTTTATATCTGTAGGAAGGACACACGACATTTTTTCCGTTTGAATAACTGTTTTAGTCACTATGTTTTGAGAACTTATCGAATGGTGACAGACGGACGGATGCGTGTGTTAGTCTGTAATGTTACGTCGGTTGCTCAAGCTGTGCTTCTCGCGCAATCTGTCCGTGTATGATAGTATAGTCGATTTGCTCTGCTTTGTACCATTAATTTGTTTCTGCCGAAATGTTTCTGGCACCAATTTATTTTGTCTTTCTTTTTGACATGCCTTACGGGCGTATACCTGGCCTAAGTGGTTGCTCTAGCTAAAGGTTTAGAAAATCCAAGAATCGGATGCTCATGCTGAAGATGAAAAGACCAAGCTGAAATAAAGCTATCCTTAGTTGAACCCCTCCCCCCGCGCCACCCACATTCCCGCACATTCGTTCGTTTTTCTGTTTGTAAATTTGTTGGAAACTGATTCTCTTTATGAGATAGGTTCGACGGTTGAATGATATAGTAATGGCTTTCCTGTCATATTATGCCGACTCGGTGTTTTTTGGGACCAATAGTAAGTTACTAACAGCATTCTATATTCATTTCTGGCTATGAAATTCTAAGTGCACGCTTACGAAATCGCGCGTATCGGCTAGTAATACTATAAATGCCGAAGTAAATCTCTGCCTGTTTGTTACGTTTTGATGACTAAATGACTATACCGATATTGACGGTATTTGACAAGGAAATACTTTTAATCTGTAGGAAGGGTACAGGACATTTTATTCGGTATGAATAACAGTTGCAGTCACGAAATTTTGAGAACATATCAAATGGTGACAGAGAGATGGATGTGTGTGTTAGTATGTAATGTTACGTTGGTTGCTCAAACTGTGCTTCTAGCGCATTATTTTAATGAATGCTTTGTTAATAAATTTCGTTTAGAAACAAAACTTATTATTTAGTATATATGTCGATTTTCTCCGTACCATTACTTTGTGCCTACTTAAATGTTTCTGGCACCAGTTTATATTGCCTTCTTTTTTGACATGCCTTGCGGGCGTAAACTAGCCTATGGTATAGCTTTAGCAGAGCACGAGCAGCTAGAGTTAGTGGAACCCAAGATTCGGGATGCTCATGCTGAAGAGTGAAGAAAAGACCAATCTGAAACAAAACTGCCCTTAGTTAACCCCCCCCCCCCTCAACATCCCCGCACCTTACTTTGTTTTTCTGTTTTTAAATGTGTTGGAAATTGATTCTCTTCATGAGACAGTTTTTTTTTTTTTTTTTTTTTTTTTTTTTTTTTTTTTTTTTTTTTTTTTTGTAACTGCTTTACGTCTCTTTTTAACATCGAGGTCTTTAGAGACGGGAAAGGATGGGGGGCAAGGACGGGGGCAAGGAATGGGAAGGAATTCGGCCATGGCCTTTTGAAGGAAGCATCCCGGCATTTGCCTGGAGTGATTTGGGGAAACCATGGAAAACCCAAATCTGGATGCCCGGACGGGGATTCGAACCGCCGTCCTCCCGAATGCGAGGTGAGAATGCTAACCGTTACACCGCCCCCTCGGTCCATGAGACAGGTTCGACGGTAAAATGATATAGTGATGGCTGTCCTGTCATATTATTCCTACGCGGTGTTGTTTGGGACCAATCCTACGTTACCAACAGCTATCTATATTCAATTCTGGCAACGAAATTCTTAATCCACGCGTGCGAGGTCGCGGGTATCAGCTAGTAATATTATAAATGCGAAAGTAAGTCTCTGTCTTTTTGTTAAGTTTAACGGCTTAATGGCTTTACCGATATTGATTGTATTTGGCAAGGACATACTATGTTTCTGTCGGATGAACACAGGACACTTTTTTCGGTATGAATAACGATTGTGGTCACGAATTTTTAAGAACTTATCGAATGGTGACAGACGGATGGATGCGTGTGTTAGTGTGTAATGTTACGTCAGTTGTTTAAACTGTGTTTCTCGTGCAGTCTGTTAGTATATGATTTGTTAGTGAATTTCGTTTAATGACAAAACTTATTATTTAGTATAAATGTCGATTTGTTCTGCACTGTGCTATTAATTTGTGTCTGCCTAAAAGTTTCGGGCACCAGTTTATTTTGACTTCTTTTCTGACATGCCTTGCGTGAGTAAACATGGCCTAAGGTGTAGGTCCAGAAGAACTATTTAGTATAAATGTCGATTTGTTCTGCACTGTGCTATTAATTTGTGTCTGCCTAAAAGTTTCGGGCACCAGTTTATTTTGACTTCTTTTCTGACATGCCTTGCGTGAGTAAACATGGCCTAAGGTGTAGGTCCAGAAGAACACGAACGGCTAAAGTTATTAGAACTAAAGAATCGGATGCTCATGCTGAAGATAGAAGAAAAGACCAAGCTAAAATAAAGCTGCCCTCAGTTGGACCCTCCCCTCCCCTACATCCCCGCACCTTCATTTGTTTTTCTGTTTTGAAAATCGATTCTCATCGTGAGACAGGTTTGACGGTAGAATGATATGTGATGGATTTCCTGTCATATTATGTATACTTGGTGTTGTTTGGTACAAATTTTACGTTACTAACAGCTTCCTATATCCACTTTTGGTAATGAAATTTTAAGTCAACGGGTACGAAGTCACTGGTAACAGCTAGTGCCGAATAAATGCGAGGACGAAGAAGAACTTAATCTATTACTATAGAAAACTCTACCGTTTTATTTAAAATATTTATCTCAGGGAGAAGTGAGACAGTGAAATCTCCTGTTTGCTCGGCGGAGACAGCTGCCATAGGGTCCCTCTGTAGTGCAATAAAAACGAAGGAATGCATTATACTGGGAAGTCTATCCGACATCTAGAACATTTGTCGCTCCTGAGTAGTGAGTGAGTGACTTGTTTACAGTAACGAATTGAGCACCGTTATATGGTACTAGCTGATACCCGCGACTTCGTACGCGTGGATTAAGAATTTTTTTGCCATAATTGAATATAGAAAGTTATTGGTAACGTAGGATTGGTCCCTAACAACACCGAGTTGGCATAATATGACAGAAAAAAAACACCACTATATCATTCTACCGTCGAACCTGTCTCTTGAAGAGAATCAATTTCCAACATATTTAAAAACAGAAAAATAAATGAAGGTGACGGGATGTGGGGGAAAGGGGGGATGTTAACTAAGGGCAGCTTTATTTCAGATTGGTCTTTCCTTCTTTCTTCAGCATGAGCATCCGATTCTTGGGTTCCAATAACTTTAGCTGCTCGTGCTCTGCTAGAGCTACAACTAAGGCCAGTTTACGCCCGCAAGGCATGTCAAAAAAGAAGGCAAAATAAACTGTTGCCAGAAGCATTTATACAGACACAAAGTAATTGGACAGAGAAAATCGACATATATACTAAATAATACGTTTTTTCTCTTAACTAAATTAAGTAACAAATTATACACTAACATAATGCACAAAAAGCACAGCTTGAGCAACCAAATTAATATTATAGATTAACACACACATCCGTCTTTCTGTCACCATTCGATAAGTTCTAAAAATTTCGTGACTACAACTGTTAATCACACAGGAAAAACTGTCCTATGCCCTTCCTACAGATACAAAGTATTTCCCTGACAAATTCCATCAATATCGGTATAACCACTTTGTCGTCAAAACATAACAAAAAGACAGAAACTTACTTCCGGATTTATAGCATTATTTATTTATTTATTTGTCGTATGGCAAGCAACTAATACAATAATAAATATATACAATGACAAGAACGTTGGTAGCGTTCACAAGCTGATGTCCAATTCTTCCAGCCATTCTAAGAAGGAACTGGTAGCTCTAAAAACATCTTCATATGGTCCATCATACTTCCGTAGAGGGCATTCCCTGATAATATGCTCTGGGAAGGAGCACCGCAGTCACATGCAGGAGAATCCTGAAGACCCAACCTACAGCATGGCGTTGCATTTCGCATGGCTGGTCTCTATTTAGATGGAATCCTGGAAGTCCAGTTGTGTGATCTTTAATATCTGAATGTTTTACAGATGCGGAGTTCCAGTTTTTTTCGCCATTTTTCCATGACATCAAAGTCAAATACATCTTGCCATACCGGATTTCTGGATTTAAGACGAGTGGGTGGTAAGTTATTTTGAACCTCGTGGATTGGGAGATCCTGTGGATGATCAGGATGGTGTAGTTTTATCCACTCACGTGCCGTTGCTTCTCGGCGTCTTATCTCTGGAGGTGGTATTTTGCTGATCAGGTGCAACCAGGAAACTGGGGTGGATTTTAGGGTGCCAGTTATTACTCTCATACACTCATTCATTATTACTGCAGATCACACATAAACTGACTGGGAACTACCCCTGAGGGATCAATATAACGCAAAAAGTGTACACCTACAGCATTGCAAGAATACCTACGATTTGCCTCGCATTGCACCTCTAATTTTGTGATATCTACAGTTTAACATTCAATCCGAACAACCGACGGTGCAGGCGTAACTCATACGATCAAAAACAATTATTAAAATTTTTTTCCTCCCGGGCATTTGAACCGGAGACCACACACCTAACATCAGTAATCAAGCGCTTTAACCACTGAACTACCAGACCGCTATATGGAATGGTAGTACAGAGACCTACACATCCTACGCGTTTTTCAATAACCGTTCAGTAATTTTTCAAAATTATAAGACATCATGTATTATTGGTACAGAAAATTTCTCAGCCAAATTTAGACATTTTTTTATTCCTTGTTTCAAAGGATAAGTGCTCCAAGTTTAATCGAAATCGGATGAAAACTGTGGATTTGTATGAAGAACAAACATATATACATTCATCTTTATATATATATATATATATAATATATATATATGGAGAAACAAAACCAGAAAAATTGTCAGAAACAGTCAGTTGGAGTCGAAAATGCTTATGGAACTGTGCGCCATTGATTGAAAAATTCGTGCGTTCATAATTTACCGTCGTTGGTCACATCCTGACGAACTTGTATTGCGTTTAAGATGTCGGTGGTTTAGCTTGCTGGAGAACAGCCGTCAAATGAAGTTACTAGGCAAATTTGGGGTGAATAATATCTATTGCTATCATGTCCACCAAATTTAAATTTGACTTGCAAAATATCAAATTAACACGAAATGAAAATAACGTGATAAGTTAAACACCTTGGCGTTCATATTTAAATTATTACTTCAACTGAGTGACTGGTAAAAGAAACAAAGGTGGAAGTTGGCAGCACTGCCTGAGGCTACACACTGACCAGTTCAGCGTCCAGTGAATACTGCTACTTAATAGCCAAATATGTGTGAATTAGAACTGCATCGAAGCATCAAATTTCGGATTGCTATTAAATTTACTCTTTAAAAAATTGGAACAATGACAAATATGTATAAAACTTATAAAATGGATTTATAATTTTTTTTTATCAGACGTAGGCATCCATAAAAGCAGTAAAGTTTTTAAAGACGGCCGAGAATGGTTTGATAATTAACCGCACTGTTATCATCCGAAAACTAAAAAGGAAACGTTTTTTCCACTTTAACTGTAATATAACTGAAATATGGCACCAGTGCACTGAATAGATGATAGATTATAGTGAAAACTAATGATAGGTAAATTACCTGTTTTGTATTTTTGAATAAATAATAAATTATCATTTAAGCCTAAAAGTATGTCGTGACTGAATCATTTAAAGACTAGATGAAAGAATTAATAAACAATATTCACACATTAGTTGAAACATCATTAAAATCCGTTATTGTGCTCTTATCACAAGACATACAACCTGTAGATTATGAATTTTTCTTTTCAGGTGCTTTAAGCGTGTGAAATTATGAGATATCTTTTAATGTATTAACATATTTATCATATATTTATTAGTCTCAGTTGGTGGGATGGTGAATTATAAAATGATTTATAAAGTTTTATTTAGTAGCAGTTGAACGGTCGCTGAGTAAAGTAGCGTAATTAGTTTTATATTTTATCTTTAGTGGTGAGTGGATTTGGTTAGAGTAATCTCTCATTGTTTACATTTTGTAGGAAGTCCAAGTTAGTAGCAGTTGAACGGTCGCATAGTACAGTTAGCGTGATTTATAGTTATATATTTTATCTTTAGTGATATATGGATTTGGTTAGTGTAATCTCTGACTGTTTACATTTTGTAGGAAGTGCAGGTTAGTAGCAGTTGAACGGTAGCTTAGTACAGTAGCGTATTTTCGTTTTATGTTTTATCTTTAGTGGTGTGAGATTTTGCAGTTTGTGCGAAGTACAGGTTAGTTCGAGTTTCTGTTCTTTATTCTTTTTCTCGTTTTTTCAAAAGCAGTTTGTCCAGGGACTGTGATTGCTGTGTGCAGACGCGAACTGAGGTGGCCGATAAGCGCGCGCAGCTTGCAGCTGTGTTACCGAAAGTTACATAGCTGGAAGTTGCCGTAAAAGATTGTAGCAGATGTGACATTGGGGATCTTGATGTAGCAATGCCGCTCACAGATTCTCACATTTCGAGCGTCGTACTTGCAACCCAGGCGTAAGAGTTGGAGACCGTGCCGCGATCGCCTGTCAGTGACTGGCGTATGGCTTCTAGACTTCGAAATCGCACACGGGAGCAGTCGAACAGGCTTAAAGGCCAAGACGCTGAAATTGTTCGTCTGTCCAGCTGGTATAACGTATTGCTGGAGACTGCCTAGGTCCCACAATTGTCATCCTGTGAGTTGGTGGCCCCCCAGCCCGCTAGGTCTGAGCAAACACAGAAAGGGGTTCTGGTCGTTGGGGGCTCTAATATTAGGCAGCTTATAGAGCCCCTTAGGGAAATGGTGGATTACTCGGGGAAAAAATCCAACGTCCGTTCGGTGTGTATTCCAGGTGGCCTGATCCGAGATGTGGAACAGGCCATCCCGGATGCCATTGAACGGACGGTGTGTAGCCAACTGCAGATTGTGGCTCATGTCGACACCAATGATGCTTGTCGCCTTGGGTTGGAGGTTATCCTCTCTTCCTTCCGGCGGCTGGCTGAAAGGGTGAACTCTGTGGCTAGTGGCCGCAAGATATTGGCAGAGCTAACCATCTGTAGCATCGTAGACGGAGTTGATGTGGACTTCTGGTTCAGAGCCGTGTTGAGGGGCTGAATCGGAGATCACGACGTTTCTGTGATGATATTGGCTGCAGATTTCTCGATCTTCGTCATAGGGTTGAATCATGTAGGGTTCCCCTGAATAGGTCAGGTGTGCACTACACACGTGAATCGGCTACATGATTGGCAGGGTCCATGTGGAATGCACTGGGTGGTTTTTTAGGCTGAGGGTGGAAGACCCGAAACACGAAATACAGATACCGGCAACCCAATCAGATGCAATACCGGAATGTAGGAGGAACGTAAAAGAATCTCGACAGTTAAAAATTCTCATAATTAACAGTAGAAGCATTTATAACACACAACCGGAACTTGAAAGCGTTATTTGTAGTACGGAAGCGGATATCGTTATCGGTACAGAAAGTTGTCTAAAACCGGAAATAAGTTCCGCCTAAACTTTAAAAGATAACATGTACGTTTTTCGTAAAGAGATTACATTCTCATGGAGGAGGGGTATTTATAGCTGTGAGTAAATTCCTCCCATGTAATGTAGTAGACGTCGATAAGATCTGTGAAATCATATGGATTAAACAAATGTTGCTGGGTCAAAACTCGTATTAGGCGCCTTCTACCATCCACCCGATTCCGACATAGCTATCGCCGAGGAGTTAAGAAATAATGTAAATGTATAGGTAGCCGTTTTCAGGATCATGCTATGATTCTAGGAGGCGACTCCAATCTGAATTATATCGACTGGCGTAATTACGGTCACATTACTGGTAGCAGAGATAAGGCAGCTTCTGAAGTAATTCTCAATTTATTCTCAGATAATCATCTCGAGCAGCTGGTTAATGAACCTACATGGTGTCATAACGCTAGCAAAAATATTTTAGATTTGCTGGTCACCAACAGGCCAGAATTATTGACCGACATTTCAACGACCATAGGAATAAGCGATCACAAAGCGGTAATTGCAACTATCAAATTAATGACCAAGCGGAAAAGGGGTAAAGGACGGATTGTATACAGATTCAGTAAGGCCAGAAAGGAGTGTTTTAGAACCTACCTGAGGAATAATTACCATAACTTCAAGTTAAAAAGGGACAACGTTGAAGAGATGTGGCATCGATTTATACGTATAGTCAGGGAAGGTATGGAAATGCATATACCGAAGCGGACAATAAAGAGGGAGGATACACGCACGCTCAAGGAGGAAAGGGTGTCGTAGCGATTTTGAAACCTTAGCTGAGCTAAGAGGATGTGTTAAGAAAGTCATGCGTGAGGCCTTCGACGATTTTCATTCCAACTCTCTCTCCAAGAGTCTCACAGAAAACCCAAAGAAATTTTGTTCGTATATACGAAAAGTCAATTGTACCAACAGCGATATTCCAGCACTAATTCGTGGAGGTTCTGAGGTTAATGAAAGCCGCGATACAGCTAACGTAATAAATACTGTATTCAAAAATTCATTTAGTGATGAAAATAAGGATTACATTCCCGTTTTCCCACACCCTGACGAGTTGGTGATGGAATCATTACGAATAGATACTGAAGGTATCATAAAGCAATTAGGGCTCCTGAAGTGGGGGAAAGCACCTTGCCCAGACGGAATTCCAGTAAGAAAGAGTATTTTCAGAGTATGTGGTGGAAATCAGGCCATTTCTGTCTGATGTACTCAGTAAATCCTTATAAGAGCGAAAAGTGCCTTCCGAATGTAAAATCGCGCAAGTAACTCCGATTTTCAAGAAAGGTGTTTAAAGTGATCTTGCAAACTACCGCCCCATATCTATAACATCTGTTTGTAGTAGAGTTATGGAGCATATTATATGCTAGAACATTATAAATTTTCTAGATGAAAATAATTTGCTTACAACAAATCAACGCGGATTCCGGATGAAAAGATCATGTGAAACACAGCTGGCTCTATTCGAACATGACGTAATGAAAGTTATTGATGCAGGTTCACAAGTAGAAGTATTTTTTTTTTCGATTTTCAGAAAGCCTTTGACTCTGTGCCACACAACCGCCTTTTAGCGAAGCTAAGAGCGTACGGTATATCGGATCAGCTTTTGAATGGATAAAGGATTTTCTAACTGGTCGGTCGCAGTATGTCGTTGTTGAAGGAGAAAGTTCTTCTAATCTAGATGTTACATCGGGTGTACCTCAAGGAAGTGGAATATTACCACTTCTTTTCTTAATTTTTATAAACGATCTCGGAGACAAAGTGAAACGCATTTTTAGATTGTTTGCTGATGATGCAGTTTTTTTTTTTTTTTTTTTTTTTTAAATAGGGAAGTAAGAAATTTGGCCGATTGCTTAGAAATTCAGCGTTATCTGGATGTTATTTTGGCATGGTGCGCTGAATGGCAACTCACACTAAATTGTGAAAAGTGCAATACAATGACCATAACTAACAAAAATAAACCAATTGTTCAGAAATAGGAGGTAAACAATTCAGTTATTGATACGGTCGATTCTATGAAATATTGGAGTAACAGTACAAAGGAACATGAAATGGGACTTACACATTAATTCGTTGGTAGGTAGAGCTAATTCTAGGCTGCGATTCATAGGTCGAATATTGAAAAATTGTAATGAACAAACAAAGGAGATAGCGTACAAATCTCTTGTGCGTCCACATTTGGACTATTGTTGTGCCATTTGGGACCCGTTTCGTAAGGGGTTGATCGAAAGTATTGAGAAAGTACAGAGAAGAGCCGCTCGATTCGTGACCGCTTGCTACAGTCCTTATGAAAGCGTCATAGAACTGATTAGTAGCCTATGCTGGGAGTCTCTGGTAGATAGACGACGCACGTTTAGTTTAAACTTATTGGTAAACATGTGTACTCCCACTTTCACTTACGAATGTAGTGAAATAATTCGTCCACCAACCCATGACAGGAAAGATAAGATTACAGAAACAAGGTGCCGCACTGAGTCTAATATGAATTCTTTATCCCTCATACCATTCAGGATTGGAATGCTCAACAAAGTGATTAGCTTTGGTGCTGAGCACCCTCTGCCACCCACAATTTTGTGAATTGCAGAGTAAATATGTAGATGTAGGTTTAAATGCTAAAAAATGCGGGAATATGTTAAGGTGTTCCTAGAACACTATAGTGTTATTTAAATACAGTTTCTATACTTTTTTCTTTAAAAAAAAATAAAGATAGTTCTACTAAGTGTAACATTTCAGTATTTTATTATGAATTTATCTGACTTTAAGGTAAGGTGGGGCAAGATGGTGTATATAAGGGTTTGAACGATGAAACAATTAAGTTTAACAGACGAAACTTTGAAATTTTAGAAAAAGCATCCTCAATATGTAACTGTATAAATAAAAAAAAAATGAAACAGAAAATTAAATTCTCAATTTTGTAACAATCCCCATCTAATATCCATTCTTTTGCATCTTGCTCACCCCAGCGGTAATTTGTGGTACCATTTGGGAAAAGATGGTCTGTATTCATTTTTTTCTATTCATCTTCCCAATGTGGACAAATAAATGGAGACTCATCGTCATATATGCCATCACACCCACTATACGCCGAATTCCACATACCTGACAGGTGATACACTCCTCACGAATATAGATCACAACAGGAAAGGCCTCTGAATCTTCTGTACCACTGTTAGAGTGTAGCTTGTAGTGGTTGCTTAGAGGGGGCGTCTACTTTTATTGGAATATTGAGATTAATTTCCGTTTTGATAATCAGGATAGCAAGAACCTCGAATGCTGTGAAATTAGAGGTGAATAAAATATTACTGTATGTTTTATTAGGTCCTATGGCATTTACATTGCTGGGTATATTTAAATTTATTTCTAACACAAGACAATGCAATTGCAAGCAACCAATACCCAGGCCTTACAATTTGCCGGATTATTACAAGCAATAACTGGATTCTAAGTATCTCAATAGTTTACAAAGTGAATATGCAACATCGTGGCGTCACAGGCCAACAACTAGATGCTATACATATCATAATATTCCCAGGCGTACCAATTAAAACAAAAAGAACATTATCTGAGTCATGTTACAATAATCAAGAAGCTTTTGGAGTTCAATGTTCGGTGAAATGAAATGACAGATAGCTCAGTGACACTCCCACAATTAAAGCTGAGATTCTAGTCCCAGGTAGAGTTTACGGGTATTTAAAGCCTTGTTAAAACCCATGAAACCTTGACCTGGCGTCGGAACACATTACCAACAGGCCGCAGTTGCACGGCGGGCCCCTGCAGCGGGTGATCGGGCCCCCCTTCAGCCGGCGGGCCCGGGCACATTTGACCAATTTACCTCCCGCTAACGCCGGCCCTGAACACAAAGTGCCACAGTCAGATAGCGATCTCACGGACGGCTCATCCTTCCAGGTGCCTGCCTCACGCCTCTGCGAGCTAGTATTACTCGATCTGCATCGGGCCACTATCAGCCAAGAAGAGTCGGTGTCCATCGGGCCACGTCCGGCCGGAAAGTGCTCGTTGTGGCGTCCTTCCCGCCACCACTAAGAAGAAGGCTCCTCCTCTTTCAGTACAGCTCCTGCATTACATGAAAAAGAAGCTCTGGCTTAATATTTGTCGAACCCGTAGTTACATGCCATTGGTTAATTAGCGTATGCCAAAATCACGTGATTTGCAAAGCGTCTGCTATTTGCCTTCTGGTTTTGCGCGCAGCTGAGCAGAGATGACCTTCCACTCTCTAGCGTTTTGGCTGAGGATACAATGCGCCCGTCTCGCCTAACGGGACACGTTTCTCTCCCTGGGCACCGCTATTTTGTCCGCCGCGACATAGTGATGCTAGCGAAAAGCTTTGTCCAGCTATGCGAATGTTCAAAATTTTCCACTGACCACCAGCATTTTCACCATTTCATATTCAATTTGCTCCTTTATAATAGCAATCTTGTATTAACTAAAATTATATAATAATTTGGCCTCCCACGCTTATCATGAATAAATTACCTTATGAGTTGAATAAACCTCATACAATTGGTATTGAATGAACTTGTCTCGTGAGCTGAGTGTACCGTTGGCAGATTGTGCCTTAATTTGATTTCACTGTAATTTTTTGTTGTTGTAAAAACACATTTCTTAAAACAAATGATTAACAAGAGATTTTTTAATTGAGTATGTTTTTTGTTTTGTTAAATGCTTTTCAAATGATGTCTACAAATCAAACACAAAAAATTATTTTGAATTAAATTATAACGGGCTTCTGAAAATTACCAATTTTTGAACGTATTATTACTACATTTTTATAATCCAAATCATGAAAGTAGCTATAGAATAGCTTACATGATTTTTTTGTAAGAAAAAGGATTACAATTGTTAAAACTAGATGACCCGTGCGAAAATCTCGCGTATACAATGAATAGTAAGGTTAGGGGTTTGTAATAGAAAGAAAGAAGAACCACCTCATGTGTTTCAATTGTTTATTTGTTTTGTGTAGTGGGTTCATAACAAAAGTCGACGCCAATGAAACTGTTTATTAATATATCTGTGATATTTGATACCGCTATCTAGCGGCTAGGCTGTGAACTGTCTCATATGCGCGACTTTCACAGTTAATACGTTTGCCCTTTAAGGGTCAAATTTCGAAAAATTTCTTAAGAAATTGTGTAACCAAAGCAGGGACCTTAATCTTTAATCTATTTCGGTTTGATAACAAGGGAGTTTAATGACTCACAATAAAAAAAATACATTACGGAATTATTAATAATTTTACCCTTTAAGGGTCGAATTCCGAAAAATTCTTTTCTGAAAGTATGAATTGATCAAATCGGAGGCCTTAATCTCTAAATAACAACTCATTTTTCGATTTGGTTAGATATCAAGGGAGATAAATACCTCATGACAAAAAATAATACGTAATGGAAGTAATGATAATTTTACCCTTAATGGGTTTAATTCCGAAAACATTCTTTTTTGAAATATGATGTGACCAAGGCGGAGACCTTAATCTTTAAAATCGTACCTCATTTATCTATATTAAGAGATACAACGCTCGTGACAAAACACGTTGTAGAAATATTGATACTTTTGTTCTTTAAGGGTCAAATTCCAAATAATTATTTTCTTAAAATATGATTTTACCAAAGCGGAAACCTTAATCTCTAAAGTAATTGTTTGTTTCTCTATTTCAATTAGATGTCAAGGCAGATAAATAGCTCGTGACAAGAAACAATACGTTATGGAAATAATGATAAATTTGCGTGGAATTCAGAAAAATTCCTTTTTTAATATATGATGCCACCAAGGCGGATATCCTAATCTTTAAAAATGATACTTCATTTATCGATTTCGGTTAGGAATGCAAGGAGACAAATTGCTCGTGGTACAAAAAAAAACAGCATTTTAGAAATATTAACATTTAAGGATTGAATTCCGAAAAATTCCTTTCTTAAAAAATGATGTAATCAAAGTGGAGACCGTAAGTGTTAACGTGATACCTCATTCATACTTTTTGGCTATTTATGAAGGGAGATAATGGCTTGTGAGAAACAGACATTATTATCTGGATATTGTGGATCATTTCCCTCAATTGCTTATAATATTGATAAGTAAATAACGCCAAAGCAATTGAATGTTTGTGCATTTATTGAACTCCCGAACGCGTTTCACTTCTTTGGCAGAAGCATCTTCAGCGGATTCTCATTTTTCGGTCTATTCCATTAACTTATGCTCCACTCTCAGCAGCAGTAATTTTTACTTTCTTTGTGTAAAGGGAATCATTTTCCAGATGGTTATTAAACTGTTGATTATCACAACTCGGACAGGGAGAGTAAAGTAAGTAAGTATCACAACACTGCACTGCATGGATTGTACTGTATGTTTCTTACGAATGGCGGTTTGTTTTGTTTACTATCAACTTTGTGAACATCTCACAAAGAAAGCAAAAATTACTGCTGCTGAGAGTGGAGCATAAATTCATGGAATAGACAGAAAAAATGAGAACCCGCTGAAGATGCTTCTGCAAAAGAAGTGAAACGCGTTCGGGAGTTCAATAAATACTCAAACATTCAATTGCTTTGGCGTTATTTATTTATCAAAAAACACCTTATAAAAATAATATATATGATTATTTTGCGGCGGCCGCGTAGCTCAGACGATCCCGACGGCTCCCAGGCCCACTCAACCAAATGAGTACCGTGGCACCTGCCAAGGTCAGTCGGGAGTGAAGTCGGCGGGGAAACAGCCGCAGAACTGAAACAATCCCGTAAAAACCCTGAACTACAGACCCAACAGGAAAGAATTCACTACAAGAGATAAGGAAACAGCAATGGTAGTCTTGTCGAGGACATCGGATGCGGGAAAGGGATGGAGCAAGCAATGGCAAGGAATCTTCCCGGCATTCGCCGATAGTGATTTCGGGAAACCATGGAAAGCCGAAATTTTTATGGCTGCCGGAGATTTGAACCCAAGTTCTTCCGAATAATTTGGCATTTGAATGCTGCCGGAAACATGCTATGAGTACAGGCTGGATATTGATAAGTTGCCCGACTGTGGTCATGAAAGAAACCAAAGGAGTCCAAAAAGACACAATAGATAGGGTGTGCACAAGTAACAAGATAGTGTACGGCACAGTAAGATAATGGAAGAAAAAAAACACATTTGCTGGTACAACGAAATGAGTTAAACCAAAGGAATGCCTTCTAGTTTTGAATGCAGTCATTGATGAGATGGTGAAAAAGTTGACAAGAACAACTGGAGAAAAAAACATGAAGCCCATAAATTTTGCGGATGACCTAATGATCTGGGAACGTAAAGAATAGGAATTTCAGGTGTAATTAGTAATCTGGGCACACATTTTGGGACTTAATGGAATGAATTTTAATAAAAGATAAATGAGTATATAATCACAACCAGAAAGAAAGAGAAGCTAAGCAGGGGATTTATGATAGCTGAATAACATTTGAAGCAGGTGAATAGTTTCAAATACCTGGGAAGTGTTGTGGAAAAGGGGGAAGGTACGAGGGAGATATACTTGACACAGGGAGGCTAGCAGAAACATTTCCAAGTGTCATAAGCGTTATTTGGAACAAGGATGCGCCCAACACAGAGGTAAGGAAATAATTTAACAGTCATAGTATGTTTCCTGTTCCACCTGGAAATAAAGAAGCGGTTTTATCAGTAAGATACAGCCGCGTGAAATGAAAATTCTCAGCAGCAGAATAGGGATTACAAGAACGAATATGCCCAGGAATAAGAATGTTAGAGATACAATGAAAAAAGAATGTTTGCAAGAAATGATAGAGCTAGCAATACACAAATGATACGGATATGTTAAGAGAATGGGGGAAGATACAATAAGTGACGCTACAAGGTAAACGACCAGGAGGAAGAGCAAGCAAGAGATGATTAATGGGAGTGGAGAAGTGTGTGCTGAAAAGAGGAGACGGCTGGACGAAGGTAGTGGGAAGAGAGAGGCATTACTGGAAACGTTGGATGATGATAAGCTACAGAAAGTTCCGTGTAGTTTTCCTGTAATCATTAGGAGGAAACATAGGGCAGTAAATTATGGAATACTTTTTGGTTCAGTAGTTTCGGAGAGAAATATGGAATTAAAAAAAAAAAAGACACACACACACACATCGTTTGCAAAATAGGCCATTTGCCTTGAGCCTTGATACTCCCAATATTATGCAAAAGTAGCTTTGTTTCAACCGCCTACTAAACCACAACAGTTATTTTGGCCCCAATGATTTTTCAAATTTTACATTATAATCGTGTTCGGGGTAATAAGAACTAACGTAGTACGTGATTACAAATTTCTGAGTTACGGAATTCAAAATTTATAAGCCCGTGACAGACGGAAAAATGAACGATTCCACAAGGATTCGTCTACCATTGAGAATCCTAAAAACAATTTTAACCTATTGTGTATTAATGCATACTACCGCTGTCATTTTACTCGTTTCACTGAAGTTTATAGAGACATATTTGGTTTATAATTGGTCTCCATCTATACCAGCTACCAATCATTATCTTACATCTACTTTTACTATGCCAAACATACATAGCTTTTAAATTACCTTTAGTCTGCAAAGCTCTTAATAAAAAAAATCTACATAAGGTACGGAAAACAATCATTCCCGGTTTAAAGTAGACATGATTGTGGACTGTATATTTCGAACTTTGTGAAACCTTATTAAACCTGGAAACACGGTAAAGATGATGACTTATGTATGAATACTGTTATATCTTCCGTTCATAATGCCATTTAACTTTTTTTTTTTTTTTTTTTTTTTTTTTTAAGAAACTCACTTCTGTGGCTAAATTCGCTTAGACGCGAATTAAATGAGGTCAAAAATTCTCGTATTTTATTTGAAACTTACTGAGAATGGCATAGCAAAACCATTGATACTTAATTGTCTAGATACTGTTAGTTTTCCATAGCTCTCGCCAGCAAACAATTCCAGATTTAATGAATGTTGCTGAATTTAAACGTGGTCGTACGAGTCTTGAAGGTGATCCACATGAAGGACGTCCGAAAAGTGCATTAACACCAGAAATCGTAGCAAAAATACAGGATATGGTTTTAGAAGATCGTCGATTAACACCGAGATATTTGGCAGAAGCTTAAGGCAGCGTGAGTAATATTTTGGCTGAAGTTTTTGGTTTCAAAAAGCTGTGTACAAAATGGGTGCCGCATTCGGTAACAATGGAACAATAACACATTCGAAAGCGACTTTCTCAGCAACATTTGGAACATTTGTGCGTCGTTTCATGAGTATGAATGAGACTTGGGTTTACCACCATGATCCTGAGGCTAAGGAGTGGCATGGACGCGGTACTCCGGCTCCAAGGAGAGTTACAGTCCAGAAATCGGCCAAGTAGATGTTAGCATCAGTTTTTTGGGATGAAAAAGGAATTTTGTTCATGGATTACCTCCAGACTGGTAAAACAATAAACTCAGATTATTATTGTAACTTTTTGGACCATATGGATGTAATAATTCGTAAGAAACGACTAGGTTTACAGAAAATAAAAATAACGCACCCTCTCATACTGCTCAAAAAACTATCACGAAAATCAGTGAATTAAAGTACTAGTTGTCGCCACATCCACCCTAATCCATAGCTTTGGCTCCCTCTAACTTCTGGCAGGCTGTTCTCCAACTTAAAAAAAAAAAAAATCGTACATGGAAAACGAATTTCATCGAACGGAGAGGTAATACAAGCCGTGGAAGCCTACTTTGACAAGATTCTCACTTCAGGGATGGAATCTATAAATTAGAAGATAACTGGAACAAGTATATTGAAGTTGAGGGACATTGTATTGAATAATCAAATGTATTTCAAACAATTAAATCGTGTTTTTCTTATCGAACGACAAAACTAATTGAACAACCTTGTAGTGTTCTGCTTTAACTGTACACAATACTGTGTTAACTTCGAGATTTCACTTCTTATTCATCTTTCTAATACGCGTATATGCTTCCGCAAGATATATAAAACCAATCCCAAAACTATTTATATAAAGAAAAAAAACAGAAAAGTATCATTTTTGGCAGAATGCTTTTCGTTCAGTATGTTGTGGATTTCGAGGTCGGCCCCTCGCGTATTTTGTCGTAGGGAGCGCGTGAGGGGTGCATGTGCTCGCTATTATCTGCTCAAACAGAGGAGCTGCAACAGTTTAATTGAGTCTGGAGTCGAGCCTGTTGACTGTGGCTTCCCAGGGGACGACAGCCCAGCTGAGCTGCCATCTGCTATACCCGCAATTAGCAAACACAGCTACCCCAACCTTGCACATGCTTCTTGCCCTGGTCGCAGATAATCAGCACCAATCACTCATTGTTCATACGATGTGGCTCATGACGCTGATACGAAGTTTGGTTCCGTGCCCTAACATGCCACTATCCTGACTTTTTTCAGATACATATTATGGTGTTTAGGTGGTTTCTACCTTTAAAATACAAGTTGCATTTTCAAAAATACACCTTTCATATTTACAAGTTGTCACTTCACATATAACGCTGTCCAATGATATACTCGTGCACTAGATTTAAATTACTAACTTTTTTATGGCTTTACGCTTCGTCGACATCGAAGTCATTAAAGGAGGGAAACGACAGGAACCAAGGAAGGAATCTATCCATCTACCCCATGGCTGAAATCAAGTGCATGTTTATGGTCATAGTACCTTCCATATATTGCTCCTTTTTTTGGCTTATGGCTTTACGCCTCGTCGACGTCGATGTCATTAGAGTCGGCAAAGGACTTTGAACGGGAAGGAATTCGCCATGACCTTTTTGAAGGAAGCATCCCGGCATTCGCCGGGGGTGATTTGGGGAGACCATGGAAATCCCAAATCTGGATGCGCGAACGGGGATTCGAATCGGCGTCCTCCCGAATACGTTTTTTGTAGTTTTTTTATTTATGGCTTTACGCCTCGTCGACGTCGATGTCATTAGAGGCGGGATGGGATTGGGGAAAAGGAACGGGAAGAAATTCAGCCATTACCTTTTAGAAATATGCATCCTGGCATTTGCCTGGAGTGATTTTGGCCAGATAGTCTTCATCGCTAAGTGTGAGAGACACATTTTGAGTTACAGACACGCCAGTTAGAAGAAAAACAAAAGTCAATAGATATATTTGCTTTTTTCTGACATGATAAACTGCGTATGTGGTGTTATAACTATTAATAGGGGTGATTGTCAAAAGGATGGTACATCAAGACATTGGAAGTTATATTGCAAACATATATGGGTAAATACAAAACGATAACTGGCACTGAAAGCCAGGAATACAAAATCACACAACATTTTGAGCACAAGACTGAAAAATTTTGTTGTTCAAGGAAAGCAGTGAATGTTTTCTTGTCTTTACTGTACGTTGACGTCGAGGTCATTGGAATTAATTACTTACTGGATCAATAACTAACTGTTACAAAGAAGAAAGAAACATGTTCACTGACAGTTATTCACGGAAACTCGTGAAAAGGCGATATGCTATAAGCTGGCCTAGACTTCCGAGTGCCAGCTTCTTAGACGTTGTGGTCTGCTTGATTTCGTAGTACTTTGCCAAGAATGAGGAGGAGAGACTTTCAGTTGTTTGCTGGGTGGGACTGAAGACATGTACGAATAAGTTGCAACGGACATTGCTAATTGATTGATTTAATTATCATTGAACAGCTTTGGTTAGCCTTTCTGCAGAAAAGAGAAAAGGTGAAAAATCGGGAAAAGTGACGTGAGTTCCGGCGCGGTCACTCGGACGTCGCCAATGTTACTATTTCACAGCAACTCCAGGGGAAATTTTCTTACTACTGTTGTTTCCCCTTGTTTTTAACAGTAGGCCTACGTTTAGAGTCAATATTCTCTGGGTGTATGTGACTGTAAGTATAATTCCCGGGATGCTTCCTTCAAAAGGCCATGGCCGAATTCCTTCCCATTCCTTGCCCCCATCCTTTCCCGTCTCTAAAGACCTCGCTGTTAAGAGACGTTAAGCAGTTAAAAAAAAAAGTATAATTCGTTGTGCGCCTATGGTGAATGACATGATTTTAGGGTAGAATGTTGTACAGAATGATGAAAATAGAGAAAGCAGAAAGAGACGAAGGAGTGATCAAGAGAAGTCTAACGTCCCCAAGCGACCTACGAAATCTATCAAATTTTCTCAGTTGCAGTGACAAGAATGTTATTTCTTTTTTTTTTTTTCATATCCGGTTGCTTCTGGTGGAAAGCATCCTTTGCTACCCATACACAGTTTTTTGACGTGTAAAAAACAGACATATAATACCTGATAACATTATTGAAGCATCAAGAAGGGGATGAGGAAACGAAATGAAACTTTACTGATTGAGAGGATATGTGATTACGGAATCAGTCAAATTTACAAAGAACTAGGCAGTATGAGGCTACTTATCAGTATAATGTTGCACCCCCTCTGTCCTGGATGTATGCACTGATTCGGTTGTAAAGTGTTCCATAAAGCCGCTGTATCCTCTTCTGTAGCAAGCTGGACCACAAATGTATTAACTGGTCCTTGAATCCTGGATACTGGAACTGGGACGGAGCTGATGTTCAAGTTGGTGCCGCACGTGTTCTATTGGGGACGTATCCGGGAATCTTGCTCACCACGAAAGTATCTCACAATCACGCAGACACGTACCCTGCGCCGACCAGTATTGTTCTATCGAAAAATGGCACCACGATACTGTCGCATTAGAGGTAACACATGAGAACGCAGGATGTTCGTGACGTACCGTTGTACGGTCAGAGTTCCCTCAATCACCACCAGCACTGACGTGAAGTCATACTCGATGGCTCCCTACACCACGACGTAACACCACTTTGCTTCTCATGGGGTCTCTCCCCAGGTCGCCACCATACTCGCCTACGACGGTCATCCGAGGTCATCGCTGAACACATGCGACGCTGTTCATCAGCAGTCCATGATTGCCGATTACAGCACCCTCCAAACGTAGCTGTTTCTGTTGTGATGTTAATGGCAGCTTACTCCCTAGTGCGGCTGCTGCTATTCTCTGACCGATGGTGCGGGATGACACAGAATGTTGCGGGGAATCCATTACTTGTTCTCGAATGGCAGGCGCAGCTGTAGAGGGTTACGATGTGCTTGGTGCACTATACGGGATCCTAACTTGTAGTGATCAGACATGGTCACCCGGAACCTTGACGACGAGTATGCCTGCCCTCACGTTAACATGCAATCCAAGGTAGGACCACTGTCACATAAGATTGCCCCACAAATCTCGATTCTGCACGATTCGACCAGCTGGTCAAATGGAGACCCACAATGAGGCCCCTTTAATACTCTGTCAGATGTTAACACTGTATCACACGAGTACAAGGCATTTCCTTGTACTTCACATTGATCACTAAACATCTGACGCTGTTCACGCCCCTTACACATCTCACTAGGCCTGGCAACAACAATAAATATGAACGACAGTAATACACTCTGGTGGCCGTTCTACCTGCCACTGTGAACTGCAACTCTAATCACTTACGTACTAACTGATGATGTGATGTGTATGTGCACGAAGTTACTTTAACATACGACCATGTCTTCTGTGTGCAAGTGTAGATGTAGCTGAATTCTCTCACACCATGCGCATTGCGGAGATGCTTGAAGTTTCATGTAGGCCTCTGGTACACAGATTAATTTATAGAAATTGTGCGCCTCTACCTCTCCTGCCTCGCTGGCCAATTTTCGGATAGTGAAAATTTCGGTAATCCTCAAGTGTACGACGCGCCCTGTGTTGACGAAAATACACTATAGAACTGTTATCAGCCTATCCACTTCGTGCTCAAATACTGAAGTTTGTCGTTTGATACCACCTCTTCTATACTGAATATGAATACCACCACGTCACCAATAACGCCATAGTTATACTTGGCGGAAAGTAGTCCCTAAGTAACGTACACTGCAGCAGAAAAAAAATACACTACCGGGATTTGAACAAGCAAACTTCGTGTCGCCAGGCAGAGTTACGGCATTCTAACACAACTAAATGAAATAATGAAGTGAATATGAGAGTAAACTGTTTCGGGATACAGCTGTTAGTTTTCAGGCAATTTTTAACGAGGCGAAATGAATAAATTATATTTTTAGTTTAGATTATGGTGATCATATGCGTCACCACATGTTTTATACGTCGACAAATGTTCATTTAATAAAAGGCAATGTGTTTTGTGTAAAGTGAACGTGTTTAGAGTGGTCGGTTTGGCACCGACCTGACGGCAAGGTGGACACAGGGTGGCCGCAGCAGTGGAGGCTGCTAGGTATAGGCCGCCAGATAGCAGAGACGTCGCTGCCATAGTGATTGGCCCAGTGCGATCCTGAGAGCATTGAAAATTGCTTCTTGAGTCTCCATACATCAATTTAACTTCAGAGAGTTAGCCGTGGAACCGTTTGAATTGTTGGTCAATGAATCTACGCCCCTCCAGTACAGAACTCCAGAATCTATTCATTCTTAAATATCATGTATGTCGATTTTGTGAAAATTCCTTTTTTAAATATGTTTCAATATATAATGCTAGAATAAATATTGGATCGTTTTAACTAATTTCATCATTAAAATAATCAAATGTAAGGCAGAACTCTGTTCCTTTTAATCTTCCTCTTTTGAATGGCTTTCTTGGAAATATTTGTCATAGTAATTAATTAAATAAGTTCAACTCAAAGATAAAATCATTACCATTTTGAAGAGCTCATTAGGATACGAGAGTAGACAGAGCATTTCAATATGGAATATTTTTTTTATATTTAATATATATAAATATTACTGGTCGTTAATAAGAGAAGTGTGGTACGTAAGACAAAGAAACGTTTTTTTTCTGTGCATATAATGCGAAAAGTTGTAAGTATGAAATTCTTGATACCAAGATCGCATTAGGATTTAACAAATGGTATTTTCTTGAGGGGTGTAAGGGTTTGGGAGAGACTATACTAGTCTTTTCCAACCAAATGTCCACCTCTCCTTCACGTGGTGCACCCTGTTTGCACGGACGAGGCTCTGGCGACTGAAAGATTCCCGGTATAAGGAGTCACCCACTGCTTGCCAACGGCCTCCGAAAGGAGGGCGGAAGAGCGGGGAGCGGTTCAGGGCACCTTCTTGCCCTTTGGGGTTGGAAACGGCCCCTAAAGGCCGCCACACACGTGCGGGAAACCCACGGGATTTGGACGTGATGGTCACGGCCTTGCGGGATCCCGCCACGTGTGTGGGCACTTTCTTGAGGCCGTGGCCGCACCCCGGTGCGGCCAAATCCCTACCGAAAAACAATTCTTATTTCCTGGAAGGCCGGGAGGGAGGGTGAGAAGCTCAGCGTGTGTCCTGCGGTCAGTCGGCCTTCCAGGATTTCTTGTGAGTGCCTGCATGTGTTGCGATTTGTTTCTCTGTTTTGTTTCTAATGTTCCGTTTCGTGATGTTCCGTGTTTATAAATATGTATGATAGTGAGCCCTGTCTATAGGAATTGAAGTACCAGGAATACAACGACACAAACAAACGAGAAGCTACCTACGCCAAGCTGGCATTAATATTGAAGGAGAATGAACCAAATCCAAAAAAATAAAAAGAATCAATACTAAAAAAAATCAGCAACACTAAACCATCAGGAAATGAATCTTTGCGAAGTGATGTGCTGAAGAACATAAAAAAAAAAATCGGCTGCTAGAAGATCACTTTGACGTTGTTAGCAAAACGGTTGCCATAAAATTACGTGGCCTTCCGACCAATCAAATGCTATAGCAGAAAAAATAATTAATGACACCCTGTTTCAAGTCGAAATGGGATGTTTAGGAATGTCTTACAGTGAGCAACGGTTACCTACTTCTGGCCTGTACTATTCTGCAGGCAGCAGTTCTGGATATTTTTTTATCCAGGAACCTCATCGAATAGTCTCAGCCCACAAACTTTTCAAGTAACACCCGCAGGATCATTATAAACCACCAGCAGATTTTGATAAATTACCTCAAAACAACGACACAGCAGCAATTGTTCTATCAAATTATAATGCAAATGATATGTGATTTGAATTTGAGTTTACATCACATGATCAACTATATTAATTACAACATGATTTTAAACTAATATTATTTTAGTTTTTATGTCATTTAAACTTAATTTTATGTTGTTGATGTATTTACAAATGGGAACAAATCAATTACAGTAAAAGTCCGGTTATCCGAGTTCCGATTATCCGAGCCACCTGGTTAACCGAGGCAAATTTTTGAAATATGATAGGAAGCTTTTATGAAGATATAGAACTACAGAAAAAGGCTGAAGTTTTACTAGGCAACTTAGAGAGAGGTAGCACTGTGACAGATTCAATAAAGAAAATAGTAACAGCAGCCAATGCGTGAACATCATCGGATGCTGCCATCGTGAAGCCAACTCTGAGACTGAGAAACCCTTGAGGATTTTAACCCCCCGTGTGTGTGCAGCGCCACTTCGATGAAATCCCTGCGGTCCGGCCCGCGGACTGTTTCCCTGCGGCCCGGCCTCCACGTGTGTGGCTACCTTAAAGGCGGATGAATCAGAAATGATCAACGGCATGGGGATGCAGAAGGCAACGGGAAACCACTGCATTAAAGACCCAAAGGGTATCCCGAGGACATGTAATCCTCTCAAATTACATATATCATGATGGCTTCTTCCTGGGTAAAATATTCCGGAGGTAAAATAGTCCCCCAATCGGATCTCCGGGTGGGGACTGCTCAGGGAGGAGTCATCAGAATGGATAGAAACATTCTACGAGTCGGAGCGTGGAATGTTAGAAGTCTGAATAGGGCAGGTAGGTTAGAAAACTTAAAAAGGGAGATGGAACAACTTAAGTTAGATGTTGTTGGGATTAGTGAGATTAAATGGAAGGACGCACAGGATTTCTGGTCTGGGGAACACAGGATAATTAGCACACAAGCTGTCAATGGAGTCACTGGTGTAGGATTTGTAATGAACAAGAAAGTAGGGAAACGGGTGAGTTATTATGAACATTTAGTGACAGGATTATTTTGATGAGGTTAGAAACTAAGCCCGTCCCAACCACATTAGTACAAGTATATATGCCAACGTCACAGGAAGATGACGAAGAAATAGAAAAAATATACGCTGAAATTGAAGAATTAATCCAATATGTGAAAGGGGAGGAAAATCTAATAATCATGGGTGATTGGAATGCAATAGTGGGAGAAGGAAAAGAGGGGAATACTGTAGGAAGTTTTGGTCTAGGAGAAAGAAATGAGCGAGGAAGCAGGTTGCTAGAATTTTGTGAAAGATATAAGCTAGTAGTGGCGAACACACTGTTTAAGAACCATGCAAGAAGAATATACACCTGGAAACGTCCTGGGGATACAGGCAGATATCAGCTAGATTATATCATGGTCAAACAGAGATTCAGGAATCAAGTTCTAGACTGTAAAGCGTACCCAGGAGCAGACATAGACTCGGACCATAATTTGATAGTAATGAAGTGCAGGCTGAAATTCAAGCGAATAAGGAAGCAGCATAAGCAGAACAGACTGGAAGTGAATAAACTGAAACAATCTAGCACAAGAGAAAAATTTGCAGAAATGGTAGACTTAGGTCTAAGAAGTAACTGTGAAAGGAGCTCAACCGAGGACGAATGGAATGCATTAAAGACCGAAATAATGAAAGCTGGCAAAGAAACTTAGGCTTTAGGGAACAAGCTGCCCGAAAACCTTGGATCACAGAAGAAATTTTGCAGCTGATGGATCAGAGAGAAGGTACAAAAATGCTCAGGATGAAGCAGGAAGAGAGCAGTACAGGCAATTTAGAAATCAAATAAATAGGAAATGCAAAATAGCAAAAGAAAAATGGCTACAAGAAAAGTGTGAAGAAGTAGAAAAGGAAATGGTCGTAGGAAAAGTAGATGTTGCATATAGAAAGATCAAACAGAATTTTGGAGAAATGAAGAAAAGAGGTATGAACATTAAAGCTGCCGATGGGAAACCTCTTTTAAGCTCAGAAGATAGAGCTAACCGATGGAAGGAATACATTGAGAAACTGTATGATGGGGACGACTTGAACAATAGTGTATTGGAAAAGGAATCGAAAGATTATTCAAGCTGATATCAAAAAGTTATGAAACAGGAGAATTCCAACTGATTTAATAAAAATATCATCTTCACACTTCCAAAGAAAGCACAAGCCGACAAATGTGAGAATTATCGCACCATTAGTCTAACATCGCATGCTTCAAAATTACTGACCAGAATAATATACAGAAGGATGGAAAGGGTAGTAGAAGAGATAGTAGGTGAAGATCAGTTTTGGGTTTAGGAAAAATCGCGGTACAAGGGAAGCAATTCTGTCTTTAAGATTAATACTTGAAGGGCGGATCAAGAAAAACAAAGATACTTTTATGGCATTTGTTGATTTAGAAAAAGCTTTTGATAATGTTAGGTGGGACAAGATGTTCAAAATTTTAAAGAAGTCAGATCTAAAGTATCGAGATAGAAGAATACTCATAAACTATATAAGAATCAAGTAATAAAATTACAGAATCAAGAGAGACATACATCAGTTAAAAAGGGTGTGAGACAAGGTTGTAGTTTCCCCGTTAATATTCAACTTGTATGTAGAAGAAGCAATGAAGAAAATAAAATAAAAATTTCCATGTGGCATAAGTTTTCAGGGAGAGAAAATCAGTATGCGAAGATTTGCTGATGACATTGTCTTGTTAGCAGAGAGGGCTGAGGATATTGAGAAGTTATTGAATGGCATGAACAAGATACTGAAGGAAGATTTTGGACTGATATAAATCAAAGTAAGACAAAAGTGATGAAATGTAGCAGAAATGATACCAATGCTAGCAGATTAATATAAAATAAGATCGGATGCAATAGGAGAAGTGAGTGAGTTCTGTTACTTGGGAAGCAAAATTACAACCGATGGCCGAAGCAGGAATGATGTTAAAAGCAGAATAGCACTAGCAAAAAGAGCCTTCATGAAAAAGAGAAACTTTTAGTTTCAAATATTGATCTAGGAATTAGAAAGAACTTCTTAAAACTCTATGTGTGGAGCACAGCACTTTACGGTAGCGAAACATGGACTTTAGGAATACCGGAAAGAAAGAAACTTGAAGCATTTGAAATGTGGTGCTACAGAAGAATGCTGAAAATTAGGTGGACAGACAAAGTAAGAAATGAACAAGTTTTGGAAATGATGGGTGAGAAAAGAAGTTTATGGAAGAAGCTTACAGGAAGAAGCTTAAAGGAAGAAGAGACAGGCTGGTAGGTCATATTTGAGACATCCTGGATTGGTTAATTGTTAGTGGTGGGAACAGTTGAAGGTAAGAACTGTAGAGGTAGACAGAGATTAGAATATATGAAGCAGATGATGATGACGTGGGTTGTAACGGGTATGTAGAAATGAAGAGGTTTGCACAGGATAGGAAGAGATGGAGGATTGCATCAAACCAGTCTAAAGACTGACGATAGCAAAAAAAAAAAAAAAAAAAAATTCTTGACGCCTGCATGGCCGCCACAACATAGTAGAACCGGAATCTCAGTGCTGATGTTCGTACTCAGGAAAATTAGTGGAATGATTGCCTTTAGAGCACATACCTAGTATCTGAAACATGAAGTTTTCGATTGGTTCCAGTCGTACTTTGAGAAGGCTTCCCCGTTATGAACTGAATTTATTTGCCTGCAGTTACGTTGACCATGTTACAGTCGCTGGCCAAGTCGTCAGTCAGGTGGGAGAGAGGATTAAGAGTGGCCCAAAGTCGACGCGTACTTGGGTTCTGCGGATTTCTGTATACCGCGCTTGCGTTTTGTCCTCCATGCCATCTCATGTTTGTTCACAGCTTTCGTTGGAGATTATAGATTTCTTCTATATTAAACTCAACCACACACTTCGCAAGCTTTGACAGTGTCGTTCTTGTCAAACACTTTTTTGAAACAACTGATTCCTAAGTTTCTGCCTCGTTAGAAGACTTCTTTGTATTGCATGATGGAGACTTCTTTCATGTTCTTCATATCAGTGTTCTCCTCGCTTCAGTAAGACACCATATCATCAACGAGTTTTATAGCAATTGCTTCTGTAGTGATTCGCGAGTATTATTACATAAAGAAACTAATATTTCTCAAATCAGAATCGAGAAAACATGAGCATGCACAACTGAGTAACGGCAGGAAGCTTCGAACAGCGAGAAAGCAAATCGCTTACCAGCGACCGAAGATTACTGAGTGCCGAAAATTCTGCAAGGCAGCATAACGACCACAACAAGTAAGATAGTGATTGGGTTTCGACTGTCTATTGAAACATCATCGCAGCAACAGGCGTCGACAAAGCACACCAACGTTGTCCACCGCTAGGTTGACGATCATCAGGAATACGGACATCGAAGATCTCTCCGGTATGTGACCGGATCAATAGATCGTGAATTAACGAATTTTCGACGGCGTAACGTACCATCATCTTCAGATCTGAACAGTCGAAAATTCGTTCATCCACGATCTATTGATCCGGTCGCATGCCAGAGAGATCTTCAAACATCAGATTCGCCGGGAAAACCTACGATTACATACAAGATGGACATCATTGTCATAACAGGTGGGAATTACTGAAGAAGTGTGGTTGGTAGGGTTACAGACAGGATTTAAATATATATTTTCTTATGGCTATACGCCTCGTCGACGTAGAGGTCTTAGAGGCGGGAAAGAATGGGGGGAAAGGGACCGGAAGGAATTCGGCCATGGTATTTTAAAGGAAGCACCCCGGCATTCGGCTGGAGTTAATTGGGGAAACCAGGCAAAACCCAAATCTGGATGCCATAGTGTTATCACTCACGCACCACGCTCGGCCCAAGATATGTTCTGAATACTGCATATAGTTAGGATTAAAGGTGCCCATACTCACATGCTCGTCCCTCGTCCGTTAATAGTTAAATTGTAGTTAGTTATTAACAACGTGTTACCCGTCATTCATTAATGAATCAATTACAATTAATCCAGATTACAGGAAGATAGCACTAGAGCGCCTAACATCATACGATTAACAATTATTCATGCATCCTTTTAAATAACTATCTATACACTTGTATGTAACTTGGTCAAGTGATGACTATGGAGTAAGTATGCTTCAAATGTTGGCCTGATTTATCTCCTGAATGATCCTACGACGAATACTGATTTCAGATCCATGGTTATTCTCCCGAATAGACCCGATTCCGCTGCCTGCTTGTCTAATGACACTAAATCGGCCAGGACTGGACGATGATGTCAACGAAATTTTTGCTAAACATTGGCTCCGCGTACCGAAGGTCGCCGGTTCGAGTCCGGCCAAGGGCATGGGTGTTTAGTGTTGTGTCTGTGAATGTCTTGTCCATGTTGTAGTGTCCTTGTGTCAATACAGTAGCCGAATGCCATAAAAAAAAAAAAAAACATTGGCTCCGTCATCGCCGTGGCAACTTTCTTGAGCTCTTCATACCGCTTTACCTGGTTAAATGGATTTCAGGGATATCACTGAACTACTGGTGAGACCCAGTTTCCGTATTTCCACGTATTGTTTAGAACGTCACCATTTTAATTCAGTTTATTTAACTGCAATGGAGCGCACGCCCCGGTGGCAGTTTCCCTTCCTTGTACTCGCCTACTTGTTTGCCATCTACGAATGTTAATTGAAAATTATTTCAGCGTTTTTGGTAAATTATTTATCATTTCTGTTTGGTAATTTATTCCAATCCTGATACCCTTACCTTCGAAAGAAAATTTTCCTTCAGCCGAATGCCTGAAATAGAGTGGTAGCTTGTGGTCATTGTCATCTTTGCCATCGATACACGCCCTCTTAATTCTTTTACCGGTACCATTCCGCGCCTCATTACCAATATAAACCTTGCACATTCCTATGATTCTCTTCTCCATCCTCCCGTCTTCCAATAAATTCCATTTCAGTTCCTTTATCATATCAGTAACTAATTGTGTTCTTGAGTAATTTTCGGAGACAAATATATCATCCCTTCTTTGCAACTCTTTTATTTGATACCAAAAAAATAGGTGCCATACAACATCACCATATTCAAGGTCTGACAACAGTTTTGTAACCCGCTTCCCTCACTTCTCTCCCCTCATCGCTCTCCCCTCATCGCTCTCTCCAATAAATAAAGAATTTGAAACAGTTTTCTACCACATGTCCAATGTGTCCCACCCAGTTGAGTTTATCATCAAAAGTTATGCCAAGTTATTTACATTTAAATGTTTCAACAGCAATTCCTCCCCCACCGTACAATCACAATCAACCTTTTGTTTTTTATCTGTGAACATAATAAACTCTTCTTCCTAATTTTTTAGACACGAAGACGATAAATCTTGATGAAAGCTGTCGATTGAGATCAAAACGTGTGTTTTAATTTCATTCAGTCAGGCGTTATACTGCGCATAATTTTCGGGACGCGGGGAAACTAAAACAGAATGAGACGTTCTCACACTGTCATGTGCGTGGAATGTCACGATCCCCACTCGGCGTAACAAATGCGTTTATTCCTGGACACGTATAGTATACATTACCCCATAAGCATGTATGCTCTAGAAGGCTCCCAATATGGTATCAAATTTTATAACGTATAAAAGTAAAAAAAAAAATGTCAACGAGATACAATAAAAAAAACCAAAGAAACTCTAAATTTAATATGTATATGCCTAGTCTGGTAATGCAATATAAAGTCGATCATATCATCTAGCGGGTATGAACGTAATAGCCAATTGGTGTGAAAGTTTTCAATCGTCTACTTTGGAATATCCCATTGACTGCGTGCTTTAGTTCTTATTATCTTTGTGATGCGCGTATTTTCAAGCTCGGATCTGCTCTCTCACATCTCTAACTTACACCCTTACAATTTCATTCCGGCCTAAGATATAGGTTTTTTTTAAATTTTCTTGTATTTTCCTAACTTCATCGCTCACTTACATCATACTAGGTATTTAAAACATACATTTTACACATTTTGAGAATATTACTTAAACTACTATCTAAAATAGTAACTAATATGTAAAGGTTTTATAAAACATAATTAATTGTCTTTTTGTGTTAATAAATTATAAATTATGAAATATCAAACTTTTCTTATTATAAATGCAAAGTTATCTCCTCACGATCATTAATTAAAAAAATAGGATAACAATTTATTTCTCCTGAGCTAAAACAATATTTTTTTATCTCTCTTTTATTCAACATTTCACTGGAACATTCATGGACTAGAGCATAGGTTCCCAACCTTTTTTGACCTACCGCCCCCTTTTCGAAAAAAAAATTACTGACCGCCCCCCTCTTTAAAAAAACAGAACTGACCTCTTTTGTTGTTGTAATCAACGTTGTGTAATCCATAGCGCTTCAATTTAATTGGCTTGTTGCCCACTTCTTCAAAATCTTAGGTAAATTGGGCTATATTAATATTGAAAAACAAGGACAGATTTTTAAAATTATTAAAGAATATTAACAATATTGGTGCCTTGTACAAAATTTTATTAAAAACATATATTGAAAATTATTGTAAAATTGTCAGTGAGATGTCTGACCTAGATGTAATGATACTAATTTTTCTGCATTTGGTGCTATATTTGTCAGCAGGAGTCTTAAATCGCCGCGTTCTGTTAGTTTTCTTTGTTGGTAAATTGCTTACTATACTAAATCCCCTTCCGGCTAAATACGACGATGGGAATACAATTGTTGCAGCCTACAAAGGCGGATATAAATCTGGAATTTGCCTCTGTAGCCAAAATTCTTGGTATCCATTTTTTAATTTTCAATTTTAATTCATTTGTCGACAGTCTATCAACTCTTCCTGTAGCGATAAATCCGCTGTATGTGGGTTTGAGAAAGGTTCTAATACTCAATCTGAATGGTCATGTTAAGAATATCCTGAAATCTGTTTTTATAATCTTCTTTAAGTACTTCAAATGTGACAAAAAAGTAAAATATCTTAATCATTTGTTTCCACAGAGGAAAGATTTGGAAACTGATAGAATTGTCTTCGACCCACATCCTGTTTGTACAAGGCAAGTTTTGACATGAACGCATAAATAACTGACTTTGCTTTGATCAGATTGAAATTATCTCCTGGCAGCTGTAGGTTTGATTCATTAAATTTATGATACAGATCAGTTAAATAAGCTATATCATTCTTATATTTCAATAAAATCTCTCTTAATGAATCTTCTTAATTTAAAAAAAAAAGTTATAGTGGAGTCAAAAGAGTCATAAAATCTTGTTAGGACAGGTACCCTTTGACAGCCAACGACCTACTGTGTGCAATAGCAAATGATTGAAATCCTCGTTATTTTCATCACAAAATTTTCCAAACAATCTACTACTGAGAGCATTGCTTCTGACCTTGTTAACTGCGGTGATTACATACTGTAGTGAGCCGTGAAGGAGATCACTTAGGGTTTTTTGCAACCAAATGGTGTCTGTGAATTACACAATGCACGGCGACTACATCTGGTATCGACAACCATTTCTGGAGCACCATCAGTAGCAAAGGACATGATATTATTCAGAGGAATACTTTTTTCTTCAAAATAATGTTCCAAAACTTGAAATATAGATTTTCTTTAGTATCAGTTTCTAATTTTTTTGTGAACAGTAATTCTTGACAAATTTTTTCACGTTTAATGAAGCGAACGTACGTAAGAAGTAATGAATCATTGTTTGGTTAAGTAGATTCATCAAACTGTAAAGAAAATTCGTCAGTCTTCAAAAAATCAGTTACAGAACTCTCCACGTCCTCGGACATTTCGTCGTTCGCCTCTGTACTGTGTTATTGCTAAGTGGGAATCTCTTAATATCAGACTCCGCGCCGGCTTGTGCAGTACAGTACACAGAACCTCAGTCACAGATGACAGTATCAATTCTTCCTCAATCGTGTGCGGTTTTCCCGATTTAGCAATAAGCAAGAAATTTTGTAAGAGGCACGAAGCCCATATGCGTCTTGTTTGGATGCCGCTGAAAACATACCAGCTAAAGATGGACGTCTTGAATATTGTTCTTTGAGCATTTGAAAGTAAGATAAACTTTTCTGTCAGGGTGTATTTTGGTTAAATGTTCTTCTAAACGTGAAGGTTTCATAGCTTCATTTGAGAAAACTCTCTGGCAAATCAGGCACATTGGTAATGTCTTGTTTGAGGGTGCCTCAATAAAACCATATTTCAAGTGTTCGACGTTATATTATCTACATTTTTTCTTTGAATGTGTCATCTATGAAAATAAATTTTGATATGACCACCATAACGTTATTCCATTAAATAGATTTACTTTTACAATTTAATTAAATAAACTGAAAATTGTGTTAATTATTTCATGAATATTTTGCAACCAACAAGTAAACTGTAAAAAAACTTTTGTTATTTATTTAAAATGTATAAATACAAATTTTAATAGTATTTTTAAATTACGTTACGGCCCAGCCACGGAAACGATATATAAAATAGTATTAATGAGATAAGAATAATAAAAATTATTAAGCTTATTGAAAAAATTTAGAAATAAAAGTTGTTAATTATAACTTATTTATTTAACTTTTTCTTCAAATTTCTCAGATGAAAAATCTTCACAAAATAACTTAGATAAAGGTGACATCATTAATCTTCCACTTCCGCTTGGCAGATCTCTATCAAACGTGGATAGAATTGAGATATTCAGGTCCGAAACTTGAATATGTAATTTCATAACAAGGTGTTCGACAGAATTTGCTCAAACTGACACACAGGCAGGCATAAAGATGGACGGAGAACAGTTAATTTGAGTTAATATAAGTCTAATTCATGGTTATATTATCAACCCATACACTGGCGGGATAACTGACTGTCTTCAGAGGGCGTCTATGTGTGAGCTAGCGACAGACAGGATCCCTCTCTCCCCACTAACACACAGTCCTACAGACCGCCTTTGATTCACTTATTTTTGCTAAAACGGTAAAGATGTTCTAAGTTATTTTATAAAAATATATCAGAGATTTTCATCTCTATTAAAATTAAAACGCCCAGTACACTGTATAAAATTTTGGAGAATGAGGCATATCAATACATTTCTTAAGCCATATATCCCGAATGCAGACTTGAGGTTTTTCAAAACAATAAATTCAGATTTTGCGTAATAAGTGGAAATGATCAAAAGAAACAGAAAAGAGACAGTAGATTCATGTGATCCAACTTGATGGTACTTTGGGGATTCGGATGTTTATAAAAGGATGAAGAGAGAACAGAAAACAAAAATTAAAATATTGAAGAAAGAGAGGAATATAAATTATTATACCCATAAATTTCACTGTATCATTATCAAAAGTGTTTCAACATACAGGAATATATTCTACTGTGCTTTGAGAATCGAAATTCAATTGAATTTTGTAATTGGGGGTAAAAAATGTCTCGTGCAATTTTATAACCATCTGTTTGATGCGCCTTAAATCTAGCGTAAGAGGCCCGTGACTGAAATCGTCAATTTTTCGTGATAAAGTATAACTAGCTGCACACAGAGCTCATAACTGACCGATGCCCTTCGAACAGCCGACAGGACTTTCGACTTGATGGAATCCTAAGGGAGTTAGTCAGTGTACTGTAATACTGATGGTTTCCATCCACACATACGGAAGGACTGATCCGTGATGGGATACTGAGTGGCATTGTCACTGTGTGTGTATGGGCGACTAAGGGCTGAGTGTGCCAGGGGCTATGACTGACGGACAAAGTCTGTCCAGGACACTCGATAATCTATCTCTCCAGCATATGAGCGGATTTTGTCGACACGTTAAAAAGTTATTTTTCCATTTCAAAGCTGGTGACCATACTATTTAATAAAGTCATTATAAAGTCATTTACGGCACCCTGATTACTTCTGTTTCATTATATATAACGATTGCTGGTAAAATGTAAGTACAAACAAAATGTAAGGGCAGGCAAATACATTTAAAAAATATAAAAATGTAAACCTCTTTCTTCCCTACTCCACACATTCAATTCGACAAGCTCCTAAGTCGACACACTTTGCCCCTACAGTTGACACTCTTTCCATAACCCTTAAATTACCATGAGGGCCAGAGAACAACAGTTGACCAACTGACATCGAGAAGAAAGTACACAGCAGAGGCCTGAACCAAGTTGTAGCGTATCACCAGGCGGGGGGAGAGAATTATTAATTAATTCTTAATATTTTACGCTATACAGGGTACTATAATTGAATATCAAATGTAAATTATTCAAATGGGAGTTGGTGATTTTGGGATTTGAAACGGTCATAAAAAGACATTTTATTAAAGATTTTTACAATGGCATCTACAAATCTGAGCGTATTTACCATTACGTTAATAAACAAGAGGTTGTGCAATTTTCTAAGCAACGTACAATGAGCCCTTTAAATGCAAGCAAACAAGTATAGTTGTACTTTAAAAATCTCACAATTATTCTAATGCAAAGTATGTTACCAGTATAATGATAGCAAACAGTAATGAATTTTTAATGGGTGGGATCGCCAAGAATGATTAACCTGTCATTCGACAGTTACACAGTCTAGCTCAGTGGTTTTATCAGATCAGAGCAAGGATCTTTATCTCAGATGCGCTTAAGGGTACAGTTTCAAGTGAGTTGCAGGCTGAATGGCTTCGTAGAAACACATTACCGTTCGTCTTCCACGGCAGGTAGCGCTGAGCGGAGATGACCACCTGGTCGATCGTCGTAACTGGCCACGCCAGCAGTACGCGGCAAGTCGCAAGTTAGAAGTGCGCCTCTGATGGTCTCCAGGACACAAGTCAGCCCGGCACACTATCACCCCAAGTCGCCAGTGACTCGTCTGGGCTCCGGAATTGACGTGATCTTGCCCTCCCGACTGGAAGGAAGTGTACTCCTCCTTTTCTGCCGCCACGGAGGTAAACTCTAACTCCGCCTCTTGTGGCTCTAAGACGATATAGAACATAAAATTCCCCGAATCTTAGTACTATGTTCCCTGTGATTGGCTGACCATCTGATGTCATGTGATTCTTTGCCTTCTCTTGGCCACGTTAAGTTTCGGCAGTCCTCGAGAGCCGATGTCTCCTTCGGGAGGAAGGAATTCTATTTACGACCTGCCTGACAGAAATCCCTAATCCTCTTACCACTCTGCCAAAAAGGCGCCAGCCAGACTGCCCTTCACTGAAGCGTAAAATCCGTGCCTTTCACCCTTTCATGCGCATCTTTCGAACATACAGTGGACATCCCAAGAAATGGAAAAATATTGTAACCCTTTACTTTATATACAATAAAAAGTGATATGTAACGGGGAGCTTAGCAAATTGCTACAAAGTGAAAAAAAATTCAGATCCAGATGCGGTCCCATGCGGGAGAACACAGGCACCACGAGTTGTAAGCTTCTGGGGGTACTTTATGGTCAGAGAAGCAACTCTACACAATGCCCTCCATAGAAAATAAAAAATTTAAAAAATAAAACTAATTTTTTTTAAACTGTCAGAAAGCTTAAGGGTGTTTTCACACACACCGGCAAAACTGGAGCCGGCGCCGGCCTTTTCGCACCGAGTTCAATAAGTTTTTGCTTTGGCGGAAGAAAGAGGCATCAATCATTCAACAAAAATTACTTCAATAGATTATTATATCGTAGAACGAAATACAGTAAATATTTAATTAACATACAGTACTGGATACATCCTGTTTGGTTAAAATACAAAAAGAGTCTTAGAAAAATATTGAAATAAAATGGGCACACAAATATTCTGCTATATTTTTATTTCATTATTGGCAGTAAGTAGGTCCACGTAAGGGAGCGTACATAAACCACATGGCTCCATTTTGGCCTTCTGTGAACCCCCCACCCCCACCCCCCCACGTAGTTTTTTCCCTTTTGATTCCAGAAGACATTTTGTACTGTTTTCTCTTGTCAGATGATTGTACATTACATACGGAAATAAATATTCGCATGCTGTTGTGAGTTCTGTTCCTCATTTTAACTGTGAAAAATGTTATGAAAGGAAAGCTATGTGGCCTGGCTCGGAACCCCCCTCCCTCCACGTAGCTCAGCGTAGCCTCCAGCCACACCCCCCCCCTCCCCCTGGACCGAGCCACGTAGTTTGAGCACGCTTCCTAAGCTGTAGATACCTCACACGTTCACAGTCGCTCTGTCTTGGCACTACCGAACAATCGAACACTGGCCAGTGTAAACGTATAAGCATTGTTGATCGAGCCTGAACATAAACATACTAACAATGGTGATCCTTGTGGTGCACAGCACTTGCTGCGACTCATTCACGAACTATAGAAGCAGGTGTAGGAGCAAAGCTATTGTCAGTATTGTGTACTAATACCAACTTTTGGTTGCTGCAACTCATTCATGAACTATTGAAGCATGTGTTAGGAACAAAGATATAATGTACTTATACCAACTTTTAATCCCCACTGATCTTGATTAAAGGACATTTGGAATTACTTGATGAAACATTTGTTCAATGTTTTTTGTTATTAATTAATCTTATCGGCAAGTCCTTGCCAGTGTTAGCTAGGGGGGCGCTGGCTGGGCGTCAACGCCCCCCCAAATTTGCCTTTGTTCACAAACGCCCCCCTCAAGCTCTCTAACGCCCACCGGGGGGCGGTATGGCCCACGTTGGGAATCACTGGACTAGAGCAACGTTTCTCAAACTCATAGCTCCACGTACACCTATGAGATTTTCCTCTTAAAATCACTGGCTTTTTTTTATAATAATTTATTTTGGTCTTAAAAGAACTAATACAGTCACAAAGAGAAATATGTTATTAATTAATTTGTTGGTTGATCTTGTTTCTTGTCGTAACTTGAATAGATTATAGGAGCAATATTGCTCATTTTCAGTCTCAATTAACCATGTTGCGAGTTGTGCTCTCTAGATATCCAGTCAGCCGTCAAAATGTAAATTTTGCCGCGACCCCCAACATTCAATTGGCGAATCCCTAGGGGTTCGCGTCCCCCATTTTGAGAAAACCTGTACTAGAGTAAAGACTAAAACTATAATAAAGCCAACATTTTGAATTAACCACAAATGTTCGTTCCGCAGACTGTCTGGCGTCAAAGTTTTTTTATTTCGTATGGCGGCTATATAATGATCGCAATGTGAATCATTACATAATCGTGACTCGCTACATAATCGATAACATTAAGATCAGAATTTTTTTGTAGCTATGAAAGTAAGCTCTTGCGTGAGTTGAGTTCGGCACGAAGCTGTTTTTTATCTTTTCTTTCTTGAGAATTCTTGGGACGGAGGGACAGGCCTGTCGAGATACCTGACTCTGGCAGCACCGTAACAAAGTGACACGGTTGAGCCACATTGCTAAGCTGCTGCAGTGACGTACATTTACAGCCTCTTTTAAGCTTTATGTTCTTTGATGAATCAGCTGGGAGCTGTGGCCAGGCGGCGGGAGATGTCTCGGAAGGCGCATTTCAGTCGGCGTCGCAGACGTACACCTTGTTCTTAATGTTCTCGATCCATGCATAGAATCACGATTATGTAATGACTCAACTTTGATCATTATAAGGTTAAAGTAATAGTGTTGTGATGAATTCCTGATTGGGTGAAGTTGAAATATAGGTAATATGGAGTGTCCAGATCAAATAGACTGTCAAGAAAACGTAGAACATGAATCAACGATGATCACAATCACGCAACAAAATGGAGAGACACGTGTAGATCACATGCAAACCTTAAACAGAAGCTCATTATAAATTCAATTTTTCTGAACTTTAGTTTTCCTGTGCAACCTCACAGCAACGAAAATTGAGAAACTCTATGGTCTGCAGCAATTCAATTTTTTGAAGTGGATGTGAAACAATTTCTGTCATTTCTGCAGAGCATGAAGGGAAGAGAATGTTTTGCGACATATTAAGGCAATGTTTCAGCAGATTTTAAATTTCAACTGTCTGCTGACGACTATGAATCCAAGATCTTGCATCATACAGTGGTCCAAATTATTTGTTGTCGTCTATGTAGCAAACTATACTAGTATCCAAATATACTAGTCAGAAGAGCAGCTAATACTGAAACTTGTGGTAATCCTTTATTAATTTCGTCGAGGATTATTCGGAATAACTGTTACTTAACGTATTTAATATGCTGTTATTGGAGTAGAGAATGATTTTAACCTGCAGAAATTTACTCCAGTGCAGTTAGTGGGTGTTAAATATAGAAAAATTAAGTAATTTTTGTTGAAATAGTACTTCTGTCTATAGTTTAAATACCAGAAGTTTAACCCATTAATTGCAACTACAGCTGAAACTTGATTCTTCTCACGGTATATGTTACTTTATCACTTGGGACCATTGCTTTTCATTACTGGAATTAATTATTATATTGATGGTTTACAATATGAACTTAGGTTGTTTGCAGATGACATGACGTTATGTAAGTGAAGAGGTTAGGTCGACATGAAATGAAGAATTAGTGTATTAGGTCCAAAAATTATAAAATACAAATTTCATAAGATCTGAAGTGTGAAGATACGGTGTATCAGGGAAGCGAAGGAACTGGGTTACAAAACCGAGCGTGGTGGGTGAATGGTTAACGTTCTGGCCTCGCATTCGGGAGGACGCCGGTTTTTTCTAATCCCCGTCAGAGATTCAGATTTGGTTTCCCCAAATCACTCCAGGCGAATGCCGGGATGCTTCCTTCAAAAGACCATGGCTGAATACCTTCCAGTTCCTTTTCCCCAATCTCATCCCGCCTGTAATAACCTCGACGTCGACGAGGCGTAAAGCCATAATTTTTTTTTCCTTAAAAAAAAAGTGGGTTACAAAATCTTTTGTCAGACTATTACTTGAATATGGTGATACACTGGAGAAACTACTGTAAAACAAGATGATTAGGTCAAAGATGTCATTTCACAATGCTTTCAGACAGCAGGCTCCCCTGTACCCCCATTTCAATTGCAAAATATAATAATTCACTCGTACATAAATAATAGTTTTTATAGTGCCAGAGTAAAATGAATTAATTAACACTTTCTTTGTGAAAAATAAATTCCTTTTCGCGCAGTATTAAAGTGTGTCTGGTCTTCCTATATAAGATATAAAAATAAGGAAGGCTAGGGAAAATAACCCGTCACTTGCCACACATAAAGGCAGAAGGACGAGGACGAAAACAAAAACACCAATAATCTTTATAATATTTCGGTAAATAACAATAATAAGACTATAACAAAGGGAAAGATGTGTACACATCCAGACCTAAAACACGAATAAATACAGTAATAATACCACGTAACACTAATATTTATACAGAAATGAAACCTGCACTCAACTGACTCGATGGTTAGAATAATGCTATATATGTACCTAACTATAATGCAGTTGCACTTATATCAACAGACAATGGTCCGATAAATAGTAATACTTACTGCTATTACGAAATTTAACTTCAAGCACAAAATGCCTTAGTTTTTCTAATACATTTGCAAATTTTTCCATGCCCGTTCAGCCAAGTAGAAGGCTACAGTTAATTAATGGTCTAACTAGTGAATAAGCATCAGCTAGTCAATCTACTAACATGTATCCTGGCTGCTTCAGAAAATAATCCAGGTGCACTGTCTGAATTGAACCGGTGATCACCATACAGCAGATAGTCAGAGATGTATAAGATTTCAATCTAAATATCACTGCCATGTAATATTCAGAAAATACAACGTTCATTTTCTGCGTTTCAGTTCTTTGATCCGATCGCGGCAGTAGCAGATGATTTTTCGATGTCAAGAGATAAAAATGAAAGGCTCATCTGCTCCGCCGAAAGTGCTGTGAACTAAGAGTGGTCGATGCAGATTAAACCAGATCCGACGTGGTCTCGAAGCATAAGAGGGAAGTTAAAAGCCAATAAACGTGCAGCCATCGATTTGCTGGTTTTATGGCCTTTCCCATCAGCTGAGCCAGATCTAGCTACGTATTACCTGCCACACTAGAATTGGCTTTTGATTTTGTTTCTAGAAAATACGTGAGGAGGGGCACAATTAAATTTGTCACTACGTCTCTCTTCTTCTCAGCTTTAAATCCTCAATAACGTAATTGTTTTGAATCCTAATAAACTAGTTTTCTCCTTTGTTGCCAGAAATGTGCATCATTTTAAATATCACGACGTGGAATATACATGTAGCAATAGCGATTAATGTTCTAGTAAATAAAAAAAAAAATACTACGTCTTTAGATAGGTTTGTAAACATATATCTACAATGTTGTTTCCGAGTTTAGTATATATAAATTATTTTAAAATATGCTTTGGAAAAATAAAAATTTATCCTACTCATTAGCGAGATGGTTTAAAGTTTAAATGATGCCTGGTCTTCCCTGAGTGGGATGTTACTTATTATTTACTATAGTTTTACATCAAAACTAACTTTCTTTCTCCAGAGTAATTTATAAAACACTACATATTCTACTTCTAAGATTTTGCATCAAGAATTTAAAATTATTGTTTTCTTTGAGCGAATGATCCATAAACTCACAAATACATTCAAAGCATGTTTAACTTCAACTTACAATAAATAAAACACGAGTTTTAAGAAGCAAACATGTCATTTTTGACGTGTATTTTTGTCTATTGTTCAGAAACCCTACATAACATCAGTAAAAATATTTTGAACAAGTATAATCAGACTTAATATTATTCTAACATGCAAATAATATAGAACATGTGCACAGTAACAAAATTAATATTAAATGATAAATAAATATGGTAATTTTTTTACATCACTATTTACAGTATTTGAGTAGTTACATATGGACTAAAATTGTTGAAACATTGTATAAAATAAAAAATAACAGGTACTTATAGCAAAAATACAGCGTATGCATTTTCTGCGAGGGTAAAATAGTTGTTTTTTTTTTTTTTAACTTTACTAAGCGTTTAACTTGATGTAGCATTAAGGTATATCAAATAAGAATTCAGATCACATTTATTAACTTTTTATTTATTTGAGAAAGTTGCTGGATCAACATTGCAACCATTTTATTTACGTCGGTCTGTTCCTGCATCTTGACAAAGATTAGTTTTACACCGAAGACGTTTTTGGGCTCACTAAACCTTTTTTTATTCAAAATAATGATGAGAAGATAATACTTTATTCGGTGGGCATTTATTTAGTTTTTCATAATTTATGCACGAAACTTATTTCCGTCTTAACTTTATTACCACAATAGAACTCACGTTTCTATCGTATTTACTAATTCAAGGCAGCATGATTCTTTCATCTCAAATATTTGAAGTTATATCACTATACCGAATTTATACAAAGAAGTAAACATCCGTGACCAACGTTCGTTAAATAATAACGGATATACGATTGTGATGAACAATATCCTCACTACTCCATATGAAGAGGAACCGCGTCTAATTCTCATAACGTCACGTACAGTGCCAGAACTACCAGGATATTGGTCGTGTGGTGGACTAGCTGCTACCCGCGACTGGATATAGAAAGCTGTAAGTAACGTAAAGGTGCTCCACGAACTGACTGCAAGATAAAGAAAGCCCGTGCAACCGCTATATGCCTGTCTGCCACCGTTAGGCTTGTTTTCAAACTTTTATGACAAAATATGCTATTTACGAGTATACAGAAAAAAGGTATCTTATGTCCTTCCAAATAATACATAGTGTTTCCTTGTGAAATTTCATTAAGAACGCAATAAACAGACAGTGTTTGGCATTTATAATATTAGTACTGATAGCAGTGATCCACGGAATGCTTTGTGGGTGAGGCTGGGCCAGATTGCTGTGCCCCGTGCACAGAACACAGCAATCAATAAAACCTCCAGGGGACGACCACAGCTTTCATTGTCTTGTTTCAGCCGTGGTCGTCAGAGGGCTCCATTGCATATTCATTATTCCTTTGCAGTGCCGCAGATTTCAAGAATTTCTCCGTTTGTCCTTCTTCCTACATGTTAACAAGCAGCGATGGTATCTGTTTCAGAACGAGTAGTTTCCCAAATGCGAATCCAAAACAACACTTTGTGGGATCGAGGAGCACTTCGTAATGCAAAAAGGTAACAACAATTTGTCGTAAATTTACTAGTTATATGGTTGCAAATTTCGTTTAAAATGTTAAACTATATAAACCATTAAATTTAGTAATATGTCTAAGTTAAATTTAACCCGCTGCTTTTATCCATTTTCATTCGTAGTTTCATCCATTAAGTTCACACTAACAATAAAAATTTTACTGCGATAAAACGATTATATAAACCGTGTTTTATCTGTCGAAAAGTTGCATTCAGCTTTTGTTCAATCATTTAATATTTTTTTTTTATCTTCTACTATGTTTGATCACTTTAAGCTTTGGTTTTATCTACCGGAACATTATGTATTACAGCCTGTTTTATACCGGAAAAGGAAGCTATTATTGTGTATGAGTAATTGCAAATCCCAAACAGTGAACGCAACGTAATTGAATGGTTTAGTGCATAACAATTAAGGTACATTCGTAATGTAAATTTTTCTAAGAGAAGCAGTTTGCTCTACAGTCCTTTTCAGTTATACTTTTGGGTGGAAAATACTTGGGTCTTTGATCAGATTATTGATGTGTGGTGAAATGATGAGCATCGCCCCTGTTTCCGACATTCTTTCGAAGAATTTATTGCATATATTCAGAAAAATTGGGTTGTGTTAACACTGAACATTTTAACTTCCACGTTATTTTCGTTTCCATTAGCCCTGACAAAGTTTCATCCCATCAATTAAAATATTCACTCCACAACGATAGAAAATATGACTAAGCCAAATTTGTTTCTTTTTTTATTAATATTATATTTTGATAGTTTCAGCACATATCCATGTCATCAACTAGCATTACCTAACTACTAAACAGTACTCTTCCATGGCGCTATATCTCCGATACCATTAGAATATTACACACCACCATCCAACTGCCATACATGTAGATTTTGTTAAACTAGTTAATCATAAGCAATGTGCGAGTATTCCATTGTTGCTGGAGACTCAGTATGTCTAATGAACTAAGGATATGAAAGTAGTTTAGTGGTTCTATTAAAACTGGAATAAGCTTAAGTTTTCTAAACGCCTAGTTGTTGAATCCCAAATTTACGTTGTATATTCATTATAGCTAATACCTTCGTATGAATGAATGAAGTAATTATTATAAGTTATTACTTTCCGTATCCGACTCAATGTAAATGTTCAATGTTCAATTGGCAAAGGCCTTGATTTTAGCACCGGGATGGTTCCTTCCTATTCCCTGTAAAACCTTGATGTCATTTATTTTTGCTACTGGCTTACGCCTCGTCGATGTCGAGGCCATTACAGTGGGAATAGACTGGGGATAATGCAAGGGAAGAACTGGAACAATTCCGGCATTAGCCTGACGTGATTTCGGGAAATCACGGATATCTGAAATACCGATGGCTGGACGGGGATTCGAACTCGGATCCTCCCTAATGCCAAGCCAGAGCGTTATCGCACACCCACAGAGATTGGTTATCTCAATGTCGACAAATGAGAATCGTGATATAGATAGCACCCACGTTATATACACATGAATACAGGAGTTCAGAGTTCAGAAGATGCATAGAAGAGCTGTTAGATTTGCTTGCCAAAAAAAAAAAAAAAAAAAAGCAATAGACAATACCGGTAACTGATATAACAAAGGAGCAAAGCTGGGAGTCATTGAAAGAGGGTAGACGGATGAAGAATGTTCAGTTTTTTTGCCGTCTGTAATGACCTCGACGTCGACGAGGCATAAATCCATAAAAAAAAGCTGGTGAAGAATGAGAAGACATACATTGGTGATGATATCCGTATTGAAATTTGGGGAAGTATTAGTATTGTATGTGGAGGGGAATACAGGACCATGATCATAAACTAACAGTTGATTTAGGGCGAAAGGAAAAGGGGAAGGGAGTCAAGAACTGGAATAAGGTATCCTGGAATTTACTGAAAAATTTACTCTATACAATGAAAAAATTAATAATGCTCATAAATAATAGGTGTAAGGATATTGCTACCGGGACATAAGTTTCATAGTAATTATTAATAATAATGAAAAAAGATTTTTTTTTAACCGTCAGAAATTTGAAACTTACAAAATTACTTAAATATACCGATTTTCGCAAATTTTTAGTCACCGTTCCAGCATACACTTTTAATATATTTCATAGCTACCTATCTGTAGTACGTCGTTAGGTGACACATGCTGGAATTTTTGTGATTCTGTCAACTGTATGATACTCCTTTTCAGTGGAAGATTAATTTTTCCTTTGATGTCTTTACAGAGCTAAACATATGATATTACTGCAAGACCACTAGTAAAAACCCAATTGTAACCACTCGTGCTCCATTTCAGACATGATTTTGGAGCCCTTACAAAATGACCCCAGAGCACGCTAGCAACTACCAAGGACCATGTACAGGATCACTCTGGCACATACATCAATCAGTGCAACGACACCAGTAGCACATAAAAATTTTCAAGAAACAAACGCCATGGTGAAGCCTTAGGGTACATAAACAATTAATGTCAACTATTTCATTTCCATGCAGCTCGTAAAATTATCTGTAAAATCAAAGGCAACCTGAAAATTTCATGTAGTATTACAATTGTCGTCAGTAGCCTTTCCTGTCAACGAACGTTAAGTACAGAAATCAATTTTGTTGTTGTTGTAAACAGTAATATCTTATATCTCCCAAAACTAACTCCAGTAACCTGTACTAATTCCACTTGTAGACGAAATTCATTGGTACGGCATGATTAGAATTTACACAGTTTACCACCCGAAAACAAACAATGAAAATCACAACTACGTTTGCAGTAGGTCAACACTTTCACATTAATTAGCAAACAAATTTTTACGATGAAAACTTGCTCAAAATACGAGTAACGCAATAAAGTTTTGTTTAATATCAACTGTTATGCCTATTGTATGGAGGAATGTACTTGGCCGATGCATGTAAACAGTTGTAAAAGGGACCAAAGAGCATCCACACACAACAGAATTGAGTATTTACAAAAACGATCTGTATCAGAATCATCAAAACAGTATCAATGAAACAAATATGTAAATTGTGGCAGAAAACAGTCATCAACCATAGGACTCAGCACATATAGGCATACATTTTTTTGCTTGCGTCATGGTCATTAGAGGTGGAAAAGTACTGAGGGAAGGAATTCGGCCATGGCCTTTTGAAGGAACCATCCCTTCATTCGCATGTGGTTATTTCCAGAAACCATGTAAAACTAAAAGCTAGATGACCGGAATGGGATTCGAACCTGCGTCCTTCCGAATGCGAGGACAGAGCGCTACAGCTCGATCGCTTGTTTTAATTTATCTCAGTTCATAATAATAAAGGTTGTCCCCACACAATTCACTGCGGAACAGCAGGGTGAGAATTCCTATCGTGACCTTGGTGTGGTTAGTTCCCCGACTAAAGTGCTAGTCACGGGTGTTCAACCCCGAGAAAGAATCCTCACCTTCATCAATTAACAACATTTTACACGCTGAGCACAGTTAACGGTTTACACCTAATGTAAATAGAGCAGAGAAGCCACTAACCAACCAACCATGTGACAGAGACTCACTCCTAATCAGCTTCCTCATAACTGAATCCAATGATAATCAAACGTATGTGTCATACAAAAATGAGACAGCGAAAAAATTCTGCAGTAATCTTAATAGTATTTTAGAAAGCGGATAAATACAAGCAGTCAGTAGTAGGCTAGATCGTCTTGTTATTCAATATATGTCATTTAGCCAAAAAAGCCATAGTTAATGATTTCCAAGGAGATCAATGTGGTAACAAACATACACCCTCTCTGTACTACTTGTAACCATGGTCAAATTGATGCCATTGGTCAGCGAAACAATGAGATGGATTAAATTCAGGGACACGAAAGATGATCCAGTTGTTGTTGTTGTTGTTATTTAGATCGACGACGGGGTCATTAGCGCCCTCAAAGATGATCCAGATCCAATGTTTATTGATATAGAGAGTCCGATACCACAAGCATCACCGGCGGTAGTATCATACATCTGGTGAGCACTGGTACTGAAGGCCTAAGTAAGGATTTGAGCTCGTTTCTTATCTTGTTATTTGAGGATGGAGATGGAAATCATTGCCGTATAGGGGAATACAAGATAAAATAGCCGTCCTGATTGCCATAATTTGTTTTGTAAGCTTCCAGAATTTTTTCCATTCTTTATGTTTTTAAATTTGAATGTCTCTCAAATTGTCACGCTGTCACAAATCTCTTGCTTGTTGCAGTGTTTGACTTGTGAAGTTGGCCCAAAACCGAATATCGCACTTGAAATTATATACAAGTAAAGAGAGCCGCAAGAATTCTTCTCTCGTCCTCAGACAACTGCGCCAGCGAGTGTCCTCTGAGTTACTACGACGCTTGACTCGCACAGGGAACCCAGCCAATCTCTCCAGAGATACCACTCAACCATCAGGCTCAGTTTCATCTAGCAGTTATGGTGATCACCAGAAATAACCCTGAAACTTCCGATGAAGAAAGAGAAGGAAAGAAACTGATATCCATCCTCTGAATCCTCGCTCCATTACTGTCTGCACAATTCAGTAGTACCGCCATCTTATACACAATACCGTCATTCATTCCACTGGTTTTGGTCATTTCGTGATAGTTAGGGCAATACGTATTTCCCGCCTCGTGGCCAAGGTTTTTAAGGCGCTACTATAATGTCTGCAACTCGACAGGGGTTAACTAGTTCAAGTCCCAATTGTGGAAGAAATTTTAATCATTCGAGATTTGCCCGGTAGGGTAAAACAGCTGGTGGTTCCCAATTCCCTAGCTCACGAATCAAAGTCCTCGATTTTATTCCAAACCTCTTCACAGTGCATGTTGAATCCTTGGTCCAGTTATTCAGACCGAGCGTGGTGCGTGGTGCGTGGTGCGTGAGCGGTAACGTTCTGGCTTCGCATTGGATAGGACGTATGTTCGAATCCTCGTCCGGCCATCCGGATATGGGTTTCCCCTGGTTTCCCCAAATTACTCCAGGCGAATTCCGGGAGAGTTCATTCAAAAGGTCATGGCCGAATTCCTTCCGCTTCCTTGCACCCATCCCATTTCCAGCTCTAGTGACCTTTTCGGCATGAACTGTAAACCACTTATAAAAAAGGGAAGGCTAAAATTAACAGCATTACGTCAAGGAGAGAGGGCATACGACACTGGGGATAAGGGTCTCACCCTGCCCAATATTTCCTTAAACACTGAAGAGCCAAATAAACTGGTATAGGCATTATAATGTAAACACAGAGATATGTAAACACTCAGAGTACTGCGATGCGGTCGGCAACGAATATATAAGACGCCTGGCGCAGGCGTTAGATCGGTTACTTCTGCTACAATGGCGGGTTATCACGATTTAAGTGAGTTTGAACGTGGTGTTATAGTCGGCGCACGGGAGATGGGACACAGCATCTCCGAGGTAGCGATGAGGTGGAGATTTTTTTTTTATGGCTTTCGGCAACTAAGCCATTTAGCCAGCTCAATGTGCTTATGATATGTCATCCAGTGAATTAGTTTTCTCCAGTACGTCATGATTCCGAAGTATACACACCACAGGACGGACAGAACAATCACACAGACGCACAACACTTAAACATCCATGCCCGCGGCCGGATTCGAACCGGCGACCTTCCACACGCGAGGTGGGGATTTTCCCGTACGACAATTTCGGGAGTGCACCGTGAATATCAGGAATCTGGCAAAACATCAAATCTCCGACATCGCTGCGGCCGGAAAACGGGACCAACGACGACTGAAGAGAATCGTTCAACGTGACAGAAGTGCAAACCTTCCCCAAATTGCTGCGGATTTCAATGTTGGGCCATCAACAAGTGTCAGCATGCAAACCATTCAACGAAACATCATCGATATGGAATTTCGGAACCGAAGGGCCACTCGTGTACCCTTGCTGAGCGCACGACACCTCTCCTGGGCCCGTCAACACCAAACTCCCCAGACATGAACATTATTGAGCATATCTCGGATGCCTTGCAACGTGCCGTTCAGAAGAGATCTCCACCCCCTCGTACTCTTTCTGATTTAAGGACAGCCCTGCAGGATGCATGGTGACAATTCCCTCCAGTACTCATACATTTTATAGTAAAGCATTGCCAGCAAAATGTTTTTTAATTTTTCCACATATCTTCTTGTACGGTCTTAAAGCTGCTGTAACCGCTATAAACTATGAAAGACTTTTTAAAGTTGTGGTATTCCTGAATAGATAACACTTCAATGTATTAATAAATATGATTTGTGATACAGACACCTCAATTTTGCCTCTTATAATGCCGTTGGATGACTGGTAATTTTACTCAAATTATTGTAAATTTTCGGTATAAGAAGTATACGAGATAATCATATATCAAGCTTCCTGTCACCCCTTCCTATCTTCACAATTATCATCAATGAATAATTGTGTTGGTATATGGACCTGCAATGCAACTGTGTGCCAGAACAATACATTTCTGTTTTTCATTCATTCTATCCTGCTGCAATAAGTGTGTACACTAGACCATTGCTAATCACTTAATTTTAATTTAATTGCTATTGAACGCACGCTCCGGTGTCAATTTCCCCCTTTCTTGTAGCCACCTAATTATGCCCTCTACGAATTTTAATTTTGAAATTTTTCAGCGTCTTTGGTAAATTATTCATAACTTTCTTTGGTAATTTATTCTAATACCTGACTTCCTTACATACGAAAGAAAATGTTCCCACTGCCTCACTCCTAATATCGAGTGTCAGCTTGTGTTGACAGTCGTCTTAATTCTATCTCTGCGCGCCTCATCATCAATACACTCCTCCTATCTTCCAGGTCCTATAAGATACCATTTACTTATTGTGTCGTGCAGCAATTTCCAGAGACAAATCTAGCACCCCTTCCAGCTTCTGTATTTGATACCCAGAATGTGGGTCCGATACTAGCCCGCGATATTTAAGCAATGGTCTGACGGAAGTTTTATAATCCAATTCCCTCACTTCTCTGGTGTATCCACTCATTACTATCTGCAATAAGTAAATAATTTTGAAATCTTTTCCTACCACCTGCCTAATTGGTCCTGCTCAGTTGAGCTTATTAACAAATGTTATGCCAAGATATTTACATTTCAAGTCTTCAACAAGCAATTCCTTTCTCACTCTATCATAATCAAGGTTCAGGTTTTTGTCCGTGTACCTAATAAGCTGTAATAAGCCGTGGTTGCCGACCAACTTCGAAGACCTTACAGCTTTAATACTGATACATACGCTTGTGTTTTCACTTAATAATATCGCTAATAACGAAATAAATTTATGTCTCTGTTATTATCAATTTATTGCAATAGTGCGTGTGACCCAGCAGACTTACTTTTTCAATTGAAACTCTTTTAGTGTTTTATTCCCTTCAATGATTCCTCTACATGTACCTGAAATCGAGAGTTAGTTTATGGCCAATCTGCGTACTTCGCTTAATCCTTTTCCCAATAACCATCCAGTCCTCATCAGCAACTTATGAATTGGGCGTTCCCAGCACTTTATTCTCCCGTCTCCAGTCTTCCAATGCCTCCCACCCAGCTTGATTGTCATATCAGAAACTGATTGTGATCTGCAGCAATTTTTACAAACAAATCTAGCTGCCATCTTTACCATCCCCTTCAAGTCATGTATTTGATACCCATAATATAAGTCCCATAATACCCCTCCACATTCAAGTTTTCCCCCCCCCCCTTTCCCTGATAAATCCTCTCATCACCCTCTCCCTATCTCCTGCTCAACGTGTCTATGCAACCGATTTTTTTTAAAAAAATCAAATGATAGGCTAATATATTTACAGTTTATGCTTTCAAAACTAACTTTGAATCTTATAATTACTACCAAATTTTATTTTCCGTGCGTGAACCTAATAAGATTAATCTTTTTAATACTTATTTTCATTTCATGCTGATGTACCCTGTCGATAGATCTTGTTCAAATCTCTTTGCAGCTATCCACAATGCTTTGTCTTGTTAATTCTATTAAACAACGTTATGACATTCGAAAACAACCTAACTTCTGAATATAAACCATCAACAGATCAGTCACAAGAATAACGAACAGCAATGGCCCAAATGAACCACCCTCAGACACACGTAATCTGTTATCACATTCCCTACAAATTTGCGACAGGAATATATATATTTTTACGTTTGCAGCTGATGAAAATATTGTGAAAATACTGGGCTCTTGTTTCTCACTGTCTGCCCTGAATACACATAGTGAGTCGAACGCTGGTATGCAGGGCCGCCTTAAGACAAATGTGAAGAAGAGGCCCTAGATTTTTGCCGTCAGGGGGAAATTGTAGAACTAAAAAAAAACAAGGTCGCCCATCTAGCCTCGCGGGGGCCCCTCTATTAGGCGCGAGGCCCCCAGAAGGCGCGAGGCCCGTAGCATTCGCTACCTCCTGCTACGTGGTTAATCCGGTACTGCTGGTATGTATGCTTCTTCTAACTGGCAAAGAGGGGTACTGAAAACTAATAGTGTGTGGCAGCAAGTATGCCACAGTAGAATGTATTTCAACTCCACTTTTTTAAATAAAAATACAATAAAGAGATCTTTAAAATTACATGCATTTAGAGGGACTCTACCATAATACATTAATCTTACAGTCTTCAAATAAATGGTAAAATTTAGTAAATGAAGGGACTGGAACAAATTACCAAGTGAAGTGATAAATAATTTACCCAAAAAAAAAAAAAAAAAAAAAAAAAACGCCGATGAAATTAAAATTCGTAAATCGCAAAATTAGATGAAGGAGGAATTTAACGCTCAAATTATATAAGATAGCATAAAAAATAAAATGAAAAAGCGGCAGTTAGATGACGAAGGGAATGTGTTCTTCATCTCAGTTAAATTATTATTATTATTATTAATAAAAATAATAAATGAATGCAAGCTTATGTGTGCTGTACTAGCTTTTTTCGTAAAAGCTGCCACAGATATTACGAAATTCAATTTCCTTGTCAAACTGTTCAAAAAGATTAAGGTAGGTATTTAATGTTTAGAAAGAACAATTAAAACAAATGCAAGAGCGCTCATCTTACGGTGAATTAAAGCAACGTAAATTCGGTTTTACCACACAGTAATTGCTATATTCTAATACGTGTGAAGTGTTACGTCTGTTGGGAATGTACGGAAGTTCAAATAAGATACAAACTTTAAGATATTACAACCATCTAATCACATGCTCTGGCTGAAAGTAACATTTACTACGCATTTATAAACATTGAAATAAATTACAGTGGGTGGCCGAATTATTATACTCAATAGGTATTTTTTCAAAAGTATCTGTTTTAAACAAAATTTTCGAAACACTACTGGCATCCAACATTTTTTTTTAGATATTTCTTGATACCACAGACTTTCTTCAACATTTTGTGAGTTGGCAACACTTATTTTAAGTAATAATTTCGGAATTTACACGGCGGCCATGTTGTAAGCCATTTGTGTTCTTGTGTTTGGCGAGTGTAACACGAGGTTAGAGACGAGTGTTTTAATCATATTTTATTGTAAAACCTGTTGATTTGAGGTGAGTTATATTGCTTATTTTATGTTCGTTAAGAATAACAGATATTTAATAATTTTTTTAACGTTTCATGGCTGTTTTTGCACTTTTGTCATTCTAACCTCAAAATTTTGTTAATTTTTAGCTATGGGGAATTGTTCAGATAGTTCTCCTAAAAGAAGGTCGGAAATAAAAACACTTTTGAGTCATACTAATCATTCTCAAAGGAAGATAGCGGAATTAGCAGGCGTTTCGCAATCTACAGTCCGAAATATAAAGAAAATGTTAGATGAGAACAAGTCGTTATCGCCAAGACGTGTTGGAAAATGTGGAAGAAAACGTCTCACTACTCGAAGAACTGAGAGGGAAATAAAACGTGTAACCATAGAGAATCGTAGAAAGCCGCGAAAACTTATAAAAACCTTGTTACATGACGCTGGTGTAATGTTATCTGATGGAACATTACGGCGAAGACTAAAAGAACTCAATTTCAATTGCTGCTGACCTCTTAAAAAGCCAAAGTTGACCCAGGCGATGCGTGCTAAACGACTGGCATTTGCTAAAATGTATAAAAATTGGACTGTAGAAGACTGGAAGAAGGTAAACATGTCTTTTATAATGCATTTTTTTTTCACGTGTGAAACGAAATTCTTGACCTTCACATGATACTTTTGATATTTCAGGTGTGTTTTTCTGACGAATCATCCATTCACATCCTTCAGGACAATTCCCAGTTTGTTCGTCGTAGGCCCCAAAAAAAATTTGATGAAAGTTGCATCGTGGAGAGAGTAAAGCATCCTCTGTCAGTTATGATATGGGGCGTGATTAGCTCTAAGGGGAACGGTCGACTACATTTGGTCGAAGGCACTATGAGTCAAGACCAATACTTACAGGTTTTGGAAACCCGACTTCTTCCACAAATGGCAGAATGGTATCCAGATGGCAACTGCGCCATGTCATAAAGCAAAAAAAGTCATGAAGTTTTTAAAAGACAATAAAATAACCCTCTTGGATTGGCCTGGAAATTCGCCAGATCTTAACCATATTGAGAATGTCTGGGCGGCACTAAAAAAAGAAATTTGCAAGGATAAAATTATTACTAATAAAAAACGAATTAATAGAAAATATTATTACAGCATGGCACAGAACACATGAATTACAAGAAATTTCCAAAAAGTGCATTGCCAGCATGCCGCAGCGTCTACAAAACGTGATTGCTCAAAAGAGAGGATTCACTAAATATTGATTAATATTTTTTTCTATTAATATAACATAATTCCTATGCTAAATTATGTTTTATTTATTTTTCCTTAATTCATTAAACCTATAAAGATAACAATAAAAACGATACTATAGGTCTATTAGTAGATTAAACGTGTAAGAACACACGAAACAATGTTTTTTTTTCAAATGAGTAAAATAATTTGGCCACCTACTGTAAGAGCTCCCTGGACCCGGTAGCGTAGTGGTCAGTGAGTTGGTTTTAAGTGCACAAGGTCACCGATTCGAGCCCCGTATTGGCCAATCATAATTTTAATTATTGTTGTTTTCATCTCATGTTTTCCTCGCTATAATGACCGCAGTTACATGAATCACTAGCATTAGTTCACACCATTAAATGATTGACTAGTTAAACATGAATACTATTAAGATTTTAGTTAGTATTTTGCTCATAAATATTAAGTTTTTAGTTAGTTTTTATTCTTGAACTTAATTTAAGCCAAATGTAAAATAAGTGTTGTATACTGTTAGTTTGCGTAATGTGCAAATTATCTATTATAAACACCTGGTATGATGTAAGAGAGGAATTGACAGCAGTAATCGTGCCAGGCTAAATAAACAAATCCTGATTTATACAGATTTTAAGTTCAAAGTTTTTGTCATACCATATTGCTTGTAGGTTTTACTGTTACCAATCTTTGATATAAGAACAGTTTTTGTTTCTAGAACTAAATGAGTGTTGACATCTATTCAAACAGTTAATTATTGCTAACCCAATAGCTCACACTATAGCCACGAAATAATATGCAAACAAATTTCAAGTTTTATTATGACCATTTATAAATTACAATTGGGACTGTAAGTTCTTGCTCAAGTATTTCAAACAGCTATTCCGGAAAAAAAAATATGAAAGAAAATTGAAATTTACTGTTAGGTAATGAAACTGTAGCCAATTTTGATAACTTTTGTGCTTAGTTCAACAGAAAATGTGTTTAATATCAGGAATATAATATAACGGCTAGTATTTTATAAATGGAATCAGTTGCTTCTGAGGTGTTTCACAGACAACAGTTTATACTTGGAGTGCTGCACCTTCTGCTATCCTGTGGTAATGTCTTCACCTAGACATTTCATTATATTCAGTTATTATTATCTTCTGTTAGTTACTTCTCCTATTCTAATTACTGTCTTCCCCTACAGTTCTTCCCTTCTACCATTCCCTTCAATATCAAATTAGTAATCCCTTATGTTTAAACTGTAACCCTTAATCCTAGGTCTTAATGTGAGATTCACCCATTTCCAGGGCATTTTCATTTCATACGTTATCTGTGGACTTTGTTTGCAGCATCGATCCATAACATCACGTCGCATTTCATTGTGTCTAAAAAAATTTAAGTTCAAGCTTCACTTCTATGAAGTGTCGTGCTTAATACCAACATTTCTACAGTGTTCTTAGGTCAGTGTGTGGTGAAAAAAAATATTATTTGTTGGAGAAGTCTATTTTTGCTAGTGCTTTCCTATTTTAAAATAATTCATCCTTGGACCATTACCTGAGTTTTACTTCCCACAGATAGAATTCTCCTATTTCTTCCATGCATCCGACTATGTTTTTATATCTAATCTACTGTTTTCCTGCTATTTTATATTATTTCTGCCAAAGTTAATCATCGTTTTCCTGCTTCAGCATATATTTTGTCCTATTACTCCTCCCAATATATTGTTCATAACATTTAGTAGTTTCTCAAATTCGTTACTCTTATCTGCTGACAGGACAAATTCATTAGCTAATCACAGTGTAGTAATGGTTTTGGCATAAACCTTATCAAATTTTACTTCTACTTCTTTCATTTTTTCCTCAATAAATTGGACAAATTTTAAATCCTATAAACTACACCACTTTCAACTAATACTTTTCTCTGATGATATTCTATGTTCAATTATTATATGCTTTAAACTATCCATTTACCTGCAAATTTTACACCTGATTTCTTCAAAAAAAATTTACTCTTTTTCCAATCCAAAATTTTGTTTCTTTCCCAAAACTACAATATCTTAAACATATCATTTTGTTCCTTGATAAATCCTTGCTATATTAATATTAGCGACAGGTTTGCTTATCTCGTACATCGGTTTTTCCTCAACCCAACTGATTTTCATCGAATACCTCTTCCAGCTCTAATTCTGTTTTTCCGTATACTGTCCAGATAAGTAAAATTGAATCATTTTGATGTCAAGTTTATCATACAACGATTCTCACTTTTGTGGGTATGCACATTACTTTCTTTGAGATTGTAAAGATGTTATTTTTATGAAAATCTGTTGGAACTCTATCATTCACTACAGTATACAAACTTTTTGATCGCAACATGAATAATTTACAATAGTTATTTATTATAGCTGGTGAAAATTTTATTATAATAATTTGAAATATGAAAACAGTACGAAAATAATTTCATCTCAATTGCGATGATGTCCCTCCACCTCCACCCTCCCATAAAATGTTTTTTCACTTCCCACCTACTTTTGCCCTTTACGGATTACAACTTTAAAATCCTTCATTCTTTTTGTTAAATTGTTCATTATTTCCTTCATTAATTTATTTTCATCCTTCGACTCGCTTACCTCCGAAAAAATAATTTGCTAATGCTTTCCCCAGATATCTCCTCAACCATGTACTACTCCAACTCCTAGTCCCTCTACCACAATCCATCCTTGCGTCATCAAGATTATAAGCCTTGTACAATCCACACTCTCTTCATCCACATTCTGTCTTATGACTTCCAATTCAGTTACTGACTGCGCTCTGTTGTAATCTAGCTGCTCTCCTTTGCACCCGTTCCAACTCCTGAATTTGATTCCCTTAATGTGGGTCACACACTACTCCACCATATTCAAGCAGCATCATCTCTAGTAACTGAAGGATTAAACCTTTTCCTTTTACCTGCCACACTGAGTTTACTATCAAATGTTACGAAAAGATATTCACAGACGTTTGCTGCCTGTCTGTCTGTCTCTTTAGCGTTACACATAGAGCTAATGTGTATATAACTGTTGCAACAAAATTATTGAATCTGTTGGATTTGAAAAGACTGTCACATTTTATAACTGGTATCGTTGTGTTTCTATCCTCAAGCTCCAGAATGGAATTAACATTTCTCTCCACGAAAGAAACATGATCCAGTTTTTGGAAAGACATTTATTTATATGCTTAGTGACTGTTTGGCATAGCCGTTGGCCACAATTCAATGTGAGGAATTCAGAGTATAGTAACTTGCAGGCTAAACTGGAGCAGGCAGTGCAGAATTAGGTAAATCAGATACTATTGTGCTAAGCTTGTTTTATCGTTAGCAAGGGGAGCGAGTGAGCAGCTGGTGTGAAGTGCCCTCTGACTAGATGTAGATAGTGTAGCGCGGGAGGTTCGGTCACGACCCAGTCTGATACACGTCGAGATAGCTACAACAAGCCCACAAAAGTCCAACCATAGTTTACAATACTTTGTTACCTTTTGTAACGTGTTATATTTGGATAATTCATTGAATAACTGAGCCCTTTATGCGGCCTTTAACATTAAGAACGACAAAATATAACTCTCCACTTTTAATTAATATTCTTCGTCAAAACTGAAATAGAAAACTCACTGCGCAAAAAAAAACAACCCTTAGGTTACAAGGCCGATAGTTTTGGAGTGTCGTCCACCGTTATAGAGAAATTACTAGTTAGTGGTAATTCTAATTTTCAGCCACCCTCCAGCTACAGCGCTGGTTGTAGGTAAACACAAATGGCGTCTCGTTTGGAAAAACTGGTCTCGCGAAGAAATCTGCTCAGTTATTCGATTTTGGGGAGGGAGGGGGGGAACATGTAACTACACCTGAAATTCACTGATAGCTGGTAGAGGTTTACGGAGAGTCTGTAATGTCTCGTCAGCATGTCGCAGAATGGTGTCGAAAGTTTGCTGCCTGTAGAGAAAACGTCACCGACGAGGATCATTGATCACCGTCCCTACAGCCAGTACCTCACTCCAGTCGACTTTCACATTTTCCTCGCTTGATGGAGCACCTAGGAGGCCGACGATTCGCTTCAGACGAGGAAGTGAAACACTTAGCGACATCGTGGCTGAACACGTAAGGACAGGATTTTTACCAGGACGGAATATTCAGACTCATCCCACGAAGCGACAAGTGCGTAAACCAATATGGAGACTATGTCGAAATATAACATAATATATGTACTATCAGTTGACTGTATTGGTTGTATGAAATAAAACATACACATTTCACTGCAGCCTTTGTAACCATAGTTCTGATCACACCTGGTATATTTATTATCACAGTTTCATACAGCTGTTTTGCTTGCATGAAAATTTCAGTACGTCTTCATTGTAAGCCATCTTGACTTTACACTCAGTATATCATAAAGCTTCCTATGCAGGCAATTTGCTCAGTCCGTGCTATCATTGACAGTTCTCGCGCCATAAATGCACTTTCCTCTTGTCACCTATTTCTAGGCGGATATCCCACGCTCTCAGTATACACGCCAGCCTCCCTTTCAATTTACAGTAATGCCAACCACAACATAATTTACATAAACACAGTGAGTCGAGTACCCTCTGATTCTTAAAATATTTATTAATATAGTTCACGGATGCTAGACATATAAACAAATAAATAACAACTGTATACATTCCAGGAATTCAAGCCGAGAATTAGATACAACTCCTCTATGCACATAGAAATCGAAACTAAAAATCCTCGGCGTGATTTTTATTGAAAAATTGCTTTTATTCGTGGATTTATCTACGTGGATCAAAAAAGCACTTTCGTAGGTTATTTGTCGATTTATAAACCGTAATAATTTACTGAAATTTAATATGAATTATGTGATGAATCAACAGCGTAACTCAGATTTTTTTTAAACGCATGTTTCCTCTTACAGAACTCGACACTCTCACAACAAAAAATTCTTTGTACAACTACCAATTTTCTCTCAACAATTGGCATTACATTGTATCTTCTCTGAAATCGATTGATTCACTTCCGTTGGCCGCAACGAAGAACTGTAGCCACGCCAACTGGCAGCCAGCTGCCGGGCGCGGGCCGCGGAGAGAGCCGTTGGCTATATAAGGAGATGCGGCACCTGAGCTGTCTCAGCATCTGACGGTCAGCTGACCATTGCAAATGTCTCCACACCTGATGAAGACTACAAAGCTAGCCGTCGAAATATCGTTTTTTCAAAACACAATGTGGCGGTACACCCGTGAAGAATTCATTGCAATTCGCTATCAGTTTATCTCATTCGCTCCTAGAGCGGAATACTCGATACTTATAGAAGGTATCCATAGATTGTCTTATGTTAGCGTTATATTTCTTTGACATTGGTTTAGTCAGACAGTAATTTTCTGCTCAATCCCCAGTTAATTACCTTACGTTAATTACGTCTCAGATTTTATTCTAAACCATAAGCTTTTAACGTCGGTTTGAGTCCTGGAGGTGGAAAACATTTTCATCATTAGGACCTGGCCAGCAGGATAGGGAAGGTGCTGCTGCACAATTCCTAATCACCAAAGTATGTGCAAAAGTCGTGGGTTAAATCCCAAACCTCAGGGCATACGGCACTGTTGATGGCAATTCGACCATCGTATGGGGGCGTTAAGCCTGGCTGCTCTCTCAGTGTCTTTCGGAAGGATGGGTTTAAATGGGATGGTACCGGGTTTCATCCCTTCATCTCTCATTTCATTCAGCACAACTAAACACACGCAATATCACAGTCATCCACACCTACAATAACACATACTGGTGAATACAACGTGAAACCACCCCAATTCTTCTTCGCAAGAGAGATCCCATGGAGGGGTGCATCCCCATGTTAACCGCCTACGCCCTAAATCTGGTACGACATCAGAAGAAGAAGAAAAACTGACAGTAATTTCTGGACTATTTTTTTCTTAAATTTCTCAACTTTTTATCGCCACATCAAAATTAAATACTTCCTAATTTAACCGTGAAAAACTTTGTTTGTTACTATAGTAGTCTTAATTAATAATTTCAATCATTTATTTCATTCTTCTATAATTCTGACAGTTTAATTTGTTCCTTCGTCTCACTCATACAGGTTTGTTTTAGATATTTCGCATTTGATATTTTCTTTACAATTATTGTACTGATTAATGGAACAAACTAGCAAGTAGTGGAGTTCTTGTTAGAAATTAAATCATGCTGCTGAGATCCGATACTTTTGTAACCCTGCTCTGCTGTAAGGTGGAACAGAATATGCTTGGTAATATTTGTGCAAGACAGTATTTCCAATGGTATTACAGTCCAAAATGGAGAAACAAGTTGAGGTACGGTACTTTTTTGTCTTGTTATGTTTTCAGCATGGAAAAAGTTTCTCTACATCTTTTCCACTTAAACTAAATAGGCAGCCGCCAACGGTCCCAGAGACAACAGATCAAAAAGATATTGATTAGATCTTGGCTCACACTGTAAAGCTATACCCGCCTCCTGGGCCGATTTCGCTGGAACACAGCGACAACGTCAGCCACTCAACTTGCGGTTAGCTATTCCAAGAGATTTTCATCTTTCGGGACTTGGTCAGCTGGGCAGGAGAGTTGATGATGCACGATCCATAATCACCAGATCGTGAATCAGAGTTCTGGTTTAAGTACCAAACCTCTCCGCATGCATCTGGAGGAAGGGCATACGAATCTGTTGATTGCATTTCGTTCTTCGAACAGGGTCGTTAAATTTAGGAGCCCCTTAAGAGCAGACCCGTCTTATCCTTTTCCTTTTTCTATCACTCATCCATAATACCAACCCTGCACTTAACACACATACACCATCATACATACTACAAAACTCATGACCTTCTTCACAACACCGCAGTTATATTCCCCTAGAAGTAGCTATGGAGCGATAACACACATGCTTACCATATCATAAAAATTTCAACACCTATCAACTGCCAGTTTGTAAAAAATTTAAGTAAAACGTGAATCTAAAATAGTGATGGCCATCTTCATTAAAAACCGCATGCGTTTTTAGACGGTTTACTGTCATCATTTTGACAAATCCTAATAATTTCCTCCTTAGAAATATATTTTGACGAGAAAACTTCTTTAATATCTATGCTTACTTTTTGGAGCCAGTCGCTCCGAAATGAGCGACAGTTTCTGTCCCAAGTAATTTGAAACTTCAATAACTCGGCTCAAAATAGACATAGTGGTGCTATCGTGTCTCGTTTTATAGGAGAATAATGAAAGAAGTCAAGAACTGCGCGCTATTTCCTTACGATTTTCGACTTTTTATGAATTCGACACTCATACATAAACGAGATCATATCTCAGAGACTATTTATCCGATTCGAGTGAACCAAGTGTTATTTTTAAGAGGAGTGGAATGTGTTAAAACTCCTTTAGAGCTCCAACTCTGTATCTCAAAAACTGCCAAAGTCTGTGAATTAAAAAAAAAAAAGAGAGAGAAAATTCTTTTTCTTAAAATGTCAGTAAATATGAAGGAAAGGTACAACCAGAATAACAAAAAATATGGCACAGATGCGTAGAGCACATAATTCCACCGATGATATCATCAAAAACGTTTGGCCCGACGCCAAAACCAGCATATAGGCAACGATTGACTGGCCGAATTCCTTCCCGTTCCTTACTCCAGTTCTTGTGAGCTTTTAATGACTTTGACGCCTGAGAGGAGCAAAGCACTAAGAAAAAAAAGAAGAAAACTCCAAACGCACTCGGTATTAATAAGGCTCCTTTCACACGGGACACTCGGTGTCCGGCCACTGAATCTTGAGACACCGCCGGAACATGGAACAGAATGAGAGTGTTCACACGGAGCGGCTGTGTCTTGCGCCACTGGATTCAGTGTCTGGTCGGTGGCTTTCCCCTCTAGCCGCTCGGACACTGCCCTGTGTCTCGGCCACCAACCAACCAGTCAGTTCTATTAGACCGTTCACCACGAGACACCAGTGGCATGGAGTGCTTTGATACTGAACAATTTATAGAGCTGATTCGAGAAAGACCGGCTCTATGGGATGTTCAAGCAGTGGCGTATTCAAATAAAACAGAAAAATAAAAGTGTTGGGATGAAATATTTTGTTTGATGGTGCCCGATTTCAAGGAACTGCCAGATGAAGAAAAAAACAAGAAAAGTAAGTAAATTTTGTATTTAAAATTTACAATTTATTTTTTCATTTTAAATTTAAAGTTTTACAGTTTATACAAAAAATTTAATAACTAATTACAACTATATTGATACTGCAAAAAATTTATATTCTATTATATTGCCATGGAATATTGCCTTCCCCTACAAAAAATTCTGCAAATGAATCTCTTATTTCCGTTGGTTGTTTTGCTTTTACGTTATTGGCTTCATCGAAATCAATGAATCCTTCGCATGAGAGGGTATCATCAAACATGAAACCATCTCTCGAGCGCACAAAGTTGTGTAAAATAACGCATGCTTTAACAATGTCTTCAGAAAATTCGATTCCTACGTTAAGTGGCCTGTGAAAAATTTGCCATTTGTTGGACAATATTCCAAATGTGCACTCAATATACCTCCTGGCTCGACTTAGGCGATAATTAAATACTCTTTTTGTAGTAGAGAGGTTTTTACCACCATATGGTCTAAGAATGTGTTTTTGATAGCCGAATGCCTCATCTCCTACAAAAACAAAGGGAAATTTTGCATTTGTATGACTTCCTATCGGTGCAGGTGCGGGGACATTTAAGGAATTTAATTGTATAGCATGCCAAAGCCGACTTTCTTTAAAAATTCCTGCATCTGAATTTCGCCCATATGAACCAATGTCAACATAAGTGAAATTATAGTTGCTGTCACATGCCGCCAACAGAACAATTGAGAAATACTTTTTGTAGTTATAATACAGTGACCCACTATCAATAGGTTTTATTATTCTAACGTGTTTCCCATCTATAGCACCAAGGCAATTGGAAAATTTGTGTTCTTATTGAAACCGTCGGCAATTTCCCGCCATTTATCTTGCGTTGGAGGTTGAATACATTCAGTTTTTAATGTTTCCCACATTAGTTTGCACGTTTCTTGCACAATTCCGGATAGCGTTGAGATGCCAATTCTATAGTAGTAATACAGGTCAGTTAGAGAACTACCGGCAGCCATATATCTGTAAATTATTTAAAAGTAAGGTAATTTTCTAAAACAGACATTGTTTTGAACAGTTAAAACAATATTTTATTGTAATTGTTTTAGGCCATGAAATGCAACGCAGATGGAAGAGCTTGAGAAATAGCTTCACTAGGGAATTAGCAAAGCAAAAGATATCTAAGTCAGGTGACGAAGCGTCCAGCAGAAAATCATACGTTTATTTTGAAATGCTTAAATTTTTAAAGCCGACTTTTCAAAACAACAGGTAAAATCTGATTTGTGAGATCAAAAAATAGTTTTTTTTTTAAATTTATTGAAAATACTAATTTATGATTTTTTTTTTTAAGAACACACTCAAGCCTGCGAACCTGAAAATGAATGCCATGAACTAGAAGCACACATTTCGGAGGAATTTATTTCTCCGAGAGATCGTGGCCAAAAAAGAAAAAAAAATCGCATGACTCAGAGGATACTTTAAAGGAACTTAATGACACACTGAGAGAGTCAATAAGGTTGCGTTCTGACAGAGCTGATGACGATGATGACAAGTTATTTTTACTTTCCCTACATGCACATTTAAAAACCATTCCTGAAAATAAAAAGTTACTTGCAAAAGCAGAAATTATTCAGGTTTTAGCAAAATATAATAATCCACTGCCATGTGGTTCCGACAATTATAACAGATATCTCATTCCTTCCACTGCTTCTGCTCCTATCCATTATCCGCCATATCTGCAAAATGAATATTACCAAAGAAATATGCACCACCTTAACCATCACTCTGTTCCCAAGCCTAACACAACGGTGCAGAAGACTACCAACCAGCAATCTCCAGTTCCTTTTGACGATTCGAGTTTGCTCTCACTTATGAGCAATGAATCTTCTTAAATGTAATGTATTAATGTTACATATTCATGCAGATTTATTTTTAAACTTTTGACAGTATAATAAATTCTATAATTACAAAAAGAATTTTTTATTACCTAATTGTTATAGCCAATCTCTCAATCCCTGGGATACATTTTCGCATATTGGTGTCCTGGTAATTAAATCCAAACTTTATTATTTCATGTAGTTCATGAAACGTAGACTGTGACATCCTGAAATAATTGAAGAACTATCATCCGCCACAACTTCGTTAAACAACGTATAAAATGCACCACTTTCTAATCTCTTAGCACATATTGGATGAACCCACTTCCTTCTTTTCCTTTTCTTTTTTTTTTGAGATTGTTTAAAATGCATATTGCCGCGGCCAATTCCTCAGGTTCCAACATTCTGAATAAAACTAGTACCAATATGAATTACAACAATCGCCTTCATTGTCGGTGAGAAAGCGGGAGCTGTGTCTCTGACGTAAGAGACACCAAGTGGCTCTGAAGTGGCCGCGCTAAGATTCCGGTGGCCGGTGTCTAAGAATTCAGTGGCCGGACACCGAGTGTCCCGTGTGAAACGAGCCTAAGGCAGCAAGAACAATGTAAGGTCGTAATAATGATCAAGGCACAACCACCTTGTTTGAATGCTCAATTTTGCCAATTCATAAGCAATTTGCTTGGTGTAATTGTATTTCACTGTTTCTCGTGTTGTTATAGTTTACATTATTCACCTACCATTGTTCATATGAACTTGGAACTCATACTGTTCTCATGAAACTGTATCAAAACATAAGTTAATTCATTTAGTTAATTATATAATGCAATAATGATGATTCTGCATTATAGAGTATTACATCACGGTACAACAACGGCACATCAAAAAGTTTAACTAAGAAAAGCTTTTGATTTGATGTACAAAACTCATGTGCGTTTACTTCTTATTCTGGATGCTAATATAGAATCCCTCAGTCCTTCTGGAGATGTCACTCATAGAAACAGAACAGCATGAACAACATTCATAGTGTACAACTGATATTTATTTTCCTTGTTCTAAAAAAGGCAGATCAAATAATGGAATGATTAAATAATGGAAATTTAAAATCTGGTTAACACAGTGAAATTGTTTAGAAATGAAAAGGAGAGTAAAAGGTAAGCAAGACACATTGTAAGATACAATTCAAGTTACGGCATGCAAGGAAGTAAAAGAAACTGAGACAACAGACAAATCTGTATCGCATTAAATCTAAACCACTTCGTAAAAGACAGAACGCAATTTTCACTACTGAGATAATAATGGAACTATTTATTTTTGTCTCTTTACATGATCTATGCAGTTTATTCGCAACCACTGAGATACTCTCTTGGGGTATACATAGTGCTTTATTTCGTGGCTTCTTCAAAGAATATTGATGGTAAACTGATACATAAGATAATTATCATTAAGTACAGAAAAATTCTGGTTCTCATTAATAGCTATCTGAAATTAGTCAAGAAACAATTAACATTCGAGTACTAAGGTAATTCAGTAGAACTTTTCTACCAGCCGTGTAGAATTTAAATACTATGTAAACCAAGTTTTGACCTTTATTAAAACTGAAAGTATCTGTAATTCTAATATTTCAGCAAACCATTATATTCAAGAAAATTCCTAGATATATTGTAGACAGCGGTTTGTGGTTATGGAATGTTTTTAACGTTTTTCCTTGTTACTACGTGTTTTTGATAAAAGCCAATTTGGAATATATGTATGTCATTTTCATCCACGCGATTTTCAGAAACATCACAAGACGCATAATAACAGAAACAATTTCTAGCATGATTATTGTTGCTATAATTTATTAATTGTAGATATTTATTATTTTGAACAAACTTGATACAATAAGGTAAGGACTTCAAAGGTTCTAACCAAAGTTAAGTCCATAACGAAAATATTTCTAATCTGTGACAAGTCTAAAGGTTAAGTGAAGTTTATCATATTTTTCAAAGTATATTAATTAAACCCCAACTTTCACCAGTAAAACTAAGGAGACTGGTGAATTGAATTTACTATTGTAAATGGACTTGCACAGCCATTTACAGGGTCTGATTGTACAAAAGTTTCTTTAATCGATTTACGAATAAAGAAAATAAATTCCAATGTCAAAACTCAAAAGTTTAGAACCAAAATCAACAAGTAGTTCCAAAGAAACTAATTTATTTTAATAAGTTTTCAAAATAAAGCTTGTTTTAAATTTCAGCGCAATTTTCGCTTATTAAATAAATTAAAATAAGACTCAGAATAAATTTTCAACGAAAGGAAACAAAAAGTTAAACCCAGAATTTTCTTTTGTTTTTACGTGCTGTCTATTCGCTCATTAAGTTGGTGATAGCCGGTCGAACTTTCTTGTGTTACCGTATACCGTCAGATCTGAATCGCTAATAACTACGAGACTAAAAATGCATTCATAACGGTTGAGCATTTGTTTTGCCTGTGACGTCATCGGAATAGTATGAATGCATGTTGGCTAGTGTTTGGAATCAGCGTTGTGTAAAGTTATTCGAATAAATTAGTGTGACGTGACGTTGATTCTAGTGTAATTGCAAAGAGCTGGCGAAGCACTGTTAGGAGCCAAAGTAAGATAATAAATATATTCGTCGAAACTTAAGTAAAGATCGATATTAATCTGAAAATTGCAAACAAATGAAGATATCGTCTAATATGAGTTATAAATATGCTCGAATTATAGAAAATTCAAATTAGAAGAAAGCTCGCGTCAAGAAAAACACAAGAAACCTAAAAAGTTCAGGGTAAAACAAACGCAAGAGCTACGACAGCGTCGAAAATAAAATAAAATGAAGTGTAGGTGAGTTACTTCGCTAAAACAGACCTCTAATACATGCGATAAACTTATAATTTATGTGCTCTGTAACTGTTATAATACTCTATGTAACCACTGTATTAAAGATATTGGTAATTAAATTACATAGTGGCGAACACACTGTTTAAGAACCATGCAAGAAGAATATACACCTGGAAACGTCCTGGGGATACAGGTAGATATCAGCTAGATTATATCATGGTCAAACAGAGATTCAGGAATCAAGTTCTGGACTGTAAAGCGTACCCAGGAGCAGACATAGACTCGGACCATAATTTGATAGTAATTAAGTGCAGGCTGAAATTAAAGCGAATAAGGAAGCAGCATAAGCAGATCAGACTGGCAGTGAATAAACTGAAACAATCTAACACAAGAGAAAAATTTGCAGAAATGGTAGACTTAGTTCTAAGAAGTAACTGTGAAAGGAGCTCAACCGAGGACGAATGGAATGCATTAAAGACCGAAATAATGAAAGCTGGTAAAGAAACTTTAGGCATTAGGGAACAAGCCGCCCGAAAACCTTGGATCACAGAAGAAATTTTGCAGCTGATCGATCAGAGGAGAAGGTACAAAAATGCTCAGGATGAAGCAGGAAAAGAGCAGTACAGGCAATATAGAAATCAAATAAATAGGAATGCAAAATAGCAAAAGAAAAATGGCTACAAGAAAAGTGTGAAGAAGTAGAAAAGGAAATGGTTGCAGGAAAAGTAGATGTTGCATATAGAAAGATCAAACAGAATTTTGGAGAAATGAAGAAAAGAGGTATGAACATTAAAGCTGCCGATGGGAAACCTCTTTTAAGGTCAGAAGATAGAGCTAACAGATGGAAGGAATACATTGAGAAACTGTATGTTGGGGACGACTTGAACTATAGTGTTTTGGAAAAGGAAGGCGATGTCGACATGGATGACTTGGGAGATCTTGTTTTGAGGACAGAATTTAATAAAGCTCTGAATGACTTGAAAGCAAATAAGGCAGTTGGAATTGATGAGATCCCTGCAGAACTTCTTAAATCTCTAGGAGAGGAAGGAATCGAAAGATTATTCAAGCTGATATCAAAAAGTTATGAAACAGGAGAAATTCCAACTGATTTTAATAAAAATATCATCTTCACACTTCCAAAGAAAGCACAAGCCGACAAATGTGAGAATTATCGCACCATTAGTCTAACATCACATGCTTCTAAATTACTGACCAGAATAATATACAGAAGGATGGAAAGGGTAGTAGAAGAGATAGTAGGTGAAGATCAGTTTGGGTTTAGGAAAAATCGCGGTACAAGGGAAGCAATTCTGTCTTTAAGATTAATACTTGAAGGGCGGATCAAGAAAAACAAAGATACTTTTATGGCATTTGTTGATTTAGAAAAAGCTTTTGATAATGTTAGGTGGGACAAGATGTTCAAAATTTTAAAGAAGTCAGGTCTAAAGTATCGAGATAGAAGAATACTCTATAAACTTTATAAGAATCAAGTGGCTGTAATAAAAGTAGAGAATCACGAAAGACATGCATCAGTTAAAAAGGGTGTGAGACAAGGTTGTAGTCTATCCCCGTTAATATTCAACTTGTATGTAGAAGAAGAAATGAATAAAGTCAAAGAAAAATTTCCATGTGGCATAAGTTTTCAGGGAGAAAAAATCAGTATGCTACGATTTGCTGATGACATTGTCTTGTTAGCAGAGAGGGCTGAGGATATTGAGAAGTTATTGAATGGCATGAACAAAATACTGAAGGAAGATTTTGGACTGAATATAAATCAAAGTAAGACAAAAGTGATGAAATGTAGCAGAAATGATACCAATGCTAGCAGATTAAATATAAAAATAGGATCGGATGCAATAGGAGAAGTGAGTGAGTTCTGTTACTTGGGAAGCAAAATTACAACCGATGGCCGAAGCAGGAATGATGTTAAAAGCAGAATAGCACTAGCAAAAAGAGCCTTCATGAAAAAGAGAAATCTTTTAGTTTCAAATATTGATCTAGGAATCAGAAAGAACTTCTTAAAACTCTATGTGTGGAGCACAGCACTTTACGGCAGCGAAACATGGACTTTAGGAATACCGGAAAGAAATAAACTTGAAGCATTTGAAATGTGGTGCTACAGAAGAATGCTGAAAATTAGGTGGACAGACAAAGTAAGAAATGAACGAGTTTTGGAAATGATGGGTGAGAAAAGAAGTTTATGGAAGAAGCTTACAGGAAGAAGAGACAGGCTGGTAGGTCATATTTTGAGACATGCTGGATTGGTTAATTTGTTAGTGGAGGGAACAGTGGAAGGTAAGAACTGTAGAGGAAGACAGAGATTAGAATATATGAAGCAGATAATTGAGGACGTGGGTTGTAGGGGGTATGTAGAAATGAAGAGGTTAGCACAGGATAGGAAGGGATGGAGGATTGCATCAAACCAGTCTAAAGACTGACAACAGCAAAAAAAAATTAAAAAAAAAACACTTGTTATGACTTTATCTCAACGTTTTCATAAAAAATCTAGAGCGCGGACCCGAACTGCACCTTATTGAATCTTTTTCTTCGTTTACGTACAAAAACGTATCCCTAGCAGGAGGTGAACTATATACTTATCTTACGATTCTCAATTCTCGATTTTTCGGGTTTCTTTTCTGAAAGACACGAAGCAATTGAGTAGCACATTTCTTCTACTTAGGTGCTTATTACTAGGGATGTAACGGAGCTTTGCATCCGCAAGTGCGAAACTTCCGCATGAAATTCTACATCCTCTTCCGTATCCGCAACTTTTAATGAGGAAGTATATCGGATGTTTTTTTTTTTTTTTTTTTTTTTTTTTTTTTTTTTTTTTTTACATTGAAATATATATCTTTTCTCTTTGTACGAGAATCGCTGTATCGTCGCTTAGTTAGTAAAAACGTTGTTGTTTCCTTTCTTCCGATACTGTAATAAAGGTAACAATGAACTGAACGGTGTTGTTACCTAAACACGAATTTACAAGTTTGAACCTGCATGTAAAGTAAAGCGGCCTTTCACGGTCCAACTTGTAGGACCTCCATGTAGAACTACCATAGGATGCGCTCACCCATTCACACTACTAGAAGCTGTCCAAACAGCCTTTTTCACTCATACTTTCTAGCGATGTTTCTTTATTGCACACTCGTAGAGTATTTCCTCCAATCAAGACCCATCGCCATAACTTGTTCTTTCCAGGAGCCCGTGTTGGTTGTTTGTGAGTCCAACCACATCCAACACGTGTTGCATGCAATCCTGCAACCCCTTCCATGGTCCAAGAAGAGTCCTACATCAGAACATCGGATCATCGTAGGTCCTATAAACTGGAACAGAGCAGTGGAAAGGCGCGTGGTGGCCACGCTTCAATCAATCGAGCCGCGAACTCCGCAAAGCTTATATGACAATGATGGTTTAGTTGATGCGTGCGTAGTTATGTAAACAATTTTATTTACCTGTTAAAACATCCAACATTTTCTGCTGTTGAAAGAAGATGCAGAAAAATTTTATTACAGTGGACAGTGTTGAATGAAAAAATAGTTTGTTTATGGAAAATGTAGAATTTGTGATAAAAAAATACTTATATTGACTTTAAGTTTATTTTTGATAAAATATTAAAATCTAAATAATCATAAATTTATTTTTTCACATCCGCTTCCGTTTCCGTAAAAAATCCGCACCAGCGGATTTTAAGCACCGAACATCTGTATACGCATCCGCTAAGATAATCTTAGTTACTACCCTAATTATTTGGCCACCTGCGTGTTAACTATATGTTGGGGTGGCAACAGCCTTTGTTAGTTGTGCGCTAATGACACCACTGTCAATGCACCCCAAAGCCCTTAGAATAATAATAATAATAACAGCCGCAATAAGTGGGAAAACTACAACCGGTAAAAATAAGTTTTGACGAAAACTGCTTGTGGAAGACACTGTGGGCGAGCGGTATCGTTATCCCGGATGTAATGACCAGGCAGGGTGGAGCCGCATTGTGTGTCCTCTTGAAGCGGGCGGCTGGCCTTTTGAGTCCGCACCGCTGGCTTGCATTCCCGCACGAGTCGCGCTCAGCGCGGCACTCGATATGGTAATAGCGGCGGCGCATCTAGCGAGCCTCCTCCAATTATTGGTGTAGGCAGCGCCCAATTACGGCTGTGTGTCGGCGAGAGCAAAGCCACCGAGTACGCCGCGCAATTAAAAAACGCGCCCGTAACAACAAGCGCCTAACGATGCCCAGGCGTCGCACCTGACGTCGCCCCGTGTTCTAAGAGGCCCTTTTAGCCCCTGACCGACGGACACCTAACGGATATGTCTCAACCAGTGAGAAAATCTGCGTCCCCTCGGGCATTAACAACTTTTCAGCTACACAGATGCCTAAGATCGATAAAAACCTTGGATTAATGCTTCACCCTTCGTAACAGGATGAGAAGTTTCGCGCCTCTCCACAACTTCGTTATGTATGGAGGAAAGAGGTGGATTTAAAACCGCGTCCCACCATCCAGATTTCAAGATTTCCCGAAATTAAACAAATGCCAGGATGGTTTCTTCAAACGACGATGGATAAATTCCTACCCGTTCCTTGTCCGAAATCGTCTCCCACCTCTAATCATCTCGACGTCGACGAGGCGTAAAGCCATAACAAAAACAAAAAAGCAAAACAAGGAGATAATTTACTACGAATTTACTGTTAGAGCTTTAAAAGTAACGAAAAAATTGTGTACCTGTTTGTATTCGTTACTAAACCAATCAGTACTCTTTACTTTCGAATCATTACTTGTATCGAGTGGCGCCATGTACGGGACGACGTCGTTACTACCGTATCTTTTCGTTAATCGTTACTTTTGACACCATCAAACACTAGTATGAAACATTGCATCGAGTCGCATCGCGTACGGGTTAAGCGATGACTTCATTCGTTCTTTGTAAAGTTTAAGTAAATTGTTCATTTAGTATAGTAAGTTTAGGTAAAATTTGCACTGTAAAATAAAATATAAGTTAGAATATCGCATTTTAGAATAAACACATTTCACTAATGTTTGAAATTAATAAAATCTCACTAAGGTATGATAAATAAAACAGCAATAGCCATCTCCAATCATCTAACCCAATTTTCTATTCACAAATTACGTTCTGTAAATATCAATGTTAAACAAAGGCAAAACTACAAAATGACTCTCTATGCTGTCAAAATTACTCCTACTTACCTCGTTAAAAATATCAACACTTAACAGTAAATAATATTAAAATCATGTACGCCTAGCATGTTTGAACTCAAAAAATTTCCTTTGAAACGAAACCAATTCAAATCAAAATTCCTAGAAATACGCCACGCACGATGTTGAAATGTTCATTCTCTCATTCGGGTTCGTTTAGTCGCTAGGCGAACCGTTCCAGTTCCCGTATGATACGTCGTATTTTTTCGTTTATCGAATCAAACTGACATCCATACGACAAATGCGAGTAACGAAATGAATTTGTGAGTAACGTTTCGGTACTTCGAGTCAGGCGATGAAGTCGATACTCAGTAACGAATGCACAAGGTTTGCTACAGCTCTAGTTACCGTAGACAAATTATTCGTAACTAATATTACTTACACATTTTTAATTATACTTCTTTTCTGATGTTCCTATTCATTTTATGATTTGGAGCTACCGCATAATACCTTTTACTACTATATTTGTGTATTTTACGTACATTTTATAACCAGAAACATGAAGTATGGTTTCCATGACAGTTCCCTCGTCCATCATCCAGAACATGGAATCACAGTTGGCTGGATTCATCTTGCTTTGTGGTCAGTAAAAACAGGAAATACTGGGGGAAATGAACGGGAAGGAATTCGGCCATGGCCTTCTGAAGAATCCATTCCGGCATTCGAGTAATTTCGGGGAGCCATGGAAAACCGAAATCTGAATGACCAGACGGGATTTCGAACCCGCGTCCTGCCGAATGCGGGACAAGAGCGTGGCTGGTTTCATGCTGTAATGGCGACCAGCAGCTGAATTAGATTGTAGACTGCATGACAGGGGCTCAGAACTGACTGTAGTCCAGCTGGAGACTCCTCTTGGTTATAGAGTGGCATGATCCATGCGACCTCCGTCACCTTAAAACAGGGAGTTAAGAGGTCTATATCCCCAAGCAGAAGCAATAAAGGAAGTGAAAGAAAGATCTGAATGAGGCACAAGAGTCAAAGGAAAAAAAAAAAACAGTATGCTTCGATTTGCTGATGACATTGTCCTGTTAGCAGAACGGTCAGAGGATTTTGAGAAGTTAATGAATGGCATTAACAAAATACTGAAGGAAGATTTAGCGCTAAATATTAACCAAAGCAAGACAAAGATGACGAAACGTAGCAGAAATGATAGCAATAACAGTAAATTAAATAGGAGCGGATGGGATTTTATTTATTTATTTATTTGTTTATTTATTTTTTTATTTATGTATCAATCTTGTTTCTTGGATCCCTGCTGAGGAAGCACCTCTGGGATATGAAACATGTCATCGTTAATACATATACATACTATATGAGTCATAATCATAATGAAAACAATCATATGTTACAAATACAAATAAAGAGAATAAAAATAAACATTAATTTTTACAAAATTGATGGTAAAGAAAACAGCAACCAGTCAAATGTGACTGGTTGCTGTTTTCTTTACCATCAATTTTGATATAACAGTCACGGAGTTCCACTGATCCATCATGGATAAAATATTAATTTTTACAACTGAGTTTTGCGAAAGGTCGTATTGAATACAATTAATTATTTTGTTCAAATTCTTGAATGGAGTAGAAGGAGTTGCCAATAAAATACTTTCTCAGTTTGTCTTTAAATATATCTTTACTATCTGCAAACTGTTCTATACTCTTGGGAAGTTTATTAAACAGATGTATCCCAGAATAATTAACTCCTCTTTGTAGTAATGACAGAGATGTTTGTGTTTTGTGCAAGTTATTTCTGTTTCTTGTATTGAAATTGTGCACCTGTGACTTAGATGCAAACAGGTTAAAATGTTCTATGACAAAGCACATGAGAGAATATATATACTGAGAAGTCATAAGAATATTCAGTTTTTTTAAAAAAAATTTGTCTGCAAGAAGTTCTTGGTTTTAACCTACACAGCATCCTAATAGCTCTTTTCTGTGCCATGAAAACTTTTTACTTTTTGAAGAGTTTGCCCAAAAAATTATGCCATATGACATCACTGAAAGGAAATATGAGGAGTATACCTGTTTCATTAATTCTAGATCTGCTGATAAAGAAAGTGTTCGTATTGCAAAGGTGGCACTACTTAACATCTTCGGTAGTGAAGTGATATGTTCGTGCCAACTGAGTTTCTCATCCATTTCAATACCAAGGAATTTTATAATCTTTGTTTGTAAGATTGTGTTATTTTTATAGCTTACTTTTAAATCCGAATGTGTATAATTTTTTTGTTTTAAACCTAATATAATACATTTTTCAAATTTAATTTTAACGAATTTGTCTTATACCAATTTGCTACTTCACTAAGTACTTCATTTAGATTACTGTGTGGTATTTTTCTCACAGTCAGGTCCAGGAAGGTCAGTGATGTATAAAAAAAAGAGGAGAGGTCCTAGGACAGAGCCTTGTGGAATTCCATGTTTTATTTTCTCCCAGTCTGATGATGCATCTTTCCTTATTTTAGAATAAAAAATGGAAACTTTTTGCATTCGACTTTCCATGTATGATTTAAACCATTTACCTGCGGTTCCATAAATACCATAATAGTATTCCATTTTTTTCAAAAGTCATTCATGCTTTTCACAGTCAAATGCTTTTGCAAGATCACAAAATATTCCTACAGGACTCATTTTATTATTCAAGTCCTCAAATGTATTATTTAAAAATGAATATGTAGCCATTTCTATGGATGATCCCCACTTATCACAGGAATACCTCTTTCACTCACCTGGCATCCCCTGATCTTATCAGCAATAAGAAACGAAAGCTTCCTTTTATCTCTGAAACTCAGATGGAGTCCATGGCGAGTATAACTGTCCCTACCAATGCAGGCCACATCTATCAAACCAATGTGTGAATTTGCTTGCTTCCAGAGAACCCTTTCCAACGATGCATTTGTACGCCTAATGTTATGCCACATCCAAAGTTTATCATAACGCTCAAACAAACCCACAAATCCCACATTCGTATGACGTGTGCTCCTGGAAATGTGAGCAATGTCTTCCTCAATTGAATTAATGAGGTCCTTATGAAGACTGTTTCCTGGTCCCCCCAATACAATCTTCCTCTGAATAATCTTTCCCTAGGTCTTCCACATTTGCTACAACACTCCCAATATCTGCTTTTGGTTTGAAAATACTGCAGACTTCATAATCTGGCCCCAAGTCAGACTGAACATCTCACTGATTCCCCTCCCATGACTGCTTCCAAGTAACAGTACCTTCCTGCGTTTAGATACCGCCTGAAAAGTTCTCTCTTTTTACTTTACAAGATCCCAGAACGTTCATTCCAACCTAACGGTTCTCAAATTCAAGATCTACGAGATCCATTAATGGCCGAAACACATTGAATGTCTCCAGTTGGAAACCATCAGACAGACAGCTTCTCCTACCTCTCCTGCCAGAGCTGACTTCCCTCCACTCACTGTTCTGCCTAAACCTAAGAACTGAGTTTTCTGCATTCAGGGCCTTTAAATCCCTCTCTGCAGATGCCAGATCTGACTGGAGCTTCAGAATCCGCTGCTCTTTATCCTTAATTCTGCAGGAGTGACAGTTCCAGGCTATGCTGACACGAGAGTCACTGTTAGCAACATCGCTGCACCCCCAGCAAAACCAGCGCCCGCAGTCCCGGCACGTCACTCTCTCTCTCTTATCAATCTTTGGAAATTTGCACACTTAGTATCCATTATGATACTTTCAGAAAAACTTAAGAACTTAGGAGGAAAATTTTTTTAAAAACGTTTACTTTTTAAATTACTTTAAAACATAGGAGAAGGAAAAAAACTTTAAAACGTTTACTTTTTAATTAACTACTTATGTATCAGTTGCCAAAGAAAAGTTAAGGTAAAATTCTAAGAAAAATGCTAAAAAAATACTATGTAAATCACTGGAAAGTTTTCCGAGATGTGAATTACAACACTTATCAACTACAAAAAAAAAAAAAAAAAAAAAAAAAAAAAAAATTATTTCAAAAGAAGTTTTTAAACAATTACAATGAATTTAACACCCTAGAACTCTGTTTCAGACCTAACCTCAAATGTAAACAAATAAAAACTCTGTTTACACTGTACTGATTTTCTATTAAATAAAAACTATCACTTAAGAACTTCACAAATTTACTTCAAAACAAAATTACAATGATGTAAACAAAAGTCACCGAACACTGAATCTACAATTTGAGGATTTATAATAAATAAAACGAATCACTAACATTCATACTACTATAATATTCTATTCTTCAACGTTTTAACTAACCTACGAGATAATATTTAACAAATTTAACTACAAAAACCCAAATTATTACCGCACGACACGAGCGAAAGCGCACGCAATCAAATTCCAAAGATATAGAAGAAGTTAGTGAATTATGCTGCTTACGAATTATAATTACTGGAATGATGTTAAAAGCAGAACAGCACTAGCAGAAAGAATCTTCATGAAAAGAGAAATCTTTTAGTTTCAGATATTAATCTAGGACTCAGAAACACCTTTTTAAAACTTTATGTGTGGAGCACAGCCCCTCATGGTAGCGAATCATTGACTTTAGAAAGAAGGAAAATTGAAGCATTTAAAATGTGGTGGTATAGAAGGATGGTAAAAATTACGTAAGTCGACGGATAAAATACGAAATGAACGTGTTTTGGAAATGATGAGTGAGGAGAGAAGTCTGTGGAAGAGTCTTATAGAAAGAAGAGATAGCGTGGTGGGTCATATTCTAAGTCATGCAGGATTGTATAATTTGTTAGTAAATAGAAATGTAGAGGAAGATAGAGATAAGAATATTTGAAGCAGATAATTGAGGAAGGGATATACTTAGATGATGAGGTTAGCGCAAGGTAGGAAGGGATGGAGGATTGCATCAAACCAGTCGATAGACTGATGACAGCAAAAGAAAAATTCCCCAAGCCTCCTCATTGGCCATGATTAAAGCTTGGATAAATACGGCGTAACCTTTCTTATATGTCTGAGAGAAAGTCGGACGTTTTTCTCTATAATCATCGATGAAAGACACGATGGAAATTCAGAGATGTTTTCAGCAATATTAGCCCCAGGTCCTACTGAAGCGGCTATAGCAACGAAATCAAGCCGTCTTCAGCCATGTGAAACCACTAGATCCATTTGTTTTAAGAGGTGATCAAATAAAAATATGGTCAATGAATAAGGATCCCGGAATGATTCAACAGATTAAGTGAAACCGTTATTTATTTTAAGAGACGACCGAATAGTGAAGAAGTGAAAATGCAGAGGAACGATTCAGAAATTAATCATCGCTTGTTTTTACTGTAATTATATTACTTTCTCTGTAGGATATTGTGGAGGTTGATGAATTTAAGAGGAAGGATGTGATGAATGTCTTGACTGGGAATCACAGAGTGATGAACTCGAGCTACCAACGGAGATACAATGATGGGCATTACAAGAACCGAAAAACACGAGATTTACACAAAATAGAATTATACGGATAGAGATAAGAATAATACTCTGATAAAGTTAATACAAATACAAAAGACCACGAACCACAGAAAACACTGTGACGAAATTGAAAATCCAGTTAACTAAGCACAGAAGGATGCAAAACATAATCATAATAGTCGACTGGAACAAAGAATTACTGTGGACTTTTGGTCGAAGCATCAAGTGAGTGATGATCTAGCTTGTCAAAATTATATGAAACTACACTAAACTGCTCAACAATCAGTCAAATAGAACATATTATAATTATACAAGGCCGGGTGATACAGTTTAAGACCAGACCAATTATTCTGTCACTCAAGTTTTGAACACCAAAGCATCTCGTGAAAGGATGTTTTCTCTGACCACAATCTGATAATTATAGAGTGCAGACTGAAATTAAATAGCATAGAATGCGACGCAAACAGATTAAAATTAACTCCCATTAAAACAGTGCAAAGAAGCCTTAAATCAACACTAAGAACAAACCTTCGTATAATTCAACAGAAATAGAACGCATAACGTTGAATACGGTCATAACTGAAGTTATAAATCGGGGAAAATGATGTCAAAAACCTTTCAACGTAGATAAAATTGTGGAATTGAATGACATGAAAAATACCGAAATTTTCATGATGAAGAAGGGAAAAGGTAGTTGCACGAAAATAAAATTACTAGAAAATGAAAGAGAGTCAAATAAAAATGGTGGTACTAAGCCTAGGGCTGAAAAATAAATGAAACTGTTGTAGGCAGAGCAGATAAAACAAAATATTTGCGCGTGGATCCAAGATGTTTTGTTATCAAGCTCAAACGATAGAACAAACAGATGAAGGTAATAATGTACAAATTGTACCACCCCAACAACATCGACAGTACACTCAGGCAAAAAACAAACATATTTACAACCTACGTTATCCAGCTTTATGGTCAGAATTTTGGAGCAGCGTCAAAGCAAGGCAGCAAGGGAAATGAGATTTCGTAATAATTGACCAAATATCTATATGGAGACGAAATCAATATTAAATGACTAAGACGGGTGAAGAAGCGAAAATATTTTCTTTAAATCATCATTTTAACACTCTATAAGAAAAATAAAACTAGTTAGCAACCTACAGTTGGTATAGCGTAGTAAAAAAACAAAGCAGAAGAAATATTAGATTAACTCCTGTTTGGTTTCAGAATAAATATACGGTTAGGAGAAGCGTTAGAATCAAGTATCGAGAAAATGAGAAATAATTTTTGGCCTTTGTGTACTTAAACGGTGAGAAATGAGACAACATCTCTAAGATTTTTAATAACTCAGAGGGAAAAAGCAATATACACTGAAGAGCCAAAGAAACTGGTACACCTACCAAATATCGTGTAGGGCCCCCACGAGCACACAGAAGTGCCGCAAAACGACGTGGCATGGACTCAACTAATGTTTGAAGTGGTGCTGGAGGGAACTAAAACCATGCATCCCCCAGGGCTGTCCGTAAATCCGTAAGAGTACGAGGCGGTGGAGATCTCTTCTGAACGGCACCTTGCAAGGCATCCCAGATATGCTCAATAATGTTCATGTCTGATGAGTTTGGTGGCTGGTGGAGGTGTTTAAACTCAGAAGAGTGTTCGTGGAACCACTCCGTAGCAATTCTGGATGTGTGAAGTGTCGCATTGTTCTGCTGGAATTACCTAAGTCCCTCGGAGTTGTAACCTCCAAACATTTAAAATTCATCCAATTGAAGTCAAGCAAATCCCATTAATTATATGCTCGAAACTCTGTAGATCTTATGGCGACGTGGCCCTAAATAAGTCGTCTTTTGATCCACGTACACAGAGTAAAGGACACCTTTTTAAAAATATTTAAAGATATTCAATGGTAATAAAATAGCTCATCAAATGGTCGCTAATTCTACATAAGTTACAACACCAAGTTGTTAGCGTATTTTCTCAACTCTTTTTTAATAAATAGTCAATTCAAAGCTCGCAACCAAAACAAAATACAATTATAGTACAACACGGGGTGTAAGGGTTTGGGAGAGACTATACTAGTCTTTTCCAACCAAATGTCAACCTCTCCTTCACGTGGTGCACCCTGTTTGCACGGACGAGGCTCTGGCGACTGAAAGATTCCCGGTATAAGGAGTCACCCACTGCTTGCCAACGGCCTCCGAAAGGAGGGCGGAAGAGCGGGGAGCGGTTCAGGACACCTTCTTGCCCTTGGGGTTGGAAACGGCCCCTAAAGGCGGATGAATCAGAAATGATCAACGGCATGGGGATGCAGAAGGCAACGGGAAACCACTGCATTAAAGACCCAAAGGGTATCCCGAGGACATGTAATCCTCTCAAATTACATATATCATGATGGCTTCTTCCTGGGTAAAATATTCCGCAGGTAAAATAGTCCCCCAATCGGATCTCCGGGTGGGGACAGCTCAGGGAGGTGTCATCAGAATGGATAGAAACATTCTACGAGTCGGAGCGTGGAATGTTAGAAGTCTGAATAGGGCAGGTAGGTTAGAAAACTTAAAAAGGGAGATGGAACAACTTAAGTTAGATGTTGTTGGGATTAGTGAGATTAAATGGAAGGACAGGATTTCTGTTGTGGAGAACACAGGATAATTAGCACACAACCTGTCAATGGAGTCACTGGTGTAGGATTTATAATGAACAAGGAAGTAGGGAAACGTGTAAGCTATTATGAACAGTTGAGTGACAGGATTATTTTGATGAGTTAGAAACTAAGCCCATACCAACCACATTGGTACAAGCATATATGCCAACGTCACAGGAAGATGACGAAGAAACATAAAAAATATACGCTGAAATTGAAGAATTAATCCAATATGTGAAGGGGGAAGAAAATCTAATAATCATGGGTGATTGGAATGCAATAGTGGGAGAAGGAAAAGAGGGGAATACTGTAGGATGTTTTGGTCTAGGAGAAAGAAATGAGCGAGGAAGCAGGTTGCTAGAATTTTGTGAAAGATATAAGCTAGTAGTGGCGAACACTCTGTTTAAGAACAATGCAAGAAGAATACACACCTGGAAACGTCCTGGGGATACAGGCAGATATCAGCTAGATTATATCATGGTCAAACAGAGATTCAGGAATCAAGTTCTAGACTGTAAAGCGTACCCAGGAGCAGACATAGACTCTGACCATAATTTGATAGTAATGAAGTGCAGGCTGAAATTCAAGCGAATAAGGAAGCAGCATAAGCAGAACAGACTGGAAGTGAATAAACTGAAACAATCTAGCACAACAGAAAATTTTGCTTTGGGGAACAAGCTGCCCGAAAACCTTGGATCACAGAAGAAATTTTGGAGCTGATGGATCAGAGGAGGAGGTACAAAAATTCTCAGGATGATGCAGGAAGAGAGCAGTACAGGCAATTTAGAAATCAAGTAAATAGGAAATGCAAAACAGCAAAAGAAAAATGGCTACAAGAAAAGTGTGAAGAAGTAGAAAAGGAAATGGTCGCAGGAAAAGTAGATGTTGCATATAGAAAGATCAAACAGAATTTTGGAGAAATGAAGAAAAGAGGTTTGAACATTAAAACTGCCGATGGGAAACCTCTTTTAAGCTCAGAAGATAGAGCTAACCGATGGAAGGAATACATTGAGAAACTGTATGTTGGGGACGACTTGAACAATAGTGTAATGGAAAAGGAGTCGACATTGGTGACTTAGGAGAACGTGTTTTGAGGACAGAATTTAAAAAAGCTCTGAATGAATTGAAAGCAAATAGGGCAGTTGGAATTGATGAGATCCCTGCAGAACTTCTTAAATCCCTAGTTGAGGAAGGAATCGAAAGATTATTCAAGCTGATATCAAAAAGTTATGAAACAGGAGAAATTCCAACTGATTTTAATAAAAATATCTTCTTCACACTTCCAAAGAACGCACAAGCCGACAAATGTGAGAATTATCGCACCATTAGTCTAACATCACATGCTTCAAAATTACTGACCAGAATAATATACAGAAGAATGGAAAGGGTAGTAGAAGAGATAGTAGGTGAAGATCAGTTTGGGTTTAGGAAAAATCGCTGTACAAGGGAAGCAATTCTGTCTTTAAGATTAATACTTGAAGGGAGGATCAAGAAAAACAAAGATACTTTTATGGCATTTGTTGATTTAGAAAAAGCTTTTGATAATTTTAGATGGGACAAGATGTTCAAAATTTTAAAGAAGTCAGGTCTAAAGTATCGAGATAGAAGGATACTCTATAAACTATATAAGAATCAAGTGGCTGTCATAAAAGTAGTGAATCACGAGAGACATGCATCAGTTAAAAAGGTTGTGAGACAAGGTTGTAGTCTATCCCCGTTAATATTCAACTTGTATGTAGAAGAAGCAATGAAAAAAGTCAAAGAAAAATTTCCATATGGCATAAGTTTTCAGGGAGAAAAAATCAGTATGCTACGATTTGCTGATGACATTGTCTTGTTAGCAGAGAGGGCTGAGGATGCTGAGAAGTTATTGAATGGCATGAACAAAATAGTGAAGGAAGATTTTGGACTGAATATAAATCAAAGTAAGACAAAAGTGATGAAATGTAGCAGAAATGATACCAATACTAGCAGATTAAATATAATAAAATAATTGTTTAAAAACCATAAAAACCGCCTTCAAAAAAGGGCACTAAACATTTTAAAATAAATTTATACCTTGTTTGGAAGAAGGTACATCTAAATGGACAATATTTTACATTACTGTTATTGAAATTTTTACATCAATTAGTTATTTTTGGATTCGGTTCCAGCTGTCAGATCACGCAGATCGAATTACCGAACTTTATTTGGTGTTCGAGGCGAACCGAGAGTACGAACAAAAATTCCAAATATTTTACTGCATGTCATGAGGAAGATAGTAGCTTAGGGAAACAAATTAACGGTATGTCATCTGTTGCTCGGCCTCGTTGGTCATCCAGGCATAACTGTGGCGCTATAGTGTTAGTTGGTAGGCTGCATCATGCAGTAAATACTTTTTAGTTTTTGTAGTATCAGTGTATCATCTATATGTTTCAGTTTTGTTGAAAAATGTTTCTAGAATTAATTGTATGTAAGTAGTAACATGATTTTTTATATATTATTGTTATTTATTAATGTTTTTATCTTTTTGTTTTTCTTGTTTTGGCTGGCACCGACTCCAAAAATAACTAATTAATGTAAAAATTTCAATAACAGTAATGTAAAATATTGTCCATTTAGATGTACTTTCTTCTAAGCAAGGTATAAATTTATTTTAAAATGTTTAGTGCCCTTTTTTGAAGGCGGTTTTTATGTTTTTTAAACAATTATTTTATTTTTAAGTTTTTAGTGGCATTATAGTTAATTTGTATTTAAATATGCAGCAACAGTTCTCATTTTGCGAACTTCCTAATAGCTTAGTGGTTAAAGCGAATGCTTTTTTTTTAAATTTTTTTAAAAAAAAAATATGTCATTATAACAACTTTCAGAATGGTGTGTATTGGATGCTGTGTTAAGGAATGTCAGTTTACATTTTGGTCCAGGCTGTGTTTCGTTCTAATCATAACATCTGTTAAAGCTGCTGCTCGATAATCGAAACATGTAACATCTGGACATTAATACATACCACATACTGAAATCTGTATACAGGGTGGTCAGAAATTCACTCATCGGCGGGTAAGGGCAGTGTTCGGGACGTTGCACTAATGAAATAAATTTAAAAAAATCTAGTAAAAGTCGTACCGTTTTTTGAGTTATTCGCAGCTAAAGTTGGCCAATAAGAGCGCTGAGCGGGCGAATTCAAACAGCCTTCCACAGGCGGTGTTGCCAAACGTACTCGAGGCATGCGACTGCCATAGAAAACGAAAAAAAAAATCTCATCGGAAGGGGGGATCGAACCCGCAACCTTCAGGTTGAGAGTTTGCCGTCTTACCGACTACGCTGCCAAGGCACTAGAATTTCCTTGTTTTTAGAAGCCACTAGGGCGGGAAGTCGGTGGTGGGGCTAAAGGACCATGCCAGAAGAAGTCTCGCAGTTGAACGCAACTTACTGATAAAGACACTGTCATCATGCAACGTCATCAATTTTCGTTTGAAGAGTACGCCGATATGCATTTGGCGTAGTGTTGCCCAAAATCGGTCTTGGTCTTGCAGTCTTGGTCTTGGTCTTGCATTTTTGCAAGACCAAGACCAAGACCAGTTGTATTGATGCAAGACCAAGACCAAGACTGGCCAAGTCTCGTCTTGTTCTTGCATTTGGGCAACACTAATTTGGTGTTTGGCGCTGCTGGACAAAACAGGGTCGAAGCAGTTAAGATTTACACGACTCAATTTCCTAACTGTGTGATTCCATCGGCCAACACTTTTGTGTTGGTTGACAGAAGGTTGAGGGAGACGGGAAGTATTGTTGTCCACAGGCCCGACGCCGGACGAAATCGGTTCAGGCGGAGTGTAGGATTTGAAGACAATGTCCTGGAAATGATTGCTGATAATCCGAGGACAAGCTCTAGGGTCATTGCCAACGCATTGCAGAAACGTCCAGTCTAAGTGATCCCTCAAATTCTCCGTTTAAATGCAGCCTTTCAATAGGGTCATTTTTGTTGTTTTTTAATTACCAGGCCTCACATGCCACTGTTTTGGACGTCCTTCACGACGAAGGGTTACATCCCTTTCACTTTCAAAAGGTTCAAGATTTGGAGGAAGACGATTTTCCACTTCGAGTTCAGTTTTCACAGTGGTACCTGCAGCAATGTAACGATTATCCAAACTTTGAAAGGAAGGTGCTGTGGACGGATGAGGCGTGCTTTACCAGGAGGAGTGTTTTAATAGCCGAAACAGCCACATCTGGGATGTCGAAAATCCGCATGCAATTTTTGTCAAGTCATACCAACACAAATTTAGTGTTAACATTTGGGCGGGTATTTTGGGCGAGTTTATACTAGGCCCTGTTCTACTTCCGCAACGTTTAAATGGCGCTTCTTATTTAGCATTTCATGAAAACGTCCTTCTGTTGTACTTAGAAGACGTTCCTTTGGCAATTCGTAATGACATGTGGTTTCAATATGACGGCGCGCCCCCGCATTTTGCAGTACCGGTACGTCAACACTTAGGTGCATTGTATCCTAACAGGTGGATTGGTCGAGGAGGCCCAATTCACTGGCCAGCTTGGTCACCAGACAACAACCCATTGGAATTTTATCTCTGGGGAGCTGTCAGGGCCATTGATTATGAGACTGAAGTAGAAACAGAGGAAGAACTTTTGGCTAGGATAATTCTAGCTTTTGATGAAATTAGAGAAAGTTACAATTTTGGAAGACTCGCAAATTCAGTAACTCAGCGTTGTCGTGCCGATATTGCAGTTGAGGGAGGACATTTTGAGCAGTTGCTGTAAAATGTAAGGACCCGTATTTTTTTGTTATTGTTGTTTATTGGGATACATTTTCACTACGGTTACTGTTGCGGGTTGACGTTCATTGTAAGTAAATCCCTGTTGGCTTTCAATGTTGCGACTGATAACGTCAAGTTGGAATGAAACTACTGTACAGTAATTTTGTTTTTTATCAGTGACAAAAGGGCTTTCAATGAGTAACAGCTTGTTTATCTTTTGCGGCTTGCCGCGCGTTAGCGAGTTGATACACGTTACCAAAATGTACAACTTGTTTGAATAAGAACAGACTTTTTGCAGCAGAGAAAGTTACGTTACAAACGATAGAATGGGTTTAATGTTCTTTTTTCCAAAAGTTTATTCTTTTTTTGTTGCAAAATAGTAGCAAGGACATTCGCGTTAATCAATAAAAATGTTGTGATCGAAATCTAGTGAAATACGATTACATAGAAAAAAAAAGAAGCTTCTTTGCAACGAATAAATTAAGTTTACAGAATTTTTTTTTTTTTTTTTTTTTTTTTTTTTTTTTTTTTTTTTTTGTACCAGTAACTAAACGATTTTTGTACAAAAATAAAAAGATAAAATCTAGCAAGCAGATCAACTAATTAAAAAACAATTCCCATAAGAAAGAATCCTCTAGTCCCACCACCGACTTCCCGAAAAATGTCGCGGATTACCGATCAATTCCGATTACGAACAAACAGTCCGCCCTAGTGGCTTCTAAAAACAATGAAGTTCTAGTGCCTTGACAGCGTAGTCGGTAAGACGGCAAACTCTCAACCTGAAGGTTGCGGGTTCGATCCCCCCTTCCGAAGAGAATTTTTCTTTTCGTTTTCTGTGGCGGTCGCATGCCTCGAGTACGCTTGACAACACCGCCGGTGGAAGGCTGTTTGAATTCGCCCGCGCAGCGCTCTTATTGGCCAACTTTAGCTGCGAATAACTCAAAAACGGTACGACTTTTACTAGATTTTTTTGTATTTATTTCATTAGTGCAACGTCCCGAACACTGCCCTTACCCGTCGATGAGTGAATTTCTGACCACCCTGTATATCTGTTGGTTTCGGCATCACACAGAAAATATAGATATTTAATTGGTTTTCACAACGTATAAGCTTGGGGTCCAAGTTGAAATCTGAAGTACATGTTGAGACATTAGGACACATACATTTTATAAATATTCTGCAATGACTTAAAAATAGCTTAATTGATTTTGAAGGTACTTAAAACTGTGGATTTTGTTAAGAACATTGGAAATTATAAACGGTGGGGATAAAGCAGAAGAGGGATTGGGCTTTTGTATACCAAATGTAGACTGTCTTTTCTGATTTATTTAAAGTATACGTTTGTAAATTTCTATTGATATCATATAAATTTTTAGGTGTGTATAAAAAAATAATTAAGGGGTGTGGAGGTGAAGAGTAGTTTGGTTTTTGTTAAGGTAGTGTGGTCAGTATTTTTCTCTTTGTTTTAAAGTATACATGTGCAAAGTTCTATCGAAACCAAATAAAAACTATAGCTTTATGTAAAGAACATTTACAAAAATTGAATGAGGTAAGGGAGTGAGCGATTGGGTTTTGTAAACAGAATGTTTCTCTTTGTTCTTAAGTATACATTTTCAGTGTTCCATCAAAACGGTAGGTATCTATAAAGAACATTGGAAATTATGAGGGGAGGGGGTAGAAGGGAAGAGGGGTTGGGCTTCTGCAACCTAATTTAAACACAATTGTTATGTATTTTTTAAAGTATACGTGTGCAAATTTTCTTCAGAATCAGATGGGAACTGTGCTTTGTGTAGATTAAAGGGGTGGAAAGGGGAAGAGAGGTTTGGCTTCTCTAAATCAAATTCCGACAGTATTTTTCTGTTTGTTTTGAAGTATACATGTGCATACTTCCTTCAAAATCAGATAGAAACGGTAGCTTTATATAATGAACATTGACAGTAATTAAAGGGGTAGAAAGGGGAATTGGGTTTGTGTTTTTGTCAAAGTAATGTGAGTAGTATGTTTCTTTTTCTTTTTGCTTTAAAGTATACACATGCGAAGTTCCACCGAAATCGGATTAAAATGTCGGTTTGTACAAACATTAATTGATGTAAAAGAGGAGCTAGGGTCAGAAATATTCTCCATAAAAAAATACATATATGTGCCAACTTTCATATAGATCGGTCAAATGGTGTCAACTGTAGCTTTTCAAATAGAAAATTGACAAAAGTGAAGGGGCGGAAATGGGGAAAGGGGTTCAGTTTTTGCAAACCAAAAGCTGATATTATATTTCTCTTTGTTTTACAGTAAAAGTTTGCTAAGTTCTATCTAAACTGGATAATAACTGTGGGTTTGTATAAAAATTAAACGGTTTGATGGGTAGTGGGGGTGGTTTTTTTATTTTTTGGTCTGAAACCTTCCTCGTGAAAAAATTCATATAAGCACCAACTTTGATGGTGGCGACTCTAGCTTTTTATATATAAAAAAAATTGACAAAAATTAAGGGGTTGGTAGGAGGGAGAGGGGTTCAGCTTTGGAAGACCAAATGTTGACAAGATTTTTCTGTTTGTTTGAAAGTATACATTGGCA
>CM061921.1:372269604-372285322 GCA_031002005.1 Vandiemenella viatica
GTGGTTACTCAATGGGATAAGATGGAAGATTTCTTGGACATGCTGGAAAGACTCGACCGATTCCAAGAAAGTTATGAAAATAATTTTGAAAGGAATCGAGAATCTGATCACAGATATGGTAAGCCAAGGGACTATCAATACCGGGAGCGAGCAAATCTTTGGCCACCGAAAGGAAGTGGAGGATATGGACAAGGATTGCACAGGCAGGAAAGGGAAGAGGGGCGTAATTTTAACAACAATGCGAGTAGTAATGGCTACTGGCATAATAACAATAATTATACATCGGGGGAACGAAGCAGCAACAGTCAACCGCCAAAACAAGTGATGTATGTGAGAACAGAAGATAAAACCGAAATAAAGGAAGGAAGAGGGGCGGAAAACTCAAGCCCGCGACTGTGAAGGTCCGCACGGGAGCGAGTGGAGAAGTTAAAGGACCACCCTATACTGAAAAATATAAAAGTGCAAGCGCGGAATCTATCCAGGGCAACAGGCAAAACAGCATGGCCAGATACTTAGAATGGTGGAAATGTCTACATGTAATTAGTGATAAGAGATGCGAAACCAATTCCACATATGAACGAAGTGGGTGGAATAACCAAGAGATTGAAGAGATGGCCGAAATCAATGTGCGGGAGGAAGAACCTAGTGAAAGAAAAGTTGAAGAAGAAACGGGTAGGGCGGAACGAAGAGCGAATTTTTGAAGGATAAATTCACAGAGGAGAATTTAGCAGAGGATGATAGTCAGCTACCATTGGATGATGATGAAAGTGAAAAAGATATTCCTAGCAGCGATGATGAAGAATACGAATATGGAAGCAGCGAAGTTGAGTATGAAAGTAATGAAGAAAACGGAGTAAGAATATTTTTTATAAGGAGTTATAATGATGATAATAGAAATGAGGATTTATCGCAAATAGGGAGAAAAAGGAACAATGAAACTGGTAGTTTTAAAAAAAATGAATACATCCTGTTTACAAGCTAATGCCGACGTAGGCCTACCTACGTGTTTCGTATTCGACAAAAAGGATCAAAGCAAAGAAACTAAAACATTGTTGCGAAGTGCAAACGAGGATGGCCGCCATCAAGTTGTTACGAATTATTTAGAGAAAGAATATCCACCTGATGTTAGAAAAAAGGAAATGATTGAATGGTCGCAACATGAGATTATGAAAGACTTATTGCAGGAAAATGTTTGTAAAACTGTGGAAGATAAAGATGAAACTTTAATACTAAAGAAAAAGAGAATTTAAAAGACGAAATTCAGGGATCTGCAGAAATAAAGAAATGGCATAGAGAGGGTGAAGAGAGATGCGAAGATAATAATCTGATTGCGGGAACATTTAATGAATTAAAAAGCGAAGGCGCGAGCGACTATACCGAAAGTTATGAAGAAAATGACGAAGAGTTTCAAGAGCAGAGAGCCTGTGGTCGTCAAAAACCAGAGGAATGTGAAAATAATCAAAAAGTGAAGTGCTTTTTGATACGAAGAGAAGATATTAAAGAAGATGAAGAAGAAATTTTGAAGGGAAAAGTAAAAAAGAAGAGGAAAGGATTAAATATTCACTATGATGGAAGGAATATACTACGACTGAAGAAAGAAAGAAACGTCTTGACCAGAGGATTCGGTTGACTGAATTAAATGTTGGCGATTTGGTATTGGTTAAAACAACAAAAAATCGTGTGAGATCAATGCCCAAATTAAGAAATAAATTGATATATATTGGAAGCCTTTCATAGTCAAGGATAAACCTCATCCAAATGCTTATTTGTTAGTCTACCCTGTATCAAAAAAGAGATTTGGATTGCGGAATATAGTAGACTTAAAGCTTTACAGGGCGAAGGAACACTAATATTATGACTGATGATCACACAGCACATATTCTTATTTGGCCATGTATGGTATTAGATATTTCGATACATGTTCGATTTTTTTTGTTGAATTGAGTTCTCATTAAGTGGTAGTCTAATTTTAACCTTAATAATTTTTATTGATTGAATACAAAGAATATCTAAAACTGATCCTGAAATACGATGAGTGTAAAATCTGAACATTATTTCGATGAAAAGATTTTGATACTTATTTAGTTGTTTTTGAAAATGTAACTGTGGTTGTTATTTAACATTTCGTTTTGTTGAAATCATCATTTAGTCAAATAATGATTTAACTGCTCCGAAATGGGGGGCATATGTGAGATAACAACCATAGGGCTAGTTAATTGTAAAATAACTAATGTAAGTAATAGTAAAAAATACTATGGTCGGATATTTAAGTTGGCAAACATGTAATGCCAAGAGCTATACAATTAATATCGCTGACGGCATTGGAAGTTTTGTTTTATCATGAACTGGTGGTTGTCATGGATGTTTTAGCAGTAGAGGTTTGACTTGCAAGTCGATGATTTAAGATTTGTTAAGTTTGTGAGAAATTCAATACTGAAGATAAATAAATAATCAATGTTGGAAAATTATTGGAGAATTATTTAGTTGAGTACTGAATAAAATTAATCAAGATAATGATTTGTACTAATCAGCAGCGAGGCGGCTATCGTTCGTAATTTTGGTTTAAATCCAGAATTCATAACGGGTCATTTTAAACGAAAAAAGAAAGCCTTAACCTCGCAACTTCAAGAAGTACTTATTAGCTGATTTAATTTTCAAGTTTAAATTCGGGACATCATATCTGAGTGGAATTGGATGTAAAATTACATTAGTTTTTTTGCTTAATGCATTAACAGCGGATGTAACAGAATTTAGCGCACTGCAAAGATCTTTATAGCTATCTTCTACGTTGTTTGTTCCTGTCATTACTACTACACAGTCTTTGTAACTGTAGCCTTGGCTCAATTTATCAGTGTTTTTAGTCACTTCTTCGATAGGAGCATTTGGCTTGATTATTGCTTCTATTCTGTAAAAAGAGCCTAATTTCTCTCTTAAGATTTTCGAGCAATCACTGTCTTTGCTATCAGACAAAAGTACAATCTTACAATTATTGTCCTGTTTACATTTGCTTTTATGCATGTTTGAAGCACATTTTTTAGTTTTGATCGGAATTTTGTCTAACTGCACATCACTTTCCAAGCTTAACACGTCAAACTTTGATGTTAACGCTACTCCGGCCATTAACATGTGTCCATTTTTCACAGTTTGCTTTCGCAACTAAGGGATGAGTTAAATATTTCACTTTATCCTTAATATCATTGATTTCTTGCTTAAGAAGTCTAAATGATTTCATCTTGACTTGAAATAATCTCTTTAAGGTGCTGAATTGTGTGTTCCTTTTCATCTGGTTTCGTGTCTGCACTGCCGGTCGGCGATTTTAAATCCTTTGATTTGGAGCGCATTGTCATTGTGTTAAGATTTTTTTGTTTTAATTTCACACGCACGACACTTCGAGCTTCCATCAGCATCTGATTTTTTTTTATTTTTTACAAACGAAATACTTTTCGACAATTTTAAAAGATTTTTTACACGACTGGTCACTAATGTTTACTGTTACCGCCGCCATGTTACCATAGAAGTGGTTGAGTACTATAAACCTGCCTCCTTGCTATTCGCTGCCTTGTGAAAGTACAACTTCTCTTGTTGCCATGGCCCATTAGCAAAATCTTTAATACATCTATAGTAATGTTATCTACACCAGCCCCTTTGCGTTTTATTAGCTCTCTGAGTTACTTCATAACTTCTTGAGAATCTATTTCAAATTTTGTACTTATAGGGAAACTGTCCTCTGATTTATTCTCTTCCATCACAGGACGATACTCCCTAGTTGCTCATTAAACCAGTCACTCAATATCTCTGCTATTTTAAAATCCTCAGTGATTTCAACTCCATTCTTATTTACAATTGTCTTAATACCTTCTCTTCCCCTCAGTTTTCCAACATAACCATAGACATTTCTAGATGCATTGTTCAGTGGTCCCCCTGCACCAATAATATTCTTCATAAACCCATCCTTTGCTTTTCTCTTTGCTCTTATTAATTTCTTGCTCAGTTGTTTTAAGTATTCCCTACTGCCTTAACTTTGTTCTGTCCCCATCTCACTAACCTCTTTAACCTTCTCACCTCCTTATTGTAGTTTGTAGGTTCTGTGCTTCTCTTTATTTTCTGTTTCGAATAAACATTTCCTCATCCTTTTCTTATTATCTCCCTAAACTTTTCCCATTTCGCCTCTACTTGTGCCATCTTTCCATTTGCTGAATCTTTTCCTATAATATCTCTTCAATTCTAAAGTCTGCACCTAGAGGATAATTAGTAACAAATTCATTCATTACTCAAAGAGACGAGGAGAATCTGGTGTGGTGTGATATTAATATTCTGTCTTTTAAAACAATGTCTAATTAGGTATTCAACATTTCAGCTGTGACAAGACTTCAGTAATCTTACGTGTGTTGTGGATTAACACTATTCTTAGTTCCCAACGGCGGCCTTAACCATTGTGAGGCTCAGAGTGGCAGATTTTCGCGAGACCCTTGTCCTTTGTGCAAAGTATGTGAACACAAAGTAAGTATTTCTTATGATTGACAAGAAATACAAAAGTTATAAATAAATATGTTTTTAATTTTAAAATATTATATTAGAAGATTTATAGAAGTTAATAAAATTACAAATTACTGATAAACTAAGGTATATAAATGCCTTGAAAGATATGCACAGGGATTTAAAAATAATGTTTGAGGCTTTTCTTAAGATTAAAATCTTTAATTAAAGCACCAACTTTCTTTTGATGGCTCGTTTCCATTTTGAACTACCAGTCTTAAATTTTCTACCGGCATCGCAATCACACGAACTCATTTCATAAATTCTTTTTTTTTTCATAAAAAAACCAGTCAGAAATAATTTATAAGTGGTTTTACATAGTTTTTTAACAATTCACTTTTTACTATAAATACTGTTAATAACGTAAGATTCACTAAAACTTAATGTCATTTAATTTTTATTTACTTAATAAAAGATATTTTCCCTAAAAACGATTTTGTAACGCATTCAGACCGGGAAGCATAAGGAATATAGCTGTTAAAGTAACGATGTATTCGTTACTGAGTAACGGGTTCGTCGCCTGACTCGAAGTACCAAATCGTTACTCACAAAGTCATTTCGTTACTCGCATTTGTCGTATAGATACGAACACATTCAAGCTCCCGCAGGTAACTAATTTTGCCAACGTAAAGACTAATTTTGTACTTTTTATTTTGTTTAACATTAAAATTTACAGTGCATAATTTGTAAATAAAAAATTTGTATGGATAATTTTCATTGATAGTTCATTAGTGAGGTTTATTGATTTCAAACATTTGTGAAGTTTGTTTATTTTAAGAATTAATACTATTTTATTTTATAGTGTAATTTACAATATAAAAGAGATTGTGTAATAGTTTTTGATATACAATTCTGCATTTGTTATGTTCTAATAATATTTAATAAAATTGCAATTGAGCGTACGCTCCGGTGGCAGTTTCCCTATACACTCATCTTCCCCCCTTTCCTGCATCCACCTACATTTGCCCTCTACAAATTTTAACTTTAAATTCTTTCAACGTTTTTGGTAAATTATTCATAATTTCTCTTGGTAACTTATTCCAATCCCTGAAACCCTTACCTAAAAAGAGAATCTTCCTAAATCCTTGTGCGTGAAATCGAGTGTAAGATTGTGGTCATGGTCATCTTTCCCCTTCCAAGCTTTACTTTTAATTCTTACACCAATATCTTACCATGCCTCACCATCAATATACGCCTTGTACACTCCCATGACCCTCTTCACCCTCCTACTGCCTTCCAATGAATCCCATTGCAGCTTTATTATCATATCTGTTACTGATTGCGTTCTGCGATAATTCCCAGAAACAAATCTAGCAGCCCTTTTTGGCAGTTACAGAACTCCATAAACAAAGAACAAGTTACAATGACTTTATTCCTTTTGCCTGGTGTTAGTTATTGTATTATTACCGCAGGATCCATGTGATCAATCATCAATGCGGTTCTGGCTTTGATGTTGAATGTTTGTTGAAACCGCGACGCAACAACAATTAATCTAATCGCATGTTTGTCCTTTACCTTTGTTATTGATTTAAAAGTTTTGAATACTGATAGTTTTAAAATGAAACAATTAACGCGGGAGTAAATAGTGTTTTGCCTGCAGGTCCGATTTGATGGTATGTCCACATTTATTTTAACAAACCTATCACAAAAAGATGAAGAATTTACAAAAATAAATGAAAACCGTATAGGAAGACAGTGGTGAAACCTCCTATTTAAAAGCGAAATACTTCGATGAGATTATAATATTTGTTAAATACATGTCGCATTATCACATCAGGCTTCTATGCAGGGTTTTGAACATGCTACTTTAAAAAATAACCGACATTAGTTATTGTCACTAGATATGTCACTCTCAGGTGAAAGGTCAGGTCTTTTTTTTTGTATGCAAACAGGTGTTTGTTTTGAAATTAGATTATTATTTCGTATATAATATTCATTACAGTATATCAAGTGAACATTCAGTGGTTTTCCATAAGATCCATGTGCTAATTACTTGACTTTAAGTTTTATAAAAAGGTACAACTTACCTAAACTTATTTTATTAAATAAACAATTTTCTTAAACTTTACCAAGTACGAACGAAGTCGTCCTGTATGCTAGTATTCGATTGTACCGAAAGTAACGAGTAACGAAACGATACGATAGTAACGAAGTTATTCCGTACGCGGCGCGACTCGGTATAATGCTTCATGCTATTGTTCGATTGTACCTAAAGTAACGATTCGAAAGTAACGGGTATTGATTGGTTTAGTAACGAATACATACGGGTACAGAATTTCTCGTTACTTTTACAGCTCTAATAAGGGAACAGTTCGGATGTTTTCGGTACTTTGTTGCCAAATATTGTTTTCGTGTTATCGATTACCTTAAAAAAAGTGTATTTTCTTCAACCTCGCTTCCATGTTAATCAGTTGGTTGTAAAATTTAGATTGCGTCATTCTAAAGCAGGATTTCTCAAACTCATAGCTGCACGTACCCCTAGGAAATTTCCCAAACAATGGCGAACCCATTAAAATCTGGCCTTTTTTTTTTAAATAAGTCCTTTTTGTTTTTTAAAAAAGTAATACATTCACAAAGAGCAATATGTTATTAATTAATTTGATGGATGGGCTTGTTTCTTCACGCAAGTTGAGTCTATTTTAGGAACAATTTAGCTCATTTCCAATCTCAATTCACCATAATGCGTGTTGCACTCTCGAGATACCCAATCAGCCGCATAACGTAAATATTGTCGGGATCCCCCTACGTTCAATTGGTGAACCAGATGGGGTTCGCGTACCCCACTCTGAGAAATCCTATTCCAATGTATTCGCAAAATTTCAGTTGATCATCTATCTGATACTGGCTGCACCCAATTTGTTTCTGTTTTGGGATAGCAGAAACAAAGTATATTGTACAGAAAAGGAGTACATTTATTTTATTATGTTTTAAAACATATTTTTCTTTACTTATAGATTTGGCCTAAAGTTTTAGATGGCTACGGCGTGCGATTGGGGTACGGAAGATCCGCGGTTAAAATCCAAGTCTCCGTTAGAAATTTAACGAGCCTTAAAATTGAATTTTACCTCTGGCAATCCATTGATTTGTTAATGCGAAATGCTAGACATTCTATGGTTGGAATTTCACATTAAACTGTAGGTCTCCTTTTCCTAGCAGGATTACCAAGGGGGCGGCCATTAATGCCGTGAGGTGTTTTTCCGGAATTGGACACCCCCCCCCCCCCCCTGAGGTGAGACTTCGTGAGATTAGGTCGGACCCCCACCCCCCTTCGAAATGATAACTTTGCCATAGCTTATTCATGTGCATTGCCATTAACACATTGTTGGTTCTCTAACAAGCTGTTCGATATGATTACCGGAGGATACACCGAGAACTATTTTATCCCTCCACCTAGATTTGCAGATGTAGTGAATTAAGGAGTTGGCGTGCTAAAGTCACTGTCTAATATTATTGCATGATATGGAAACTTACGAACTTTATCATTTACATTGCTTTATAATGGCCTGGAAACAGTGCCTTCGATATCCGATGACTTTGAGTTTATTCCTACCAAGTACTTTCTGCGCTAGAACAGGTTTTACGAGCTGTAGTGAGTTTTTTGCCGTATAAGTGTAAAAATGACCGCGGTGCGTGTTTAAGTTTACAGTACTGTTTGTGTTGTGTATGAGGATGAAAAACAGGAATGTGTAAAAGCCGGTGCCAAGACTTCCAAAAGGCATTAAAGGACTCCAGGTTTAACATCCACATCCTGCGGACGAATCACCCAACCCAGACCTCGTGATAATTATACATCATCGCCGCTCCTATCAAGTAACGGATGATCAAAATTGCTTCCATTATCTTAACTTATCCTCGTGAAGATTGCCAGCCACAGTTTCTGCGTTCACGGCCACGAGAAAAGTTTGAACTGATTTCGCAAACAGAATTGACATTTTCTTGATTATTAGTTAATCTTCCATCTATGACTAAGAATCATCTCTCTCCAGGGAAATGTCATATGTCTTTTTGGTAATCATTTAAATTACTGTTAAAAATAATTTGGCTGCGCTACTGCTATTGCACCTGCCACGGTTAAATGTCTACTAACGCTACCATCAATGTGACTTTCTTAAATACAATTGGAAATTGAGTGGAAATATTAGTTACCATGACCTATTTCTGTATGCAACAGGCAAATTCCGTGTAATCATCGATTATATTTATCAAGCAGAACTCCTAAGGAATTGCTGGGAAAGCGAAAAAAAAAAAAAATGTGTATTTACACACACAGATTTCGCGCTCTTTTCTCTATTAAAAATATTCAAGTATATAGCTACAAGAAATCTACATCACAAGACCACGGAAAATACAAAAATCGTTGAGGATCAACGACAAGCCTTGTACTAAGTCAGTGTTTTTAACAAACTGATCGACATATTTGTAAGAAGAAATTTTTACTATTATAAATGACACAGCTTATACAAGTGACGGTTTACTGGAGTAAACCAAAAAAATCCCTTTTTTTGCGCACAGATTGTTACGAATCATACGATAACCGTTACAGCTCACAGAAACGACCATTGACTGCTGACTTGGAAGCGGCCGGGATAATCTAATGATTTCTGCTTTCTACTAGCTATATGCAAAATTCTAACATTACGTTTTATGTAGCGTGTCTACTGGTTTCATATAGATCTGACCAGTTCTCAAAGTCAAACATAACTCCTTTTGTATAAGCTCGTAAGTTCTTAATTGGACTGGGGGGGGGGGGGGGTAAGGAAAAAGAAAACTATGCATGATCTGGAATATGGCTTTAGGTTATAGGTGGCCTAAAGGGACCATTACAGGTAACATACAACATCGCCTCAGGGTTTCGAGGAATACAAACCTCTTTCAGTGACCATCCCGATTCCTTCGAAGCATTCAATTCATAGTAGGAAATGAGAATAGTGTAGTGTGTTGGAACTGTTGTAATTCATTATTTTAATGAATGAATCTCTTATAATACTCGGAGAAATGAAACAAAATATAATAAATTGTAAGCAGCTACAGTAGGGCTAGGACAGGATATCTAGTTCCGTTAGTAAACATGGAATCAGTTTAATAAATACACAGAAAAATGAAGGATTTGTAAGCCTTGTCATCAGCGGCGGCCTTTGCCATTGCGAGGCCCGGGGGGAAGATCCTTGCGAGGCCCTTGCCCTTTGCCATTGCGAGGCCCGGGGGGAAGATCCTTGCGAGGCCCTTGCCCTTTGCCATTGCGAGGCCTGGGGGGAAGATCCTTGGGCGGCCCTTGCCCTTTGCCATTGCGAGGCCCGGGGGGAAGATCCTTGCGAGGCCCTTGCCCTTTGCCATTGCGAGGCCCGGGGCGGAAGATCCTTGCGAGGCCCTTGCCCTTTGTTCAAAGCATGTGAATTGAATGTAGGTATTTATGATAATCGGCGAAAAATGCAAAAGTCATAAATAAATAACTTTTGAGTTTTAAAATATTATATTAGAAGAGTTATTAAATGTTATCAAACATAAAGACATCAAATTATTAAGGATAAACTGAAGTAGCTTGAAAGATATACGCAGGGATTTAAAAATGATGTTTGCAGCTTTTCCTAAGACTAAAACATTTAATTAAAGCACAAAAATCTAATGAATGAGCTACGTCATTTTCAATTCAAAGAATAGAAAGGGCTGAAAATCGATATTGTGTCATCGAATTGCTCAAATATGTTATAATAATATTTTACCATGAAATACTTCTTTATGCGGACGGAACAGTCTTAGGTTTGGTGGCAATAATTCTCAGGACTACTTGGATAGTGGCGTACACTTCAGTTAATGTTTTTCCTACTATATATCTCATCACCGAGATAACGCCGTCATTTTCCTCTTATACACGGATAAACATATTCAGTTCTTCATACAGTTCCTGTAAATCAGTATCAGATGTTTCTCTTGCTGCAAGTCACTGCATTACTTCAAAAGTTCAGTCACTAATTTCCTTTAATCTTTTTATGTTATACATGAAAAAAATATGTTCTCATCATGTTTAAGTGCCTCAAATCTACGTTGGCAGCTAGTGCGCACATAGTCAACATTAACATACAAATAGTTTATTTTGGAAATCTCCTCCGCATGCGATTCAAGAGCATCATTTTCCCCTTCGTAATCAACATCAAATTATATCTTTGGTTGGTATTTAAAGGCCTTCACCAATCCTACCCTGCTTCAGAAAGCGGCTTTAGCGAAAAGGATTTTACATGTGCTTTTGAAATAGCCCACTATCCGGCAGAAAGGCCATGCTGCTTCTCCTAGGATAAGATTTCAGCTATGACTCCCATATAGTACCAAATAAGCAGGTGGATTAATTTCAAGTATCCGTTTCTTGACACCAATTTTTTATCTAAACTCTCAGCTGTTTGTTAAAATTGCGTTTGGATACTGTTTTTGTAAGTAAAAGATCAACCAGTGAGGTCGTAACGTGAGTCAGATAATGAAAATATTTGTACATACTTTATTACTTTCGTAGATTATGAAATACGCATACGCATACGCAAAATGAAGAACAATACTCTATAACAGAGTATGATTGGCAGCCCTGGCTGACTCCCAACTCACTTTTAGAGAAACAACCAAATGAAAACATTAAAGGAGACTGAAGACAGCAGGAACAAGTTCGTCACAAGGCCGAGCTACCGACAAGTGTGAACACAGGTTGGGTGAGCTTTGACTCGGCCGACTGTCGGTGCGGTGACGGTGCGGAGTAGGGCCTACTACCGGTCAAGTGTGACTCAATCTTCCAGCGTAAGGTGACAAGATTTGACGAACTAAATGAAACATGGGGATTGGCCGAGAATAAATCGTAAACACGATGAAAGTAACAAAACTGAGCGTTAAAGTGGGTTTTCTAATATGTGACGCATTAGATTCAAATAGTAATTAATTTTTCGACTGTTTTACAGTTAAATTACAAACAATATCAATATTCAGTGATAAATTATTTAATTTTGATACCGTTAATCTTACTTTTTATACGAATGTGATACTGAATAAATCTAAATCAGAAACTTTGATTAGGTACTTCTTAACATATACTTTATTATCAATTAAAAAACTTTATTTTATTTTTATCACTAATAGCTAAAGATAAAGTAATGTTTGTTTTTAAATGTAAACTTTTTTCAACACGGGTTGTTGCGCGAGGGCCCTGGCGATTGCCCTGTTCGCCACACCCTAAGGCCGCCTCTGCTTGTAATTACTGGAGGCATCATTTGATAACTAACACAAGGAGTATGATGAATTCGTGGTCTTTAATGTACACCAGTTATTTTAGAAATCATTCTATATTGGATTACATGTTCACTTTATCATCTCGTTTTATAACGTAACCGTTTGCCTACCGATTTTATGGAACAATCTACAGACAGCACAGTTAGTTTGAAAATTCACTATTCTCATCCCCAGTACCTTAAGAAATTATATACTCACCACCAAAAACGGTATAACGCTTTTAGATAAAATTGCTCCCCTGAAAAATGGTTTGGACTGAATCGCACCTTATAGCCAAAACAACATACTTTTATTGTATTGACATTTCTCCTCGCTTGATGAGGATTTGTATAAGTTTTCTGTCGCTAGATAATGACCGATAAATACTGCCCAAATACAAGATTTATTTGTTATTTACGCGTTTCAAAATGATTGTTACCTTCACTAAAACAACAGAAAATTATCAACCCCTACCATTAAGTTTCGTATGTATTTGTCTTGTGTAATTAGACTTGGATGCTTGTGTATATATTACGCCCATTTTTTATTTCTTCAATAAACCTGCTGATATATCACATATTTATTTGAAACTCAATGTTCCTAATAGCCATTAATAACGGTGTCAAGCCAGATTGATGTGTGTAACTGCTCTTACGGGTAATGCTTTCTGAGTTTGTATACTAATCATTTTCACTAAGGCTTTTGATTTGAGTGGATTGTCGGTTTTTTAAGTCCACTTAAATATCAAACTTAATGGCTCCAGAGATGTCAACAGCACCCCAGTTAAAATAAATCTTCATTGTGTGCTTGTTGTATTACCGTTTTTTTCCCCCCCTCAATCACGATGCCTCTCTTAAATATTTGAGTGACTATTACAGTATTGAGACAGATGCAACATTTACAATCAGTCACCCATGGCTGATCGTGATTGCCAATTTTAAAGAAGAATTTCAACTCTCAATATTAAAAATAAATCTATTAATTAAAAGTAAATTAGATGGATATGTAGGCTAACCAACAGTTTTTGAAATTTTATAGTATTTTTCTTAGTTTCCACTATACGTTGTAGGCATCCTCTGTGTCACCATTTGCGTTATTTCACCGTAATCTTTCTGATTAGTCGTCTTCAAGCAGCTTTAATGTGGGCTGTAATTTTATCAAAAAAATTGGTATTAAATCACCAATTTTTATTACTTATTTCTGACATAGTACTACATCTTTATACTTCCTTAAAGTATCATTTTTGAAACGCAATTTAAGGCACTTGACTAACATTTTTCTTGTTATAAATCAAAGTAACTTTAGTGCCAATTAACTTTTCAATGGAAGTTAGTTTGCGACGCGTAATACTCTCTTGCATTTCCTTGGAAATATTGCGACCCCTCCTTGCTTTATGACTGAAACTTTCTGCCATGTAAGCCTTTATTACAGAAGTTATGAGATATGAATTCATACTGGTGTCTAAAAATCATTATTTTCTAAATAAATTTTCCTGTGCTTGGTCCAAGAAGAACGCCAGGCTATTCTTGCGATCCTCCTAGCTGTTCATCTACGGTACTTTTCTACTCTATGTAAGTTACTTACTGTCATTAGTAGGTGTTTTTTGAGTGATTCTTCATTCGTTTTAGAAGCACGAAAGTTTAGGTCTGTGTTGAAGACGTCCCATTTTTGTTTCTCAAGTCTTTTATTGAAGTTAAATGTGCTGCACATAAGATCTTTGGCACCTCTCTAATAGATTTTCAGTTACTATTAAGTCGGATGTTAACATTGACATCAGTACTTCCACTGTCAAGGAGTCCTCGACACCTTTGTTACATTATTTTCTCAATGCTGCACCAAAGACGAGCACGAATGTTTTTTTTTTTCTTTTTACTGATGGCTTTACGCCTCGTCGACGTTGAGGTCATTAGAGGCGGGATGGGAGTGGGAACAAAGAACGGAAAGGAATTCAGCCATGGCATTTTTGAAGGAAGCATCCCGGTATTCACCTGGAATGATTTAGGGAAAACATGGAAAACCGAAATCGGGATGCCCGGACGTGGATTCGAACCGGCATCCTCCCAAATGCGAGGCCAGAGCGTTAACCGCTCACCCACCACGCTCGGTAGCACGAATGGTCACTTCGAATAAAGATGACATCCACGATTCAGCCACGGCCTTTGGAGGAACCATTCCAACATCGCTTCGGGAAATCATGGAAAACGGACATGTGGGTGGCCGGTGGGCATTCAAACTCTCGATCGAGTTCGGCAGTTGAAGTCACGCTAGGGCCTGTCATTCAAGTCCCTGTCCGGCCATCAAGGTTTCGGTTTTCATGGTTTCCCGAAATCATTCCTGGCGAATGCCGGTATGATTGGAGTAATCCCTTCCCGATCATATTCCCTAATCTTCTTCCACCTCTCATGACGTTGACGAGGCGTGAATACATAAAAAAAAAGATCGCTCTCCCATCCTCCCGAATGCCAGGTCTGAGCGAGGACCTCGAAACAATTCGGCCATGGCCTTTTGAAGGAATCATGACGAGAATCGCATGGAATAATTTCGGGAAATCATGGAAAACAGAAATCTGGGTGGTCGGATCGGTGATTGGAGACCACCTTTTCCCTAATGCTAAACCCAAACGTTAATCGTTCACCTAACAGGATGTTTAGTGCGCAAATACGTTTGTTCAGCAGAAACGGAAGATGTTTTGTGTTTCAGTTTTATTTGATGCAATGTGTAATTTTGTTCCAGCATTCAGCTTAAAAACTTACAGATCCAGAATATTATCCATCCTTGGTTTTGTTAGATCATTGGTCCATTCCCAGACAAACGTCGCATATGAAAACAATAATCAAATACCTCTCATTTTATGCTATTGTTACAACCATTGCGATGTTTGTTTTCGTTTGATTAATACGTTTTCAGTAAAAAATTGTTTTATCACTGAATGTATACACTAATAACACATGGGACGGCAGTTCTAAGAACGGTTTTGGACTCTGGAGGGATATTTATCTGTTACAGTACTGAATCTTCCGACTTCTGTCTGCTAGCCATGTAAGATAGTCACAGACTGATACAATGTATTTGATGAGGGCGGTTATTTAATTTAAAGACAGTGTTAGTGTAGTGGCGAAGGAGACGTGCAGAAGGAGGCGGCTGGGTCGCCGAATTTGCCTGTCTAATCAGTGGGAGAGCTCGCGATAGCATCGCGGCTACAAAGCTCGCCATGCAAATAAGTGAATGGGCGGACGCGTCGGGGCTGCCGCCTTTGTGCAGGGCTCGCCTAATCGACGTGTGGCATCTCGTGATAAAAGCTGGCCTGTAATGGAAGCCGCGCTGATGTGGGGTATGTTTCAGCACCTCGGACGTCTTCCCAATCAGCAGAATGTGCCCGCTGCCTAATGTCTCAAAAAAAGCAAAAAAAACCAGTTCGACTGTCATTGCTGTGACCTATTCAGTTGGCGCAGCGCCTTTCGTGTCGAGGAGATGGGGTACTCTCCAAGTGACTCAACTGAAATTAAATAACTATGAGTTTTACCACAGTATTGTGCTACTTCCTGGTTGTAGCTAGTTCGAGGTATTATGAAAAGTTCTCGGCTTCGATCATGTATGGTGACGTAATCTCATTTGTTTTTTATTATTATTATTTTGGTATATCTTTCTTCTACTTCTCTTAGATTTTGGTCATCTAAGGACCACGAAAAGTAATCCAGTGTATTCATCTCGATGCTTCTTTTCTTGACCTTCAATAATTCATCATCATTTCACTTTGCCGTTTCCTCCTTTCTTTCATCTTCTCCTCGAGAAACCTTGAAATTTTGTGTCATTCTTCTGAATGTTGCTATCTTGTATTATACCTTCTATTATTCCGGTCTCTATCATACAATGATCAGCCCAAACGTTTTAATCACCTACTTACTAGCATATTGGTCCACCTTTCGAACGCAATACAGCT
>CM061921.1:372286322-372391709 GCA_031002005.1 Vandiemenella viatica
TCAGTTCAAACTTTTCTCGTGGCCGTGAACGCAGAAACTGTGCTGGCAATCTTCACGAGGATAAGTTAAGATAATGGAAGCAATTTTGATCATCCGTTACTTGATAGGAGCGGCGATGATGTATAATTATCACGAGGTCTGGGTTGGGTGATTCGTCCGCAGGATGTGGATGTTAAACCTGGAGTCCTTTAATGCCTTTTGGAAGTCTTGGCACCGGCTTTTACACATTCCTGTTTTTCATCCTCATACACAACACAAACAGTACTGTAAACTTAAACACGCACCGCGGTCATTTTTACACTTATACGGCAAAAAACTCACTACAGCTCGTAAAACCTGTTCTAGCGCAGAAAGTACTTGGTAGGAATAAACTCAAAGTCATCGGATATCGAAGGCACTGTTTCCAGGCCATTATAAAGCAATGTAAATGATAAAGTTCGTAAGTTTCCATATCATGCAATAATATTAGACAGTGACTTTAGCACGCCAACTCCTTAATTCACTACATCTGCAAATCTAGGTGGAGGGATAAAATAGTTCTCGGTGTATCCTCCGGTAATCATATCGAACAGCTTGTTAGAGAACCAACAATGTGTTAATGGCAATGCACATGAATAAGCTATGGCAAAGTTATCATTTCGAAGGGGGGTGGGGGTCCGACCTAATCTCACGAAGTCTCACCTCAGGGGGGGGGGGGTGTCCAATTCCGGAAAAACACCTCACGGCATTAATGGCCGCCCCCTTGGTAATCCTGCTAGGAAAAGGAGACCTACAGTTTAATGTGAAATTCCAACCATAGAATGTCTAGCATTTCGCATTAACAAATCAATGGATTGCCAGAGGTAAAATTCAATTTTAAGGCTCGTTAAATTTCTAACGGAGACTTGGATTTTAACCGCGGATCTTCCGTACCCCAATCGCACGCCGTAGCCATCTAAAACTTTAGGCCAAATCTATAAGTAAAGAAAAATATGTTTTAAAACATAATAAAATAAATGTACTCCTTTTCTGTACAATATACTTTGTTTCTGCTATCCCAAAACAGAAACAAATTGGGTGCAGCCAGTATCAGATAGATGATCAACTGAAATTTTGCGAATACATTGGAATAGGATTTCTCAGAGTGGGGTACGCGAACCCCATCTGGTTCACCAATTGAACGTAGGGGGATCCCGACAATATTTACGTTATGCGGCTGATTGGGTATCTCGAGAGTGCAACACGCATTATGGTGAATTGAGATTGGAAATGAGCTAAATTGTTCCTAAAATAGACTCAACTTGCGTGAAGAAACAAGCCCATCCATCAAATTAATTAATAACATATTGCTCTTTGTGAATGTATTACTTTTTTAAAAAACAAAAAGGACTTATTTAAAAAAAAAGGCCAGATTTTAATGGGTTCGCCATTGTTTGGGAAATTTCCTAGGGGTACGTGCAGCTATGAGTTTGAGAAATCCTGCTTTAGAATGACGCAATCTAAATTTTACAACCAACTGATTAACATGGAAGCGAGGTTGAAGAAAATACACTTTTTTTAAGGTAATCGATAACACGAAAACAATATTTGGCAACAAAGTACCGAAAACATCCGAACTGTTCCCTTATTAGAGCTGTAAAAGTAACGAGAAATTCTGTACCCGTATGTATTCGTTACTAAACCAATCAATACCCGTTACTTTCGAATCGTTACTGGTTACTTCGGTACAATCGATACAATAGCATGAAGCATTATACCGAGTCGCGCCGCGTACGGAATAACTTCGTTACTATCGTATCGTTTCGTTACTCGTTACTTTCGGTACAATCGAATACTGCATGAAGCATGAAGCATTGCATCGCATACAGGACGACTTCGTTCGTACTTGGTAAAGTTTAAGAAAATTGTTTATTTAATAAAATAAGTTTAGGTAAGTTGTACCTTTTTATAAAACTTAAAGTCAAGTAATTAGCACATGGATCTTATGGAAAACCACTGAATGTTCACTTGATATACTGTAATGAATATTATATCGAAATAATAATCTAATTTCAAAACAAACACCTGTTTGCATACAAAAAGAAAAGACCTGACCTTTCAACCTGAGAGTGACATATCTAGTGACAATAACTAATGTCGGTTATTTTTTTAAAGTAGCATGTTCAAAACCCTGCATAGAAGCCTGATGTGATAATGCGACATGTATTTAACAAATATTATAATCTCATCGAAGTATTTCGCTTTTAAATAGGAGGTTTCACCACTGTCTTCCTATACGGTTTTCATTTATTTTTGTAAATTCTTCATCTTTTTGTGATAGGTTTGTTAAAATAAATGTGGACATACCATCAAATCGGACCTGCAGGCAAAACACTATTTACTCCCGCGTTAATTGTTTCATTTTAAAACTATCAGTATTCAAAACTTTTAAATCAATAACAAAGGTAAAGGACAAACATGCGATTAGATTAATTGTTGTTGCGTCGCGGTTTCAACAAACATTCAACATCAAAGCCAGAACCGCATTGATGATTGATCACATGGATCCTGCGGTAATAATACAATAACTAACACCAGGCAAAAGGAATAAAGTCATTGTAACTTGTTCTTTGTTTATGGAGTTCTGTAACTGCCAAAAAGGGCTGCTAGATTTGTTTCTGGGAATTATCGCAGAACGCAATCAGTAACAGATATGATAATAAAGCTGCAATGGGATTCATTGGAAGGCAGTAGGAGGGTGAAGAGGGTCATGGGAGTGTACAAGGCGTATATTGATGGTGAGGCATGGTAAGATATGGTGTAAGAATTAAAAGTAAAGCTTGGAAGGGGAAAGATGACCATGACCACAATCTTACACTCGATTTCACGCACAAGGATTTAGGAAGATTCTCTTTTAGGTAAGGGTTTCAGGGATTGGAATAAGTTACCAAGAGAAATTATGAATAATTTACCAAAAACGTTGAAAGAATTTAAAGTTAAAATTTGTAGAGGGCAAATGTAGGTGGATGCAGGAAAGGGGGGAAGATGAGTGTATAGGGAAACTGCCACCGGAGCGTACGCTCAATTGCAATTTTATTAAATATTATTAGAACATAACAAATGCAGAATTGTATATCAAAAACTATTACACAACTCTTTTATATTGTAAATTACACTATAAAATAAAATAGTATTAATTCTTAAAATAAACAAACTTCAACAAATGTTTGAAATCAATAAACCTCACTAATGAACTATCAATGAAAATTATCCATACAAATTTTTTATTTACAAATTATGCACTGTAAATTTTAATGTTAAACAAAATAAAAAGTACAAAATTAGTCTTTACGTTGGCAAAATTAGTTACCTGCGGGAGCTTGAATGTGTTCGTATCTATACGACAAATGCGAGTAACGAAATGACTTTGTGAGTAACGATTTGGTACTTCGAGTCAGGCGACGAACCCGTTACTCAGTAACGAATACATCGTTACTTTAACAGCTATATTCCTTATGCTTCCCGGTCTGAATGCGTTACAAAATCGTTTTTAGGGAAAATATCTTTTATTAAGTAAATAAAAATTAAATGACATTAAGTTTTAGTGAATCTTACGTTATTAACAGTATTTATAGTAAAAAGTGAATTGTTAAAAAACTATGTAAAACCACTTATAAATTATTTCTGACTGGTTTTTTATGAAAAAAAAAATTTATGAAATGAGTTCGTGTGATTGCGATGCCGGTAGAAAATTTAAGACTGGTAGTTCAAAATGGAAACGAGCCATCAAAAGAAAGTTGGTGCTTTAATTAAAGATTTTAATCTTAAGAAAAGCCTCAAACATTATTTTTAAATCCCTGTGCATATCTTTCAAGGCATTTATACCTTAGTTTATCAGTAATTTGTAATTTTATTAACTTCTATAAATCTTCTAATATAATATTTTAAAATTAAAAACATATTTATTTATAACTTTTGTATTTCTTGTCAATCATAAGAAATACTTACTTTGTGTTCACATACTTTGCACAAAGGACAAGGGTCTCGCGAAAATCTGCCACTCTGAGCCTCACAATGGTTAAGGCCGCCGTTGGGAACAAGAATAGTGTTAATCCACAACACACGTAAGATTACTGAAGTCTTGTCACAGCTGAAATGTTGAATACCTAATTAGACATTGTTTTAAAAGACAGAATATTAATATCACACCACACCAGATTCTCCTCGTCTCTTTGAGTAATGAATGAATTTGTTACTAATTATCCTCTAGGTGCAGACTTTAGAATTGAAGAGATATTATAGGAAAAGATTCAGCAAATGGAAAGATGGCACAAGTAGAGGCGAAATGGGAAAAGTTTAGGGAGATAATAAGAAAAGGATGAGGAAATGTTTATTCGAAACAGAAAATAAAGAGAAGCACAGAACCTACAAACTACAATAAGGAGGTGAGAAGGTTAAAGAGGTTAGTGAGATGGGGACAGAACAAAGTTAAGGCAGTAGGGAATACTTAAAACAACTGAGCAAGAAATTAATAAGAGCAAAGAGAAAAGCAAAGGATGGGTTTATGAAGAATATTATTGGTGCAGGGGGACCACTGAACAATGCATCTAGAAATGTCTATGGTTATGTTGGAAAACTGAGGGGAAGAGAAGGTATTAAGACAATTGTAAATAAGAATGGAGTTGAAATCACTGAGGATTTTAAAATAGCAGAGATATTGAGTGACTGGTTTAATGAGCAACTAGGGAGTATCGTCCTGTGATGGAAGAGAATAAATCAGAGGACAGTTTCCCTATAAGTACAAAATTTGAAATAGATTCTCAAGAAGTTATGAAGTAACTCAGAGAGCTAATAAAACGCAAAGGGGCTGGTGTAGATAACATTACTATAGATGTATTAAAGATTTTGCTAATGGGCCATGGCAACAAGAGAAGTTGTACTTTCACAAGGCAGCGAATAGCAAGGAGGCAGGTTTATAGTACTCAACCACTTCTATGGTAACATGGCGGCGGTAACAGTAAACATTAGTGACCAGTCGTGTAAAAAATCTTTTAAAATTGTCGAAAAGTATTTCGTTTGTAAAAAAAAAAAAAAATCAGATGCTGATGGAAGCTCGAAGTGTCGTGCGTGTGAAATTAAAAAAAAAAATCTTAACACAATGACAATGCGCTCCAAATCAAAGGATTTAAAATCGCCGACCGGCAGTGCAGACACGAAACCAGATGAAAAGGAACACACAATTCAGCACCTTAAAGAGATTATTTCAAGTCAAGATGAAATCATTAGACTTCTTAAGCAAGAAATCAATGATATTACGGAGGAAAAGTGAAATATTTAACTCATCCCTTAGTTGCGAAAGCAAACTGTGAAAAATGGACACATGTTAATGGCCGGAGTAGCGTTAACATCAAAGTTTGACGTGTTAAGCTTGGAAAGTGATGTGCAGTTAGACAAAATTCCGATCAAAACTAAAAAATGTGCTTCAAACATGCATAAAAGCAAATGTAAACAGGACAATAATTGTAAGATTGTACTTTTGTCTGATAGCAAAGACAGTGATTGCTCGAAAATCTTAAGAGAGAAATTAGGCTCTTTTTACAGAATAGAAGCAATAATCAAGCCAAATGCTCCTATCGAAGAAGTGACTAAAAACACTGATAAATTGAGCCAAGGCTACAGTTACAAAGACTGTGTAGTAGTAATGACAGGAACAAACAACGTAGAAGATAGCTATAAAGATCTTTGCAGTGCGCTAAATTCTGTTACATCCGCTGTTAATGCATTAAGCAAAAAAACTAATGTAATTTTACATCCAATTCCACTCAGATATGATGTCCCGAATTTAAACTTGAAAATTAAATCAGCTAATAAGTACTTCTTGAAGTTGCGAGGTTAAGGCTTTCTTTTTTCGTTTAAAATGACCCGTTATGAATTCTGGATTTAAACCAAAATTACGAACGATAGCCGCCTCGCTGCTGATTAGTACAAATCATTATCTTGATTAATTTTATTCAGTACTCAACTAAATAATTCTCCAATAATTTTCCAACATTGATTATTTATTTATCTTCAGTATTGAATTTCTCACAAACTTAACAAATCTTAAATCATCGACTTGCAAGTCAAACCTCTACTGCTAAAACATCCATGACAACCACCAGTTCATGATAAAACAAAACTTCCAATGCCGTCAGCGATATTAATTGTATAGCTCTTGGCATTACATGTTTGCCAACTTAAATATCCGACCATAGTATTTTTTACTATTACTTACATTAGTTATTTTACAATTAACTAGCCCTATGGTTGTTATCTCACATATGCCCCCCATTTCGGAGCAGTTAAATCATTATTTGACTAAATGATGATTTCAACAAAACGAAATGTTAAATAACAACCACAGTTACATTTTCAAAAACAACTAAATAAGTATCAAAATCTTTTCATCGAAATAATGTTCAGATTTTACACTCATCGTATTTCAGGATCAGTTTTAGATATTCTTTGTATTCAATTAATAAAAATTATTAAGGTTAAAATTAGACTACCACTTAATGAGAACTCAATACATACATTATGTTATTAAAAATTGCCTCAATTCAACAAAAAAATCGAACATGTATCGAAATATCTAATACCATACATGGCCAAATAAGAATATGTGCTGTGTGATCATCAGTCATAATATTAGTGTTCCTTCGCCCTATAAAGCTTTAAGTCTACTATATTCCGCAATCCAAATCTCTTTTTTGATACAGGGTAGACTAACAAATAAGCATTTGGATGAGGTTTATCCTTGACTATGAAAGGCTCCCAATATATATCAATTTATTTCTTAATTTGGGCATTGATCTCACACGATTTTTGTTGTTTTAACCAATACCAAATCACCAACATTTAATTCAGTCAACCGAATCCTCTGGTCAAGACGTTTCTTTCTTTCTTCAGTCGTAGTATATTCCTTCCATCATAGTGTATATTTAATCCTTTCCTCTTCTTTTTTACTTTTCCCTTCAAAATTTCTTCATCTTCTTTAATATCTTCTCTTCGTATCACAAAGCACTTCACTTTTTGATTATTTTCACATTCCTCTGGTTTTTGACGACCACAGGCTCTCTGCTCTTGAAACTCTTCGTCATTTTCTTCATAACTTTCGGTACACTCGCTCGCGCCTTCGCCTTTTAATACATTAAATGTTCCCGCAATCAGATTATTGTCTTCGCATCTCTCTTCACCCTCTCTATGCCATTTCTTCATTTCTGCAGATCCCTGAATTTCGTCTTTTAAATTCTCTTTTTCTTTAGTATTAAAAAATGTTTCATCTTTATCTTCCACAGTTTTACAAACATTTTCCTGCAATAAGTCTTTCATAATCTCATGCTGCGACCATTCAATCATTTCCTTTTTTCTAACATCAGGTGGATATTCTTTCTCTTAAATAATTCGTAACAACTTGATGGCGGCCATCCTCGTTTGCGCTTCGCAACAATGTTTTAGTTTCTTTGCTTTGATCCTTTTCGTCGAATACGAAACACGTAGGTACGTCGGCATTAGCTTGTAAACAGGATGTATTCATTTTTTTAAAACTACCGGTTTCATTATTCCCTTTTATATCTCCCTATTTGCGATAAATCCTCATTTCTATTATCATCATTATAACTCCTTATAAAAATATTCTTACTCCGTTTTCTTCATTACTTTCATACTCAACTTCGCTGCTTCCATATTCGTATTCTTCATCATCGCTGCTAGGAATATCTTTTTCACTTTCATCATCATCCAATGGTAGCTGACTATCATCCTCTGCAACAATTCTCCTCTGTGAATTTATCCTTCAAAAATTCGCTCTTCGTTTCCGCCCTACCCGTTTCTTCTTCAACTTTTCTTTCACTAGGTTCTTCCTCCCGCACATTGATTTCGGCCATCTCTTTAATCTCTTGGTTATTCCACCCACTTCGTTCATATGTGGAATTGGTTTCGCATCTCTTATCACTAATTACATGTAGACATTTCCACCATTCTAAGTATCTGGCCATGCTGTTTTGCCTGTTGCCCTGGATAGATTCCGCGCTTGCACTTTTATATTTTTCAGTATAGGGTGGTCCTTTAAACTTCTCCACTCGCTCCCGTGCGGACCTTCACAGTCGCGGGCTTGAGTTTTCCGGCCCCTCTTCCTTCCTTTATTTCGGTTTTATCTTCTGTTCTCACATACATCACTTGTTTTGGCGGTTGACTGTTGCTGCTTCGTTCCCCCGATGTATAATTATTGTTATTATGCCAGTAGCCATTACTACTCGCATTGTTGTTAAAATTACGCCCCTCTTCCCTTTCCCTGCCTGTGCAATCCCTTGTCCATATCCTCCACTTCCTTTCGGTGGCCAAAGATTTGCTCGCTCCCGGTATTGATAGTCCCTTGGCTTACCATATCTGTGATCAGATTCTCGATTCCTTTCAAAATTATTTTCATAACTTTCTTGGAATCGGTCGAGTCTTTCCAGCATGTCCAAGAAATCTTCCATCTTATCCCATTGAGTAACCACCAGTTTATCTTGAACTTGCCGCGGCAGCTTTTGTAGTAATATCTCCACTTGTTCTACTTCCCCTACCTTTTGGTCCAGGTGCCGCAATTCCTTTCTCATCTCCTCGCAAAATTTCCTCATACTGCCGTCGCCTCTATAGTATCTCCTACAGTTGTAAAAATCACTCCTTACCGTGCGCTGTTTTCTCTGAGACCAATATCTATTTCGGAACATTTTTAGGAATTCGTCATAATTAGTACACCTCTCTGTAACTTCACAACTCCATGAAAAAGCCTCATCTCTTAATTTGCTTTGTACATAGCGGATTTTATTTGTATCCGACCACTCTATTGGCAAGGTTCGGGAATATATCTTTACAAAATCGGCGGGGTGTATTTTTCCGCTTGGTTCAAACACAGTCTCTGGTAAAGTAATCTCACAATAACTTGGTATACTGCTAACCACGGTGTCTGGCCGATTTTCCCCTTTTTCAAGTCTTTCATTAATGTGGCTCATATTCCCACACATTTGGCCTACTTCCGTCGACAAACAAGTAATTTGTCTTCCTACATTATCAACATGTTCCGCTACGCTATGTATTTTAATCTCACATTGCACTTGGCTTTCTAAAATAGTTTCCATCCTGCTTTCAATATCCTTCTGATGTCCTTCCATTTTCTGATTTAGTGATCCTTCTATTCTTTCAGCGATAATTTTCTCCTTTTCCTCTATAAAGCGGCCTACCAAAACATTAACGTCTCGCTGTACATTTTTTTTTAACTTCAGAAATATCGCTCTCTATCGTCTGTAATCTTTCTTCGGATTCCTTTTCCACCTTCTCAATTCTGTCTGACATCCTCCCCATCATCTCTTCTGCCCTCCTTTGACTACGTTCGATTTTTTCATTAAGTTCTCCTAAGTCTTGTTTCAATTCTTGCCTGAATTTATCTTGATTTTTCTCAATTCTCTGAATAACTTTTTCTTGGCTCTGATTCATTTCTCTGATAGCATTTAATAGCAACCTTAGGTCTATATTCCCTTCTTGAGCGTACTCAGGTTGATTTGGTTTTGGAAAAACTGCATGTCCTATTGAATTCTGCCCCCCCATTAATTTCATTTTCTCCATCAACCAATTCGTCATCCTCATCAATGTTGCTGAGATCATTGTTTGGAAAATAACCGGTAACCCCATCTTTATCCCCGTTATTAATAGGACTACTACTGAAATTATTTTGCACCGAATTACTATCTCCTCGGACACCCATTAGGTTTTCATATTCCCCATCAAAACTTAAGATTCCGGAACTTACCGTTTCCCCCTCTGACATATTACTATTTGTTTCTCCCAACTCACTAACCAATTTTCCACACTTATTTTCCATAATAATTTGACATTTAAAATTTCATAAAGTAAACAAACACAACGGTATTATTACTCTTAGCAGAAATTCTTTAAACCGCAATCGATATTACAAACTTACAACTCCAATCCACAACAATGATACAACGCTGTCCACATTCAACTCTGCAACACAATTTTTAGGAACACACAGAAAAAATAGCAATTAACTTACAACGTTTTATCGTAACAGCTGAAAACATGTATATTATCACAGAAAAGAGACAACAAAATTCGGCGGCCTTATATCTGGAAACAAAGCCGACACTTATATACGAAAATGCTTAAAATACTGATCTTTTGCTCTTTTAACTAATTTGGCTGTACATATAATTACAATTTCTTAAAATCACAAATTTTACCCCTTTAATTACTTTTGTCACATGAAAAATAAATTAACTTTGCAACTGTCCTTTAACAAAATGTAACTCAACTTGTAAGTTAAACTTTGATTCCTCTTTCATAATCATTTACTTAGTGTTCAAAATTTAGTTAATATCCTTCCTGTTGGAATCTGATCGTTGACACTGCAGCCCCAAAAACAAAATGAAAACTGGAATTCTCTTACTTGATGCACTTGCCCGTAGATCAGCTCTCTGCTGCTGCTCAACTGATAACACTGCTTCAGAAGAAACTCCAGACGTTTCAGGTGTTATGTTAATCATCTTAATTAACACCCATAATCCTGGTCCAGGTTCGCCAATTGCGAGGTTAAGGCTTTCTTTTTTCGTTTAAAATGGCCCGTTATGAATTCTGGATTTAAACCAAAATTACGAACGATAGCCGCCTCGCTGCTGATTAGTACAAATCATTATCTTGATTAATTTTATTCAGTACTCAACTAAATAATTCTCCAATAATTTTCCAATATTGATTATTTATTTATCTTCAGTATTGAATTTCTCACAAACTTAACAAATCTTAAATCATCGACTTGCAAGTCAAACCTCTACTGCTAAAACATCCATGACAAACCACCAGTTCATGATAAAACAAAACTTCCAATGCCGTCAGCGGTATTAATTGTATAGCTCTTGGCATTACATGTTTGCCAACTTAAATATCCGACCATAGTATTTTTTACTATTACTTACATTAGTTATTTTACAATTAACTAGCCCTATGGTTGTTATCTCACAAAGTCCATCAACTAAATATAAAATCTCAACAGTGATCGAGTCAGTATTAATTTTGAGATTGAAAGATTGAACAGATGAAAGTACCGTAATCTGAATTATTTTAATGAATCATGCGCGAAATAAATAAAATGTATTATTAATTTTTTCTTGTTTTTATTCTGACGACTTCCATACTTATATTTTTTAATGTATACTGTTAAGATATGCATCTGACACGCCCAATAATTCGTTTGAATCGCCCGCCGAACCGAATAGTGCGCGTATAGTTCTTTCGTGCTCCGCTGCGCGTCGTCTTTTCAGTTCCGAAAGATTACTCGCGAGCGAGTTGATGCGCTCCTGCTTATATGTTCGCGTTCTTGATCATATCTGCAGTACATGCTTTTGACTTCCTCTCATGTAGTCTCTGCAGACGAACAGTGGCTCCCATCACTTTCATGTTCACCATCATTTTTGACGGTCTGTGTTTATAGAGCTGTATTTTACTTTCTGATTATTTTAATAAACATTTTTTTTTTTTTTTTTTTTTTTGTAACAGTTTAACGTCCCTTTTTAACAACGTGGTCTTTAGAGACGGGAAAGGATGGGGGCAAGGATTGGGAAGGAATTCGGCCATGGCCTTTTGAAGGAAGCATCCCGGCATTCGCCTGGAGTGATTTGGGGAAACCATGGAAAACCCAAATCTGGATGCCCGGACGGGGATTCGAACCGCCGTCCTCCCGAATGCGAGGCCAGAACGCTATCCGTTACACCACCACGCTCGGTTTTAATAAACACTTTTCTTTTCAATAAACGAAATATTTTTTCCAAATTTCCAACAAAATATATGTTGAAAATGACCGTAAGTGAACCACAGTCGTAATGAAGAGGCAAGCTTCTGTTCAAAAACCAAGTATCAATCAGCCTGTCGGTAGTGTTAAAAAAGGACAAAGTGCAAATACGTCTGATGGTGGCAATGCTGAAATCGGTTGCGTTGGTAGAATTGCTTCTTATGATGTCGTTACTTCGAGCTCAATTAATGTATTTCCGGTTATGGTGGATAGTAGGCCTAATCAAGTAATTAAAAATATCTATGATATTGGAAACTACTGTCAAAACAATTCCATTCAGTCTTTTATAAACACACAAAAAAAAATGTTTTGTTAGAAAATGTTTGGAAACCTCAGTCTAGGTACAAATTTCTCACCATCACTAGTTTAAACCATACTCGATCTTTTCAAATGAAGTGGCTAGAAGATTTTACGTGGTTAGCTTATTCAGAGGAAAAATCGGGATGTTTTTGCAAGTACTGCGTGTTATTTTTCCATACTAAAAATGTAGGGAAAGGAGAACAAATAATAATATGGGCTTACTCAAGCTTTTACCTATTTAAAAAAAGCCATGGAAATGTTTAGCAAACATGAGAAGTTATCCTACAATAAGAAATCTGTTTTGATCGCTGAAAACACAAAAGCGAAGGAAGATGTTAAGAATTATAGACCTATTGTTATACAATCCGTGTTAGCAAAAATCTTCGAGAAGTTGGTGCTAAACAAAATCTATCCCATGTTTCGTAACATAATTACTCCAAAGCAACATGGTTTCTCTCCTGGAAAATCAACAACAACTAACCTTGTGATTCTTCAAAATGAAATAATTAGAGCATTTAGTGAGCGAAAACAACTCGATGTCATATATCTTGACTTTTCAAAGGCATTTGATAAAGTTAGCCATCCCCACCTTCTTACTAAGTTGAAGGAATATGGCATAGTTGGTAAATTATTGGAGTGGTTTTGTAGCTACCTCAGCAACAGAAGATTGATTGTAAAGGCTTTTGGCTCATTGTCATCTGCTTTCGCAGCAACTTCTGGTGTACCTCAGGGTTCACACCTAGGACCATTGCTGTTCAATATATTCATAAATGATTTAGTTAGTATTTTTGCCAGTTGCCTTTTCTTTGCAGATGACATTAAGATTTTCAAGAAAATCATTACTCGAGATGACTGCTTAGATCTTCAGAATTGCTTAAAAGCTATTGTGAAATGGTGTCAACAAAACAGTATGCAACTTAATGTTAATAAATGTTCCTGCATTACTTTTCACCGCACTAAATCGGCATTACATTTTGAATATGAAATGGAAAATCAGCTACTGAATCGCTGCACAACTGTAAGAGACCTAGGAGTTCTTCTGACGTACAATCTCAGTCCAGAAGAACATGTCCACAATATATGTGCCAAGGCCTCCAAGTGCCTGGGCTTATTGGCACGCACTTCCAGATTTATTAATAATATCCAGACACTCAGGCTCTTGTACTGTGCCCATGTCAGACCCATACTTGAGTATTGCAGCGTTGTATGGTCGCCTCATCAGATCACACTAATTCAACACATTCAGAATCTTCAAAATAAGTTCTTAAGGCTTATAGGTTGTCGCATGGGCTTTCATTACAAAGACGTTCCGTTGGTTGCTGTTGGAACCTACCTTGGCCTCCATCCTTTGGAGTCGAGACGGAATGTTCATGGTGTCCTTTTTCTGCATAAACTAATCTCAGGTGTTATAGACTGCCCTGAAATTCTCAGACATGTATATTTTCGTTGCCCATCTGGTACACGGTTGAGAGAACTATTTGGTCGTAGACATCTGCGCACAAACTATGAGGCTAGCAGTGCCTTAGAACGGATACAGAGGCTAGGTAACAGAATACCTCCTGAACTTGATTTTTTCATTGACAGTGTTGCTGTTTTCAAGCAAGTACTCATACGTGAGTGGAGTCAGCAATGATGGGCTTAGTCACGGTCTATTATTCCCTGTAATAAATTTTTTTTTTGTAGTTTTATGTTGAGTCTTATTATTAGTTTTAGAATAATTAATAATTTTCTTCTGTGTAATTGTTTTTCTAGTTTTAATAATATAAAACTATACTTGCTATTTTTTGTTATCTTCTTGTTTTTCACTGTAACTAAATTGTTCATAAATAGTGGTAATTGTGTTTAATAAGTAGCTATCATAAGATATATTAATGTAAAATGGTTTTTCCGTTGGAATAAATAAATAAATAAAGAACAAGGCAGAAAGTGTTATCAATCAAGTAAATGCCCAAAGAAGACTGGATATTGAGAATAATAGAAAACGGCTAATCCCTATAATACAAACAATACGATTTTGTGGAAGGCAACAAATAGCTCTAAGGTGTCATCGTGACTCTGGGCGAATTAGCCTTGAAGAACCAGACCAAAATGATGGGAATTTTCGATCGTTGTTGAGATACCGAGCCAACAGTGGAGATAATATTCTTAAAGACCAGTTAACGACCAGTGGTGGGAAGACGATGTACACAAGTTATTTCATTCAAAATGAACTTATTAACACATTTGGTCACATAATACAATCAAAAATTGTAGAAAATATCAGAAAGTCTGTTTTTTATTTCGTTTTAGCAGATGAAACCACTGACATCAGCCAAATTGAACAGTTTTCTCTCTGTTTACGTTATGTGGAGGACCAAAGTTTCAAAATCAGAGAAGATTTTCTGACATTCGTTCCCGTTTATGACTTCTCTGTAGCAGGTTTGGCTAACACAATATTAGAGACCTTGTGAACATTAGGACTTGACCTAAACAAAATGAGAGGCCAAGGGTACGATGGCACTGCCACGATGAGTGGGCAATTCAGAGGAGTACAAGCTTCCATCAGAGAAAAGCTACCGTTGGAACTGTATACACATTGTTCTTGATACACTTTAAATTTATGTTTGTCAGATGTGATCAGAATTCATTCAATAAGAAACTGTATGGGTGCCATAAAAGAAGTCTGTGCATTTTCATATGTCAGCAAAAAGAACAGAAATATTGAAATCAATGATTTCTGAATGTTGTCCAGAACAAAAGAAAAAGAAACTTATTTCACTGTGCGAAACCCGATGGGTAGAAAGGCACGACTCAGTAATTTTATTTAAAGACATTTTGGAGCCTATCTTTCTCTCCCTTTGCAAAACAGAAGAGGAATTCAGTGACTCAACATCTAAGGCTCACACTGTAAGCAGTGTTATTAGTCAATTTGCATTTCTTGTTAATCTTTTTGTTTTGAGCCGGATGCTATCAACCACGCATAACTTATCTGAGCAGCTTCAAATCAAAAATATATATCTTAAACAGGCCTTAACTAACGTTACGAGTGTGTTACACCTTCTGTCGGAGGAGAGGGCAAATGCTGATAACTCATTTAAAGCCCTGTATAATCAAATAAAGTCATTCGCTGTTAAACTTGACATTAAGGAAGAGATTCCAAGAATTTGCCGCCTTCAAACAGCACGTAGCAACGTCCCTTACACCACAGAAGAAGAATTCTATCGATGAGCTGTTTATGTACCATACCTGAACGATTTTTGTGACTCACTGAAAGAACGCGTTGAATCTCACACGGAAACAGTTGCATCCTTACAAAACATCCTTCCACAATTGTGTATCATAACAGATTTCGGTTAATTGGAAGCTGCTTTTAGTTTCTATGAAGAAGATTTGTCACATAAAGAGATTGTGCGAAGTGAGTTTATGTTATGGAAAGAAAAGTGGAGTTAGGAAAATCCTTCAAATCTTCCAAAAGCGGCTATAAATTCTCTAGAAACATGTGACAAGACTTTCTTCCTCAACATTTATACCCTTCTGAAATTACTCGCAGTTCTTCCCGTTTCTGTCGCAGCCGTAGAGAGAACCTAAGGAACAGCACATCTGAAAGTAGGCTTAACGGACTTGCTTTACTTTCTGTCTACAGAATACAGAGACAATATAGTTAGTGACGATGAAGTTCTTGATAAGTTTGCAAGTGTACCAAGAAACCTAGACCTTGTTTTGTAATCATTGATATGCAGGGTGATTATAATTAAATTTTAAGTTTCAAAACGCTCTAAAAAAACAAACCACTGATTAGAATGACGTCAAAATTGAACGGCGTATTATTGAAGAGGGGGGGAAAGAACATGAATGCGAGATGGCGCTCCTCCGGACATTGCAAATCGAGTGAAGCAGTTGTTGAGGCGGCATTTTGGAAATGCTAGAATTATCAGTCGTCATTTCCTACAGCCTGGCCAGCCTGATCACCTGATCTTAATCCGTGTGATTTCTGGCTGTGGGGTTATCTGAAAGATGTTGTGTTCAGTACTCCGATTGCCAACATAGCTGAATTGAAGACACGCATTGCGCAACACATTCTGAACTTGACCCCGGTGACACTTCGATCGGTTGTGGAACATGCTGCTTCCCGATTTAATCTTGTTGCATATAACAGTAGACAGCATATTGAACATGTTTTACGCCAGTCTCGCGAAATTTAAAAACAGATTGGATGGATGCTTTTTAAGTGGTTTTTGGCCTCAGGACAATTAAAAACCGATTGGATGGATGTTTTATTGGTTCATGTTCTTTCCTCCTTCTTCAATAATACGTCGTTCAATTATGACGTCATTCTAATCAGTGGTTCGTTTTTTAGAGCGTTTTGAAACTTAAACTTTAATTATAATCACCCTGTATATAAAACGTTAAGTTCCTTTTTGTTAGTTTTTTTGTTCTTTTATTGTATTATTTTTATTGTCAGTTGGATAAACGATTAATAAAACAAATTTTGCTACATTTTCATTGACATTGCATTTATTAAAACTTCTTTTAAGGCCTCTCCAAAACGATACTCAAAACAGTCTTTGAATGATAGTTCATAAAACACATATATGCATGTGTATATAAAAAGAAAAAAATAAGGGTCTTGGCAATTTATACATCCATGACAAAACAAAACATTATATATAGCTAGAACCCTGCAAACACGACAATCAAAATCACGTATTTGACTCTTTTTAGTTTGGATAAATGTTTACAGATGAGACATTATTAAAATCTTGACCAATGTTTGAAATAATAGTAACAGACCTTTTCATCATTTGGTTTGTTTAAAAATAGATATGTTTTGTATGATTTAATGTGAACAATAAAGAAACGTAATCTTGGTAAAGAAAAAGGGACATTCAGCGCAAATTACCCTCTGAATATGAGCAGCAAAACTGATATAAAGTATCATGGGGTGCCTACTTAAAATTACTTAACCTATCCTTACATTAATCTTGCCCCTCCCCCCGAAAATATATTATATATTCACCACTGGTTCAATCACTTACCAATAAGTTAACAGAATTGGAAGTACTACTACAGTATAGGCTAAATCTTGATGTAATATGTATCACAGAACACTGGTTAAGTGGTGATGAAATGAATTTGGTTTCATTACCAGGATACAAACTAGTCAGCTGTTTGTGTAGAAAAACTTCTAAATATGGAGGCACTGCTATTTTTGTCAAGCAACACATTAAACGTCAATATATGTTAAAATGCATTAAACTCTCTGTAGAGAAGAATTTTCAAGCTTGTGCAACTCTTTTGCTTGAAACCAACATAGTTATAAATATCTATAGACCACCAGGTGGAAAATTTTCAAATTTCCTTGGAATTATTATTAAATAATGCGACTGCACCCAATAAAACATTAGTGCTTTGTGCAGGGCCGCATTTAGGCTCTGTGGGCCCCTAGGCTATACATGTGGTGCGGGCCCCTTGTCGCCAGTGGCTGGATGATTAAATTTTGAAATTCGACCTAAAAAATTTATGGGCGACCTTTTTTTTTTTTTTTAGCTCTACTACCTGCCCAGGCTGGGCTGTGGTAGGTTGTGGTTAGGGCCCCTCTTTGTGGTGCGGGCCCCCCTTTGTGGTGCGGGACCCTAGGCTACAGCCTATGTAGCCTATGCTTAAATGCGGCCCTGGCTTTGTGGTGATTTCAATACTAACTTCCTCCAAGACAGTAGTGAGAAATCAGATTTATTGAATATGGTCAAATCCTTCAACTCCCAAACCAGGATATCAAACTACCATAATACTCTTCTTGACCAGGTCTTTGTAACAGAGACAAGTCTGTTCTCAAAAGGTGACCTACAGTGACCATGAAGGTGCAACTCATATCACTGGAGATAAAAAAAGTAAAAACACAAATTGTAAAAATATTGTTTATCGGAATTTTTTTTGTGAGGATAACATACGTGTGTTTAACTTACTTCTATCAAATGAATCCTGGAAAGATGTCTATGATCAAATTGATGCAAATGGCATCTTTAATGTATTTCACAGTACTTTTCTACACTACTTCAACCTGGCTTTTCCCAAAAAGAGGAAATTTGTGGCAGAAAGAACTAGGGATTGGAACAAACTACCAAGTGTAGTGAGGAATAATTTACCAAAAATGCTGAAGTAATTTAAAACTAAAATTTGTAAATTTTAAAAGCAGATGCGGGAGGAATTTAACATGAAAATTACATAAGATAATAAAAAAAATAAAAAAGGGTAATTAGTTTACAAGGAATTGCCACTGGAGCTTGTACTTCATCACAATTAAAATGAATAATAATAGATTTTTTTGTTATTAAAGTTTGTGGTACATAACTAAAGGGATTTGAGTGTTTAAATAATGTGGAGGCAATACTTAATGTACAACATATAATTTTTAGTGATATTAAAAAATATAGGTTCTTTCAAGACCAATGCGAAAATTACATCCGTTTACGGGTTGAATTGTGTATGCAGACAGAAAGGCCACCTGTCTGCCGGTTAGACGAGAAATGTTTGATGGTCGTGGTACAGGTCGTTTGTCTCTTCTTGTCTTGAAGTCTCCACTTCGCCTATCCCATTTATTCTTACGTCGACTGAACAAAATTCTCTAAAATAAACCTCAGAAACAAAATTGTCCATAGTTTTACACACATTTTATAGATGCATCTATGTCACACTAGGCACATGGCTTTAAAGGCGTGATGTGTCCATCCTATCAGAAACCCATGCTGCCCTACCTTTCCTTAGTAACTAACAGAAAGGAAATGAAGTTGGTGATTTGTGTGACAGCACTCGAAGCTATGTGGGCTTTGCCGTGACACAAACAGTAAAAGCATCATGCCCATAAGGAAGAACGAGCTAGAACAGTCGCTCTATGACTAAGTGACAGCACTCCTGCAGAGGTGTTATATGCCTGTACAACCCAATAGTGCCAACTCCTGCAACTTACTTCCACCTCACCTGTAATCATCAATGTTAAGCGACCAAAAATCGGATCGGAAGTCCATAAATCCGCACAGATATGAAAAACAGACATTATATGTTCTGTAACATTACACAGTATTTTCCATGATTTCCAAAATCATTCCAGCATATACATACATTTTACTAGATAGATGTACATTTGCATGTTATTACTACTAAACAAATTTTAAGATCAGCTGTCTTCCGCGTCTATGAATTGGCTGGATTTGAATGGAATTCTGTTAGATAGCTTGGTTACTGAGCAGCATTCAGAAGAATCCGGGTTCAACTCCCAGTCCATACAGATCTTGATTTTTTTTTTGTAGCCTATCGAAATTACTCCCATAATGATGCAGTGATTCCCTAATCATAACCTTAGTAAGGAAAGGAAACTTTGCACTAGAGGTAGAGCAGAATACAAGGGGACCAAACATGTTGGATGTCTTTCTAAAAAAAAAAAAGCCTAATGAAAACCTTTTGGGGTCTCAAGTAACTGAAGGAATAAGTATCTACAGTTGCAGTTTTGATGGATATTAAGAAGAATCAGTAATCCAGTGGACAAAATTGAAAGAGGTGAATAGGTAAACTTATACAAAGACACAAATTTTAAAACTGAAGAGATGTTTCAGAGGAATGTTCAGCAAATGCAATGAAGATATAAGTACAATGGAGTCAAAGTGGAGAGAGTTCAAGGAGAGTCAAATAGGGCAAAGAATATTTACTCCAGTGCAGAAAACAACGAGAATTACAGAAACCACATACTATAACAGGGAAGTGAGGAAGATAAAGAGGTTGGTGAGAAGAGAATACAACAGAGTTAAGAAACAGCAAGGAAGTAAGGGATACTTGAAACAAAAAATTGATAGTAGCAAAGAAGCAATGAGGGAAGTTAAAGATGGGTTTAAGAAAAATATTACTGGTACACTATGACCACTGAACGATTCATCTAGTCATTTCTATGTTATAAAACTGTGGGGAAGGGTATTCAGACAATTGTAGATAAGGATGGAAAAGAAGTTACTGAGGATTTGAAAATGACAGAGATATGGACTGACTTGTTTAATGAGACCATTAGGAACTATCAGGGCACTAATGACCCCGTCGTCGACGCGCCCTAAAACTTAAACAACAACAACAAACAAGGAACTATCATCCTGGTATGTGACAAAGTAAATCAGAGAAGCCCCTCCGTATAAGCAGAAATGAGCGAACTGCAAAATTTGAAATAGATCTGCAGTAAAGTATGAAAGGACTACGAAAGTTAAAAATGGATTGGTGTAAATAATATTATTACAGATGTATTAAAGTAAGCAAATACACTATTGTACTCTAGCCCCTACACTAGTCCGGCCGTGGGCATGGTTGTTGAAGTGTTGTGTCTGTGGTTGTCATGTCTGTCCCGTGGTGTGTCTAATTAGCTGGTAAAAATTCATCAGGCTGGCTGGCTGTATGGCCTAAAATGCTGAAAACCATTTAAAAATATTTACCAAAAATGCTGAAGGAGCTTAAAAACAAAATTCATAAATGTCAAAAGTAGGTGGCAGTCGCAGTATATAAGATAATAATAAAATAATGATGATGATAATAATAAGGACAAGGGGATGAATAGTTGTCAAGGAAAATTGCCACCAGAGCATGCACTCCATTGCAATCAAAAATTCAGTTCATACATATATGCAATAGCGTTTCATCATCCCCCCCCCCCACTCTTATATAGAGAGAGCAGCACTGTGCAGGAGAAGTCAATTCAACAATTGCAAGTCAAATGAATGGCACTGATTCAGGAAGAATATTCAGACACAATTAAACCACAGTAACACAACTGATGTAAATATTAGGGCAGTGTTTGCAAAAGACAGGTGGCACCTCCAGACTTTGTTGTGAGACAATCCAAATTTTTATATTATTTGAAATTCTGTAAAAGAAATTAGCAACCTTCAGGAATCATGGTAATTAAATAGATGGTGGTGGTGGCATTGATTTTTTTGGTCCATTAAATTTTGGTTACTTATAAAAACTTTTATTGAAATATTTTATTTCAGTAATTCCTGTTACCATTAACTCAGTGAGTTCATGGTGATAGCAAATAAATATATTGTTTGGAACATGTCCGACATGTTGGTCTTGACAGAAGAAGATATTTGTGGTGGCAGACATTAGTCTTCATCTGGGAAACTGCTTCGATTTTGAACCCACCAGGGTGCTGGCGCATAGTAGAAGCTTCTGTGATAGACTCTTCTCTGAAATAGTTGAAATTTGGCTGATGTCCAATTTTGACAATGTAGATTGTGGTTGGATGCCAGTAATTAAGGCTGCACATTGGCAGTGCACACATCGACCTCGTGCACACCCGTCCATCTCACAGGCTACAAAGGTTCCAGCCTTCTGCTGCATCCAGCACTTCACCAGAAGATGATGGAGAGATTGATCACCAAAACTTCATGTGTATATATGCCTTGTTCACTTGTCTAGTCACCCAAAAACATTATATTAATTAAAACACTGTGAAAAACTTCATCCTTTTGAATTTTTTAAAAGCCAATTGAGGCAACTGAAAGTATAGTGGTATTATACCAAGGTTTATATTGAGCTACAAGAAGTAAAAGCTTGTTTCTCACTGTAATGATTAATATAAATTAGTTATTAAATCAAATAGCTCTTTGTTGGAAAAAATAATGGACAATCATATTTACTTGTGGCTACATTCCAAAAACCCTTGTCAGGAAACGTCTTGACATAAGACACTATTAACTTACTGAGGGATTAGAAATTCAGACCAATCTTAATGTAATTTCAGCAAGATGTAATGAATGGCAACTTAAACTATATCACAAGGTAATGCACATAACAAACAAATGGAATTCCACTGTGCACAAATGCAATGATAGCTGTATAACCCTTTGAAAAGGTTCAATACCTCGTATTTTGGCATAACAGTACAAGGCAACATTAAGTTTTCTTGTAGGTAAAGCAAATTTCAGACTGCGTTTCACAGGTTGAATTTTGAAAGAATAATGCATATACAAAGGAGATAGAATATAAAACCCTCATGCATCCTGCTCTTGTGTACTTTGTGGGATCTATATTGCAAAGGATTGTTTATTAGTATAAACAAAATGCAGAAAAGAGCTGTTCAGTTTGCAATTGCTTGTTATATCCAACATGGTGCTGAGGTTATGATGGGATTGTATGGCAGACCAATAAAGTCGACTCAAAATGGTTTTACTAGCAAACATGTGAACAAACAACTTCATTTATAATGTGGATAAATGGTTACAATAAAAAATGAGAAAAACAATCATGTAAATAAGGTACAGCACTGATGCTTATACACAGACGGAAAAAAAAATCCCAACACCAAGAAAAAATTATTGTAGAGTAATGAAATTTGGACAATGCATTTGTCAAGTTAACATGTTTAATTGATTAAATTTTCAAGATCACAGGTTAATTTAAGCTCAAGAAAATGCATTTCAAATGTGAAATACTGTTAAATTAATAGCCGGTGTAACCTCCAGAATTTTGAATGCAAGCCTGCAAACGTGAATGCATTGTGTCATACAGGTTTCGAATGTCACTTTGTGGTATGGAGTTCCATGCTTGTTGTACTTGTGCTGTCAATACTGGGACGGTCAGTGCTGGCTGTGGATGATGCTGGAGTTGTCGTCCAATGATATCCCATACGTGTTCAATTGGAGACAGATCTGGTGATCTCGCAGGCCAAGGTAACATGTCGACACTCTGTAGAGCACGTTGCGAGACAACAGCGGTATGAGGGCGAGCGTTATCCTGTTGAAAAACTCCCCCTTGAATGCTGTTCATGAATGGCAGCACTACAGAAATTCGAGCTGCAGTTGGTACCACAGTGACACAACGAACTGTTAGAAATCGGTTACTTCAAGGACAGCTCCGAGCCAGGCGCCCTGTAGCGTGCATTCCACTGACTACAAGCCATCGCCGTTTGCGACTCCAGTGGTGTCAAGCCAGAGCTCATTGGAGGACGGAGTGGAGATCTGTTGTGTTTTCTGATGAAAGCAGGTTCTGCCTTGGTGCCAGTGATGGCCGAGTGTTGGTCAGAAGGAGGCCAGGGGAACGCCTGCAACCAAACTGTCTGCGGCCTAGACACACTGGACCTACACCTGGAGTCATGGTCTGGGGAGCAATTTCCTATGACAGCAGGAGCACTCTTGTGGTTATACCAAACACACTGACTGCAAATTTGTACGTCAGTCTGGTAATTCAACCTGTAGTGCTGCCATTCATGAACAGCATTCAAGGGGGAGTTTTTCAACAGGATAACGCTCGCCCTCATACCGCTGTTGTCTCGCAACGTGCTCTACAGAGTGTCGACATGTTACCTTGGCCTGCGAGATCACCAGATCTGTCTCCAATTGAACACGTATGGGATATCATTGGACGACAACTCCAGCATCATCCACAGCCAGCACTGACCGTCCCAGTATTGACAGCACAAGTACAACAAGCATGGAACTCCATACCACAAAGTGACATTCGAAACCTGTATGACACAATGCATTCACGTTTGCAGGCTTGCATTCAAAATTCTGGAGGTTACACCGGCTATTAATTTAACAGTATTTCACATTTGAAATGCATTTTCTTGAGCTTAAATTAACCTGTGATCTTGAAAATTTAATCAATTAAACATGTTAACTTGACAAATGCATTGTCCAAATTTCATTACTCTACAATAATTTTTTTCTTGGTGTTGGGATTTTTTTTTCGTCTGTGTATGTATTCCGTTTTCCATTGTGTTGTTAGAGATTATAATGCACAAAGGTAATTTTGGTGCAAAGCACCCTTTGCTACCTAAAATTTTTTGAACTACCAAGTATGGATATCACAGTGGTATTCTAAACCTACATTCATTTATTAACAGACTGATATGGGTGCTGCAATGAATTGTGCAGTAAGACATAATTACATAATTAGTGGGCTATGTTTGCAATGAGCGTGTCAAAAAATATCGCACTTGACAGGGAACGGACCTCGTTACTGCTCTGTAGTGAAGAGGGGAATTCCTGGAGCTGACTCCCTGGAGATTTTGTAGAGAGGATTGGTAAGGAGCCTTGTCCCTGTCAGTGAACAATACAGGAGTGGACACTTGTTTAAAGTGCAGGTGGCCACAGTAGTTGGAAGTTGCTGTCAATGTATGGAGATTTCTGATATGGGCAGTAATGCTAGTGATAAATAGATAGGACATGGTTTTAACAATACATTCAGTGCAAAAGAAGACGTAAAATAAAAGCAATCAAAAGGATAGCTATACTCAAATGGCAACAAAGATTACTGAAGCAATATCATTCGCCAAGCCTATCAAGGCAAGTGAATGCTGGGAATTTTTGGAACACTTGGAGGGGATGAAGTCGATGAGTGTTGTGAAGATTGCTGCTGTGGGATCTTCTTGTTTGAAACTGTGGAAGAGAGGGGATGAACTCAAGATGGAAGCATCAAATAGGCATCCAGTACTTAACCTTTGAAGTAGCAAATATATTTTCAAACAGCAGTGGCTGGACTTAGACATTCTCAGATGATGCTTTATCTGAGAACCTGTTAGTTGCTGGTGACTGCTTCAACTCACAAAACTGTGGTAAAAGACTTCATCTGATTTTAAAGTAAAATTTTTGTACATATATTGTTCATTCAAGTTGCAAAATAGCTGCCCGAGCAGAGAGATGCATGTGATAAGTCTCTCTCTCTCTAACCAGAACTGAGTACAGTCGTGTACATTTATTTCAAATTTAAACTGAGCTAAAAGTTGTGGTACCAAAAGGAACATTAAGTGCAAATGTAACAATCCATTACGTGTCTTTGTTCATTTTTATTGTTTTTCTTTCCTGTATGTTGTGAAGTCATGGTAATTTCATTCAATCTAATTTTATCTTACAATATGATTGGTATAATACAGTGGTGGCTCATGGTTTTTATACTGGGGAAGGCTGCGAATCTTTCACCCATGCGATCAAAGTCCCGATGGAGAGTCATACAGATTTTTTTGCCCCCTACAATTCTGTCTTAAAATAAGTATTTTTGGCAGTTCAATCTAATGGACATGTGATTGTATCAAATATTATTCAGTAGAATTATGTTTTTTCACCTTTGCATGAAAATTCTTTAAGTCTGTAATACCATTCTCAGGCGCACAAAGATTCTGCACTTTAATTCTAAGCTCATGTTTCAAATTTTTTCCCAGTAAATTGCAGACCAAATTCATTTTGTACATTCTGAGTGCCAGAAAGCTGCAGCTATTTTCAAAAATGAAAATATAATTCACAAGAGTTCAGGCACAACCCCACAACACACAAAAAGAAACTTCCAAATAACACACTTTCTCGTGTAAACTCCTTTAGCAACTTGGATAGTGAGATGTTTCACGCGCTTATTTCATCTAATCATTCAACAAATCCTCGCTAGATGGTGAAAACTTTTATCACTGTATTCTAGTGCACTCTACAAACTTAGTGTGGCAGTACAATGACCAATGCCCAAAACATAAAAGTAGCTTTTAGATTGTCAAAATATAAATATTTAACGTCGATTAATGATGCATGAAAGCATAAACTGGAGATACAGTAACAGGGATTCAAGAGGGGAAGTTCAACCAGTCTGCTGATTTCCCTACTTTGTAACTAGTGTTACAAGAAAATCATGATGGGTTGGTACGACTCCCTAAGGCTCTGAGCCTACAGCAATGCTCCATAAAAGCCACGCCCCCAATACTCCACTACATACAATGTAATAGCGTCCAAAGGCGCAGCCTTAAAAATACTACCCGTTTGAGAAACATTCTTTTATATCAGCAGTACTAAAAATATTGACTGTCAGCGTTTAAACGTGTGTGGAAAATTCTGGAGATGCCTCCTGTTAATTTAAATTCTGTATTACTTTATTTAAAACATATTTTAATATATCTTTTGGGCGACTCCGCCACAGAGCCTTTAACGACGAGCCACTACTGGTATAATATAACGACCGTTAATGTAGGACAGAGGTGTTGTTTTTCACTATTTGTGATTGCTTATTGCACCTGAAAGTAAATCCACCTCCAAAATATCAGACATGTGTTTTTCTAAAATAAATGGTCAGGTTACGACAACTTTTTAGCTTTACCTAACCTTCAGAAATCATTTCACACACTTCTTTCAACTATACAAAATGATGGTAGTAATTGATATGCAATTAATGAAAATGATTAAATATGAATTATTACCAATAAACCACACATCCGATTTCAATATAAAACTCAGAAAGAAGAAAAGACAACATTACATCATTTTCAGAATTTAATTTCATGAATGTACAATTTTTATATTTAAATGTGAATTTTAAATGTGTTACAAATTCAGTTTACAATAATACAGAACAGATTAATTTGGCAGCACCAATGGTGACTAGACAAATACAGCACCAATGTGTATCAATGGATCTGGGTTGCATCCCTTTGTACATGGGTGTGGGCATTTCAGATATATTACATGTTCTACAGCAAATGAAAGGAAGTTTAAAAATTATTAAATCAAAGAAAAAATTGATTTGCACTTTAGATATGAAGCTCATTTCTTTAGCTGTATTAACAATAGGCCAAAAATATAAAGTACAGCATCAAGGTGTTTGGTGATTAGTGGCTTTTCTAATTTCCAGGTACTCATTAAGAAAAACCTCTGGTGCAACATAGGTTTCATTCTGATTGTGAATTCGAACAAGCCTGCAATGAGACTCCTTGTCTGTAATACCTGTAAATAATAAATACCAAATTAAGAAATTGATAAGCTACAAAATTTTCCATTTAAAATAACACAATCAAAGCATCCAGAAATATTAAAAAATGCTGAAAACTGTTTAGATTTATTACCTCACAATCAAATGACAAAACACATTTTAAAATTTCATTATGTTACAACAATAAAATATAATGTCTCATTCTACATTATCTTGTAACTGATTTGTAAATCTACAGCTTTATGCCACTCCATCCTACTCAGCCCTATTCCACCACTATTCAACATAAAGCATAACATTAAACCTGGTTTTCTATTTTTACAGCTATATTCTACAAACCACAGTTCAGTTGGAGCCATCCCTGTATTAGAGCGAATATTTTTTTAGGAAACCATGGCAAACTGAAGACTGGATACTCACATATTTGTTAATAGACACCAAATTAAATAACTAATGCACTACCCAACCAGGAAGGAATGGTCAGTTGTCCTTAATACTGATTATGTGTGTAATTCATTTCAATATGGTTTCTTGTAACTCTCATGGGAACTGTCTCTCATTATTTCTACCACTGAATGCAGATCTTGGTTAAATATAAACAATGCATATTTTAGGAAACTGTTATTTTTTTAAGACCCTAAAAGAGTAAAACTGTTACAAATTAATTACTTTTATTTTCCTATTTTCACCAATCTCTAAATTACAGAAATATCAGAAAACTGAATGTTTTTCCAGGTATCTGAAAGCATAGTAGACAGGTATGGGAGGCCAAGGAAAACAAACGAGTTCCAAAGTATACGATAAGCAAAGTGAAGAAATTGCTGCAAGAGAGTGTGTTTAAGGGTTCCTACTGACAATTAAATTTCGGTCGCAATCTGCAGAGACAATCTGGCAAATTTGATGCTGCTCCTAACCTCAGGAGGTGGCAAATCTTGATATCAGGAGTTTCACCCAATTTGCCAGACTGCCTATGCAGACTGCAGCTGTGATCAGGTTGCAGTAAAGGCTTTAAATATTTGACAATCAAGGCATCATTTTATAAATTAAAATTGTGATGTGAGGAAAGAAGACCCAATTCGCTGCTCTTCAGATTGCCCCTGTGGATTGGGACTGAAATCGGGTCACCAGTGAGGCCTAAAGTTGGGGGAGAATGAACAGACAGGGCCACCGTAAGCGGGCGTGCACTGCACACGGGTGGCACATTGAGGGGGGGGGGGGGGCGGCAAAACGAGTGATCGACAGTTGCCGCCCCGCGATAGTTGCCACTCCATTGTCGCCGCGATGAAATTTGCAGCATATTGTTTAGTGGGCGAACTTTTTTCTTTTTTTAGCTCAACAGCTGCTTCGGGCGGCCGGCAACACTCGGGATGGTAACAATGGGGGTGGCAAATACTGTTTGAAGGGGCGGCAAATAATGTTCGAAGGGGCGGCAAACCCACAGTTTTTTTTTTTTACCCAGTTCGGAATTTCCTAGATCCACCACTAGCTGTAGGTAGACAGGGGGTGGCATAATCGGTATTGCACTCGGGCTCAAATAGCAGACTGGCTGGAAAAAAGGAATGGGTTAAAACAAGGAAGAGTGCACTCACCACCACTTTTCATCATGGTCATGGATGAGATAAAGGAGAAGGTGGCAGGGAGAGTGGGAGAAGAAAATAAAATTGATGGCATTTGTGGATAACCTGATGGTACAAGGGGGATGGGAAGAGGAAATCCAATGGCAGTTACAGACATGGGGAGACATTGTTGGACAACATGGCATTTAATTTAATGTAAAGAAAAGTGAGTATATAAAAACAACCAGAAAGAAGTAGAGGCTAACCAGTAGAATTAGTGTGACAGAAAAACTGTTGAATAAGGTGAAAAGATTTAAATGCCTGGGAACTGTTGTGGAGGAGTATGGAAGAAACAATGGAGCTATAAGTAAAAGTGGGAGGAAAGCAGAAATATCAGAAGACTGATGTGGAAAAAGTATATGCCACAGAGAAGTAGGTAATAACTTATCAGGTGTGTTATGTTCCCATTCTCAAGGACACTGTCAAAATTTGGGCATTGAAGAAGAGAAAAGTGGGACATCAGTAAGACACAGGCAGGTGAAATGAAATTTCTTGAAGAAGAATAGGAGTTACAAGAATGTACAGGATAAGGAATGAGAAGGTCAGGGACACACTCTAGGAGTAACTCCTGCAGGAAAGAATGGATAAGTCAAGGCTCAAATGGTGAAGGGGGAGAAGAGGGGGAGGACATAGGATAGATATCAAGGAGAATACTTGAAGTGAAATGTGGTAAACAGTTCAAAGGAATACCAAGGCCAAGAGGAATGTGGGTTGTGATGAGATGTGGAGAGGAGAGGACTGGACCAAGTTGATGACAGGGAGTTGGGAACAGAGAGGAAAATGGAAAGGCTTTTAAGTGCAAAGCAGACCCAGCCACTGACTGGAAATTTTGGAGAAGTTGCCGATAGAAACAACAGCCAGAAACAGGACAAACAGTTGCCTCTGACAACTGAGAATCATTTTGTTTAGTAGAATTACTTGTAAAGAACAACCTAAAGTTCAACTAAAAAACTTTCACAAATAGTGCATAAGTCTTCAATTCATTTTATGATATAATATGATCTTATACAACATGTTTCATAGGGCTTTATGCATTATCAACATCAAGGTCCTTAGAGGCAACAGAGGATTAGGGACAAGAAATGGAAAGGAATTCAGCCAGTGTCTTTTGAAGGACTATTCAGGAAATCATGAAAAACTGAAATCTGGACAGCTTGAATGTGGATCAAACCTGTCTTTCTGAATGCCAGGCTCCAAGGTTACAACTCAACTACCATGCATGGTAAAACATAGTTGATAGCTGTAAGGTGCTAAAACAAAAATTCATCAAAAATTGATAAATTAGAGCCATATGATATTTCTCTTCCTGAAGCACTGTAGAAAACACTGAAACCACAGTTTAGTCCAAACAAGTTGTTTTTCTTTTTTTTTTTAGAAGTGGGGAGAGAAGCCGGTGCTGTGTGCCACCTAAAGAGGAATCCTACAGCTCAATTCATGTGTAATAAACACACACATCCTTTAGGATTGACAACATTTCAGCTGAGCAGTTTATTGCTATTTCACCTCTTCTTAAGATGAAGGAGACTTCCTCTCATTTCAATACTATTATCATACAGAGAAAACACACACACATAAAAGAATATTGAACAAAGTTGTTATGTCAATCAGAACTTGGTAATACAGAAAGAGAAACTGTAAGAAAAACATACCCAATTAAATAATTTTGAAGACCTGGAACATTAGCATTCTGGCATTAGTATTTGAATTTTTTAGATTGTCTACAAATATTTAGCATGCATTTTACAGCCAGTTTTTAATATTTCTATCACCAATCTAGTAATTAAATAACATAAAAAATACTGAGAAGTTGTGGATTTACTTCTTAACATTCCTTAAATGTTTTTCAATAGACTAAACATTAAATATTAGCCATGCTTTATTATTGAGTCAAGAGGTATCACAACTTATGTTGATTAACTAACATTGTGGATAGCAAAAGTTCAAATCCTGGCATGGCAGTTTATGTTATAATTTTTTAGTAGAGGAGGAGGGTATTTACGTATGTGGGAGCTTATTTTCCAAACTTTCATTTGTAATAATCTACAAAAATTCTATCACTAACTTCCAGTAATAATGACCCAGATGATAATAAAGATTAATACTTCCTCCCATGCATCAAGCACCGACTATTTCAGGATTTTTGCTTTTATTAATTCGAAACCCCCTTATAGCATTCTACATACTTTAACACTTTCCTTCCTTTCGTGTACTATCACAATGCATAATAAACAACTTTAGATAAAGTCACATACTTGCTGCGACTTGTTTTTGCTATAGTGTAGAAAAATGTTAAAGTCATAAGTGCATTTCTTAGTGCCTCTTTTTTTTGTGATTTAAATTTTTTACACATCTTCAGCATACAGGTCATAAGAGCGAGTAGGGACTTGGAAACAGCGAGTAATTGCAAGGAATCAATTACTCGTTATACCATCTTTGATTCATCATAAGTTATAATTATGAATTAATTATATTTTTAATTCCAATAAGACAGCTGGATGGTTAAATTTTTTTTCAGTGAGTTATTTTGGAGAGAAAAAAATCCCTTCACTTGCTCACAAGGGTTGAAATTCAAAAAAAATATTTCAACTGCCACTCAGACATTTCCTAATAAGAACAGGAGAAAGAGATAGAGACAGTTTCTAGAAACCAATCAATATGGAATATAGAGAAGGAGAAAGACAGGAAAAGGTGATTCAAATCTTGGTGCAAGATCTGAAATATTAAAAGAAACCAACATAAAAGCAAAATGAGTTGATGCTTACTTTTAGTAATAAAGAATGAATGATCCAGACACTATGAAGGAGGAAAAACTGGCATAAAGTGACATTAATATGAATAGAAAGATAAACTAGACCCATCACTAAACAAATCTGAAGGAAGGAAGGCTGTGATGACAAAAATTACTCCAAAAAATTCAATATTTTAGGGCACAGCCCTTACAGGTGACTGTAGAGGATGAAGTACATGATTGCAACACCACCACTGGTGAGCTCTACCTCACTACGTCACCATAGGCCATGCCATCTGGGCAGAAAGTTTTGGTGGGTAATGCAAGATGGGGAGGGGGGGGGGGTGAGTCATACTAAATAACATTTTCATTTATTTTGGTTGACACAGCTAAAGCGGTGCAAAATGCACAACAGTACATGGATATTTATTTCCATAATTTAATTATGTCCATATTTTAGATGCAATATATACTCGCAGTGCCATACATGCTTGAATTTATAGAGCTCAGTTTACACAGTGGAGGTTTGTTTGAACTAACCAACATGCCAGCCTGGTATCATGTAATAAAAATAGGCATGAAGTAATTATTCTCAAATTTGCTTGCATGTTTCTCACAGGATTATCTCCACCAGCGATAGTTTGTATTCTTCACTTTATCCATAGTAAATGGACTTACGAAAGTCTGTAACTGTTTCAATTATATAAACAAATAATCCACTGCAACACAGTTACCTTTAATGATGTTTATTTACATTGTGCGTTACGCTTTTCAAGACTTAATTCCCATTTTCAAACGCAATATAAAATACATTTTAATGTGCAATGTGCTTTTTTTTCTGCTATATATAAGAAAACCTTATGGAGTTTTCGTTTTGAAGGTGTCTTAAAATGCGCCATTGCAGAAACTCACAACTACACACTCACATTACATAAAACAAAGGTCTTAAGTATACAATTTGAAAGTTTGTATTGTTTCAATGTTTTGAAACTAGCTATTTTGATTCATAATGGCTACATGTCATCATGTAATTGGAAAAAAAAAAAAAAAACAATTGAATTTTGTTCTATTAAGTGAAATTCAGTTATTCTTTAATTCTAGTTTTCAATGAAAAGTTAGTTCACGTTTAAAGTGTGACTGTGATGTGAAAAGCTGCTGTAAAATAAAAATTAAGAGGCTAATTGGAAATGTTTTTCCAGTGAATTTTCAGACTCCAAAACAGCATCAATGAGCTATGGAAATTTGTTAAGCAGAACATAGAATCATTCCCTAGTAATGTAGAAAGAAAGGTAACAGACCTGCAGAAAAAGAATATTTAAAAGGTTGCAACTATTCTTGGTTTTTTGATGTGTCAGATATAGTTTGTTCTATTCATCAGTAATAAACAATAATGAACAAGATGAGGAGAATGAATATTAGTAAAGAGGATCCCATGGCTGTACCTGAGATAGATGTTTTCCCATCAATTGAACATTTGCAGGAGTGGCTAATGTCACCATTTGATTCAGATTATTTATAATTATAAAAAGTACATAAAGCAAATATAATTTAAACAATAGTCTGGAAAGACAAAACAACACAAAATGTCTTGTTGAATCAATAGGAAAGAAACTACGTTCCACCTGAGGGGAGGTGAAGGGGGTTCAAGGCAAAAGCCACATCAAGCAACATGAAGGAAGAGGGGCTTAGTCTTTATGGTAGCTCACTGTGTATACAAGTGTGTCCAACAATATGCAAAAAAATTTGGTGGTAATTACTAAAGTGCTTGCACCGTGAATAAGCCAAGTAATTGGTTACTTAAAGCACCATTCTTTAATAACATATTGACATGGAAAATACGTGATGACTGACAGTAATATAAAATCAGAAAGTTATTAAATCAAATAAATGCTATATTTGCGGACAAAGAGAAAGCTCCCCAACAACTGCCATCCTGCAAGAACATAAATGCTGCTGCTGAACATAAAATCTTTGTTCGAATTTGCAGAATGTTTTGGGATACTTAATACAACTGATACGAGATGTCAAAGTTTTCTAAATGATAACAGTAAGAAAAACTTGGTGAAGAATGGAATGATATGAAACTAGTCATCTGAATGAAAGATCATAGTTAAAGGAGACCTACTAAAGAAAGTTTTTTTAATCACTAAGCTATTTTTAAAGATACAATTACTAAAATCTCACCTGCAATCTAATACCTGTGTAGTTAAACATTAAATTTTATATTAATTTTATTACTAGCACCAGGTTTAACACATTCACAGAATTCTAAACTGAAGAGCCAAAAGAAGTATAACTCCTAATATCATACAGGACTTCCTTTTGCCTGCTGAAGTGCAGCAACCCGATGTTGCATTCACTCAACAATTCGTTGGAAGTCCTCTGAAGAAATATCCAGTCATGTTTCCTTCATCGTCATCCACAAATGCAAAAAGTGTTGCCAGTGCAGGATGCTATGATGAACTGACCATTCAATGATGTCCCAGAGATGTTTGACTGGATATATGTCTGGCGATCTAGGTGGCCAAATCATTTGCTGGAATTGTCCCCATCTAAGACGCGAGCATAAAGCTTGAATCTTAACTCTGGCCGTGTGGATGTAACAGTTGTAAGATGAGAAAGCTTATGCTTGGGGTGGAGCATAAACTGTTGTCTCAGCTATAACCGTATGTACCTAGTTCTGACTTATCTATTACTCAGTCGCCACCGTAGTTTTAACCCAGAAACTATGGAAAGGTGAAAGTTCAATTATGATTAGTCCATTCTGGTATGATGAATATATTCTTTAAAATTTTACAAAGTCAGGAAACTGCACAGGCAATCAGACAACTTCTCCGAAATTATTTCACAGATTCGACCGACCATTTGAGCATGACCAAACCCCACGCTCCCACTATCTCTTAACTACATGAGTTCTTCAAAATAAACTTCCACCCATGATGACAAAATTCAACCGATACTACATAACTTAGTAGTTTGCTGCGCCACGAGCCCAGAGCTGGCCACCTTCCTACATAATGCTTCTATACCGACTGAATGCTGTTACTTGAATGGGGCGAGGGTAGGTTCTGGAGGGGGTATTTATAGGATAGTCGCTTCTTGGACCATGGGAACTTCCTTATCTCGACTTTCCCATGAATCGTATCTGATATCTGATCAGTTTCAGACAAATGTTACGAAATCTAATTTGATAATGACAATAAAAATCATCCTAGCTCTCTGAAATTTTGGTAGTGGCTAGATAATATTACAAACGTCAAATTAAGTTATTATAAAAATTTTTGTAACTTTAATAGTTTCGAGAGAAAAGAGTCATAAAGATGTGATTGCCATAACTTTCGAAATATTGCTCCTATCAAGTTGAAACAAATGTCAGTCTGTTCTCCTATTGCTCATCTATCCTCTGATGTCAAATAAAGAATTTTACCCAATTTTGAAAGTGGTATAAAACTTGAAAATAAAATTTAATGACTTGAAATATTCAGGATATCGACTTAAAAATAACTCCAAACAAATTTCCCTATTGAAAAACGGTTGCTGTAAAAATTTGGAATCTCTAAGTACATTCCCTGATTTATTACGAATTTTACAAATATTATTCCTCCCGAATGCCGAATGATCGCATCAACTCATCCAAGCGTTTTCTCGCGCCAAAACCCATATTATTTTATTACAATCAAATGCTTTAATATTTTGAAATAAAACTTTTCCAGAAATCTTTATATTTAAATAAACTTTACTCTGAATATAATTTCTTTTCATGAATCCCCGAATAAGACTGAAATATCTAATTTTTCCATTAATCACATGTCTTGTTATACCAAATTATATCCAAAAACGATCTTTAAAATGCATGAAACTTTCCAAAATTTTAATATGTTATTTAAACCGAAATTACGCTACTTTCTGTCTATCACTTGTCTTCGTAACTGTTTTCTAATAACTGAATACTTCGATTTTAGAGTGGATAATTACGTGATAAAATTCTTTACCGGCAAATCACTTTTAAACATATTCAAACTCTAAGTATGATCTTTTTTTGTTGCACCATTCTCTCGACTGGTTTGATGCAATTCCCCATCCCTTCCTGTCTTGCTCTAACCACTTCATCTGAAAATACCTCTTACAACTCATGTCTTCAATTATCTGCTTCATATATTCTAATCTCTGTCTTCCTTTATAGTTCATTAATCATCTTCTGGCTATCTATTTACCTAAACATCTTCTGAACTAAAGAAATATCTTGATTTAGCGAAATTATATGAAAGTCCAATACTACATATTCAAATTTATGGTTAAATTTCTCAACAGCTGTTTAAATGAATTTAACTATTGAATTTACTGTTCATATTTGAATAAATGCTTATGTTGGACTTATTACTGGGAAATATTATCAAAATTGACTATAAAACTGACTTTAAAAGGATGGTACCATATACTTCAACTGAACTCGCTATCTTAGCAACTAATTTCGTTAGGCGAAATTCTAAGATGTGTTACACAGTTTTGGCTTAAATAGAATAATAAGGTCGCCACACAGATTTTAACCTAAAATCTATGAAAAGGTAAAGTTCAATAAATAGTTCAATGTCATTTAAATAACTATATTCTTCAATTTCACAAAACCAAAACTGTACAGGCAATCAGATGACTTTCCCAAAGAAATGTTTTACAAGTTCGACCACACCCCAATAGTTCAAAGAATTAAATCACTAGTTGAGGAAAGCTAATAAAAGTTCGTCACACACTCCTATTGTTCAAAAATTTAGTTAATTTAAACAATCCCGAGGCATCACTTGGAGAAATACTATTTTAACATGACATTATGGTTAACTTGAATAAAACAAGTGGCATCATTCCAAAATAAAACTTTCACTGATGTGCTAGGTATAAAACTTTCCTGCCTACTGAGCTACATGTTATCGCGCCGACTGCTACCGTCCAACTGAGGGCAAACAACTGCACGCACGTGTCTATATCACACAGCGCTTCTCGAAGATTCCTAGCAACTGTTCTCACGTGAAGCATGGGAACGAAATCTTTTCCTCTTTCACAGCGGTGGCTGATGGGAAGCTCGTTAGATATGAAAATGCACGTCTGAAGTCCTCACATTAGCTAATTTGACCTTGACAATAAAAATAATTCAATCTTTCTGAAATTTTACCAATCACTAGATCTTTAAGTAAATGTTAACTTTAGTTATTATTAAAAATATCCCAACTTTAACTGTTTAGCCAAAAATAAATACTTTAAGTATGAACTTTCCCACTCCAGGCGAATGCCGAAGAATGTTGAAATTGAAAATATTGAAAATACTATTTTAAAACTGTAAAACTGCTTTCTAATTTGAACAAACATAAAAACTAACTTTGAAAATGAAATGCAATATTATTCTATCCAATCTAACTCGTGGTTCTGAGAACAAAATTTTGTCACGCAGTTACAAAACTTTAATTTAATTTAATTTTTTTTTAATTTAATTGCAATGGAGCACACGCTCCGGTGGCAATTTCCCTACACACCCAACTTCCCCCTATAACAGATAGCTTACACCCAAGTAGCTGAACATAACCATCTCCAATCAATGGTTGGTTCAGTTTAACCAGAGGTGCCAGTACATGTCACATATACACAATACCAAGAAAAAGACACCGCCAGCTTGAACAGTGCCTTCCTGCCAACCTGGATCCAGGACCTCATGGGCTCTGCACCACACTTGAACCCAACTATCAACTCTTACCAACTTGAGTGACTCATTTGACCACACAGCCTTTTTTGAGTCATCTAGAATGCAACTGAAATGCTCATGAGCCCAGGAGGGGCACTGCAGCAAACGGCGTTTTTTTAATCGAGTTTCACGTCGGACTTCTGCATCCCATCAATGCCAAATTTAGCTGCACTGTCTGCATGGACACATGTAGTTCATCACACATTGAGTGTTGCTGTTCTTTGACACAGTGTTGCCTCTATGTTAACACACACTTCGACGCAGATATCACTGGTCTCCAACAACAAGTAGACATGGTCGGTTACTTCACTGTCTACTGCGGGAGGATTTTTTATTTATTTATTTACCTACATCTACTTAGCCTAGCATCTGAATATTACATCAGGACCTAATTACTCAAGTGAATTAATACAATTACAAATGTGCATCACTAGAAGACAGATGTTAGTCTCTATCCCTGCCAGCTGGTCACTCAGATCTGTGGACTGACACCACAGGTTCCTGTCCCCACCCCTTGGAGGCAACTCAGGGCCTATTATCTAGTGAAACTTACATTAGTCAACATGCACATTTTTGACAAAAGTTTACACAGTTAAACAAGTAATTTACAATTTCCTAGTAGAGTTGTCCTTCTGCAGTTCATTAATACAATAATTCCACTTTTCAAATACTACAACTACTAAATTAAACAAGATAACAAGGATAACAACTACAACTGGTTAATACTGCTACCACTAACTACTAATACTTGGTAGTATTTTCCATTCACTGCTATCTACACTACCTTCTGTTCTAACGATATTACCATCCAATTAACACCCTTATGCAGAATTCGTCTTACATTCAACTGCCCAGGATTTCCAGGCAACTAGAATGAGCTACTCATCAGGTGGGTAGGTGTTGTTACCATTAGTTATTGTACTCCAATGACTTCTTGTCATCCTGGGTAGTTAATTCTTTGAGCAGTGAGAGATATAATATTTTATGGAGCCTGGACAATTCATTGATTATGTGGTACAGCAGTTGCCACAGTTCTTCTTTTTTGATGATTTCATGCATTGTTTGATGGTGCGCCTGTTGAAACTCCGGTGTTCACATATCCATTGGTATGGCACATTGCCAGACCATGTCTTCTAGGGTTCTCTTCTCCCCACATACACACAAGCTCGAGTATTGTAGTCCCATTTGATACAGGACAGTATTATATGGTCCACGACCGGTTATGTAGTGTATAATATCTGTTGATTGGTGGTTGCAGTTTCACTCCGTCTCTAATATTTGGAAATATTCTGTATTTTCTTTGACCTGTTTCACTATAAGTCCATTGTGTCTGCCATTCAGACAGCAGTGTTTATTTCAGCTATTACTGATACATGGTGCCTATTATATCCTGAACCTTCTCCACATTCGCAGTTCATGACCAGTACATAGCACCTCTTCTTCATACTTTTTAAGTGCAAGGGCCACACCCCCATCACTAATGTTAGAGCATCTGTTGAGATCATCCCGTACACACCAATAAGTCTTATCAGTATTCCTCTTTGAACTCTTCATAATACTTCCCTGGGTTCCAACAACTGGAGTTGGAGCAACCAGTTATTGGCAGCATAGCCTATCAACAAGGCTAAAACTGCATCATTATATCTTCTTATTATTACTGTTGGGAAATAGAATCTCCTTTGTCCAATGTTGATCAACTTATTTAACACAGCTCTCGCATGGTCACAGATATCCACTAGGAAATTGGCCTCACTGAGTGTGACTCCGAGGAATCTTCACCATGTTTGAACCCTTCGTAGAGAGATGTTTACTTTAATTGTTGAGTCTCTCTTCAATTGACACCCGAGTATCAGAAATTGTGTCTTGTGCAGGACAAGTTGGAGTCTAATCTCCAAACACCACTTTTCCAGTTGCTACATAACATTCATATCAATTTCATGACCCCCAACCAATAACAGTAAGTGCTTCTATGTCTTTTAACATGACTCATGAGAGGAGAAATGAAAGCCTAACACTGCATGGCACATTTATGTGTTTCTTCGACGGTGCTTCTTCCATCAAGACATTTGAATCTTCTTATCCCATGACTTTTGGCACTTCAGCGTATTACAGAAAGACTCGCAGAGAGGCACCAAATCAAAAACACTCAAAGTTTCAGTTAACTTAAAATGTGTAAAAATCTATTGAAATACCAAAAATCTCGAGTGTCACAGAAAAAAGATAATTAACAGAAAAGAGCTGAAATAAAGAAGGTTTTATAAAAGTATCAATTGCATGAAGAACTCTCAAGCAACTCAACAAGTCAGTGTATCTTGTTAAGTGTGCAAACATGAGGTTTCAGCACAATGTCAAAACACCACACTGTGCTGACACATTGATTAAATGGGACCCTGAGAGATCTTTGCATATTTTTTGTTAATATTCAAAGTGTTCACTATGATACATGGAGTAGAGAAATATGTCTTATTACGGCATATCTCATATTAGGTTTAATATTGTGTATCTCACTAAGCAAATGCCAGATTACCAAAAATTTAACACTAATCATAGGAGGCAAAACAACAACTTTGGTAGCCATGTGATAACATGAACCAACTATGTTAAATGAGACCACATTACCATAAAAATCTTAATGATCACTAAGTACATCAGTAAAGAATATAATTAAGACCAATAATAATTCTAAACTACACCATTAAAAAAAAGAGAAACACTACACTGTGACTGAGACACACTTTCATGTTCTATCCTCCAACACCATCAAAATTTTCAACTTTTTTTTTTTTACTCTGATTTTGCCTTACTTGAAACAATTGTTCACTGTCACAGCATCACTAATGTTGCCTTCATTCTCAATTACTTCTAAATTTCCTGTACAAAAACATTTTGCACAAATTAGTAAAAGAATCAATGTTTTATATTGTTGACAGTTATTTCATAACTCCTAAAGATGTTAAAGTAATTAATAAAAAATACTAGACTTTTTAAAAGCTTTATGCCTCATCAATGTCGAGGTCATTAGAGGTGGGAAAGGACTGGAAACAAGGAACGGGAAGAAAGAATCTCGCCATTCACCTGGAGCAATTTGGGGAAACCAAGGAAAACACAAATTTGGATGCCCAGACAGAGATTCAAACCCACGTCTTCCCAAATGCGAGCTCAGAGCATTACTGCTCACCCACATTGCTCCGTCTAGATTTCTTAATTACAAAGTCACTAAATAAAGTAAAAAAATAGAGCTAATATTAAAAACTAAACTAAGGATTAAAATAATGCCAATATCAGAAATTTAGTATATAATAATACTGTTTGTTAGGTCTGTTGCTGAAATGTCATTTTGCATTAAATCCAGCAAAAAGAAAGGAAAATGTACAAAAAAATATAAATATAAAAGATTTCATAGCACTCTGCAAATATTCTTTAGCACTAAAATCTTAGTAACTTGCCTTCAAATGCTTTAAAATTTCATAATGCATTTTGAGACTTATATTCTAATTACTATCAGGAATAGTACTTTAACTTTGTAGCATATTATGGCCTGTATATACTAACAGTCCAAAAAATTACCCTTTCTTTATGTTCTACTATTTTTTTTTTTTTTTTGGACATTCAGTATCTCCACATAACATCATTCACATTTATAGAAGCGGTTGATCCATTCAAAATTATAAAAACACTGTAATATGGGTGTTGATTATATCTCTAACCTGGCAATTCTTCATTAAATCCATCCAGTTTACTTTAAGCTTCACTACAAAAAAGAATCAGGAATTCTCATGATCTCAGAAATCATTTTGAAAATGATTTCTCTTTGAGATTAATATTTTTTTCTCTGTATTAATTATTAACTGGAGAGAAATTGATTTTAAACTTTTGCAGCTTCACATTTTAAGTTTTTACAAGCAAAATTATTCCTAAAATATATTGTATTTCCAAATTTTGTGGATAAGAAACTGCTTTTAGCCTTTCTAATTTAGAGATAATTTCAAAGTCGCCAATACAAATATTTGAGGTTTGCCCCTTAACTGGCATATAAGCTGGAACTTTATATCATTGCTGTGTATTATTTTTGTACAAAACATTCACACAAACACTGTAAAAATACTGATCACAAAACTGAAAACCCTTAAACGTGCTGTGAATTACACAGAAAAGCAGAACATACATATGAAATGTAAGAATATTAGGACTGCACTGGAAGTTTTGATCATTTTCCTCAATTGCTGATAATACTGGTAAATAAATATTGCCAAAGCATATGAATGATGCAGGGAATTGAGTGAAAATAAAGGAATGTAAATGGAAACTGTAAGTAGATTATAATTTATATGATAATTTCAATGTACAAAATGCAATAACATAACCATATTACAACATGTATACACTGGTAACAATAGAAACTGCTGAAGATGCTTCTATAAAAGTAAAACGTGTTCGGAAAACAAATATATGAACAAAAATTCAATTGCTCTGGCAGTATTTATTTATCAGTAAAATATTATCAGTAATTATTAAATTCTTTGCACCAACTTGTACACCACGCTTAGTGCACTATTCTATACTTGGCTCACTTTACAGATGACAACTATGTACTCCCGAAGGAGGTATACCAAGCCATTACATCAGAGGTATGACAGCCAGTTCCCTCCTTCTGGGATCTACAGCTTAACAGGGAATCCGAACCATGGAATGACCTGGCGTAATTCATATGATCAAACACAACTCTCAAAAATTCCTGCACCTACTGGGATTTGAACCCAGGACCAGAGCAATGAACTTTTGAAAGTAAGCACCTTAACCACTGAGCTACCAGACTGCTCACTATGTAACTAATTACTTAAAAACAGCTGTTTCTTCTCACATCAGTTTCACAACCAATTTTTTTGTCTGAACTAAAGGGTGTTGCAAAAAGGACACCTGTTTTGTTGTATCAAATTATAAACTTTATTTTTTCAAAACACAATTACAAAATAGATAAAATGTTCCCTAAAATCTCCCATTTCAGTTATGGAAAATTATATCAAGCATATGCCCTCCCCTCTACTGCGCTGGTATGCACGAACTCTATCCGTGAAATTCACAATGACTGCCTCACTAGATTCCACTTGCATGTCACCAACAATGCATCGAATTTCCGCCTTTAACTTGCAGATGTTTTAGGTTTTACAGAAATATGCTACTGACTTCACATAACTGAAAAGAAAAAAATCACAAGGAGTTAAAGACAAATGACTTTGGTGACCATTAAGCGAGATGAGGTGATCCGGAAACCACTCGTGGAGCAGCTCAATTGTTGTGCGGGATGGGTGGAAGGTGACACTATCCTGCTAAAAAGAGAACTCTTTAATATCCATTCCATTGAACTGAGCCCACAAAAATATCTTATCATCGCACGGTATAAGTTTCCATTAACTGTAACAGCTTGCCCTATCTCATCTTCAAGGAAATAAGGGCCGAAACACAGCCCACCCAAAAGCCGCACCAAAATACACACTCCTGTGGATCCAGTTCCCTTTCTTGAAACATGCAAGGATTTTCTGACTCCCAGATATGGCAATTATGTTTATTTACACTTTCATTTAAATGGAAATGCACCTCGTCACTAAAGATGATTTTGTTCACAAAGCAGTCATCCTTCTGTTGTCTTCTTAGAAACTAATTTAAAAAATGTCACTTCTTATATAGATTGAGCACTTTCAGGTTCTGCGTTAACTGGATTTTGTAGGGCTAGTAATGGCGATGAGACTGGAGAACTTACTGCACTTAATTCTTGGGAACAGCAATGAAACAACTTCATTGCACTAATACCCACACTTGTTTGAACCACCTCAATGTTTTGTACAGAGCAGCCAGAACAAGGAAGCCCAGAAATTTTCATTTTCACTTTTGAATCCATTTCATTGAACTTTACCATAAGTCTGCAAACAGTTGATTTATTCAAAGCTTCATTACACCATAGAATCACACAAAAACATCTCACAATTGCTGCATAGCTTTCTCCTTTCTGATAAAATGTTTTAACAATTAGCACACACTGCACAAAAGTAAACTCCTTCATGGTTAGACTCACAATGAAGCAGCAATGTGAGAAATTCAGACTGCAGAACCAATTCTAAAGTTTATGGATGCACAACAATGTGGCCAACCAACAAATAACAATGTACTGCACAATTCAAAACCAGAACCCTTTTTACAACATCCTGTTTAAATAGACTAATCACACATGATGGTAAATTCATTTAGCCGCAAAAATAAGCTAAGCAAAAAGTTTAAATTTAGCACAAATTCCAAAACAAATTGATTTGTAATTCAAGATTATTAATTTGGCTCTCAATTTTTTTTTTTTTTTTTTTTTTTTTTTTTTTTTTTTTTTAAAAACAGAGAAATATGTGAATGCAGGCTTTCCCGGCAAATAAATGATAACAAACCTTCTCGGGTTTGCAGCCGGATTTTATTACAAAGCGACAAGCTTTTGGCAACTAGCTCAGTAGCCATCTACAGGTCGATTATGTTTCGGTGATCTTGCCGTTATGAATACCAGGCATTTACTGGTGTCGCTTAGCAACCTCACGACGCTCACAGTCCGCTTCACTGTGATTGGTCGAGGCACCGGTCACCCATCCAAGTGCTTACCACACTCACCGTTGCTTAACTGCCGGAGCTCAGCTGTGGCGGTCACCCATCCAAGTTCTCACCACGCACAGCATTGCTTAACTGCCGGAGTCTAGCTGTTGTGGCACGCAACCAATAGGTACCACAGTTAGGAAGTCGTCGAGACTGCACCCTGATTGGTCGATTGGATCCCTCTCACTTGGCTGTCCACACTCCACCGGATCGCCGGCACAGTATAGATAACCCTAGTTTCCAAGCGTTGCTCAGCAAATAACCCATGTCAAGGTTAAACAGGTTGTCATCTAACCATATTTCTATTGCTTCTTTAACCACGGACTCCCAAAAGAACGAACACTTTGTCAGCATCTTCACATTGTCAAAATCAATTATGTGGCCATTTTCAATTACATGTTGGGCAACAGCAAATTTCTCCATCTGAAAAAGCCGAATGTAGCATTGATGTTCCGCCACACGGGCCTTGATTGTCCAATGTAAGATTTTCCACAATCACACTGTATACTATACACGCCGGGCGTCTTCAGCCCCAAGTCATCCTTCACAGAATGTAACAGGTCACATATTTTGGCAGGAGGACGAAATATGCTCTTAATACCATGTCGACCTAGTATCCTGCCTATTCTCCCGGATATGTTACCAGCAAATGGGATAAATGTCAGATCTTTATACCGTTCTTTAGGTTCCATTGCCTGTTTGTTTGGCGTTTTTTGCAGTGCCCTTTCTATTTGTCGGTTACAATATCCATTTCTCCTGAACGTAATACAGAGATGTTCTAGTTCTGTCGGCATCAGAGATTTATTTTGCTCTATGCGCCAGTGTGTACAATAACACATTTTTCTGAGCCGGGTGGTCGAAGCTTTAGGCACGTAAGTAACGGTCCGTATGAGTAGGTTTTCTATGCACACTATGAGAAAGAGTCCCATCTGGTTTTCTCCGAATGAGAATGTCAAAAAAAAGGCAATCAACGATTCTCTTCCAGTTCCATCGTGAAACGTATGTTTGGGTGAATGCCATATCCCATATATCCCTTCCAAACCATTACCTTTCCTGATAGGTGCAATGCATCCTCCGCCGAACACTTTTAGTGAATCGTGGAGTAATAGTAATAGTAATAGAGATGGTCCAGAAATTCATGTAGACTGCTGATCCCATGGGGCCAAACAACGAATATATCATCCACATAACGGAAGAAACATGCCGGCTTAAGAACAGACCTTTCTATTGCTATACTCTCAAAATGTTCCATAAACAGATTGGCAACAACAGGAGACAAAGGTGACCGCATTGCCACACCATCCGTCTGTTCATAGAAATCTCTGCCGTAGGTAAAGTAAGTGGATGTAAGGACCAGCTCAAAAAGATCAACAATACTAGATTCAAAGAGATTTCGTAGCAACTACAAAGTGTCTCTCAGTGGAACTCTAGTAAAAAGTGAGACTACATCAAAGCTGACCATAATATCAGTCTCCGACAGGTGCATCTTTTGAAGAACACTGACAAATTGTGTTAAGTTCACAACATAGTGAGGACCTTTTCCTACGTAGGAGCTAAGCATACTAGCTAGGTATTTATCCAGACCATATGTGGGACTACTAATGGTACTCACAATAAGCCGCAAAGGGACGTCCTCCTTGTGAATTTTTGGCAGATCATAGAATCTAGGTGGTCTGGCAGCACGAGGTCTAAGACCCTTGACGACTTCTGATGGAAAACACGTCTTCTTTAGAAGTGCCGTTACCTTTCTTTCTATTTTCGAAGTAGGGTCTTCATTGAGCAGCTTGTAAGCAGTGTCATTAAGCAGCTTTCTTACCTTGGTCTCGTACATTTTAGCAGTAATAAGGACAGTAGCATTACCCTTGTCCGCTGGTAAGACCGCAATTTCATCATACTGGCGTAATGCTCTTAGGGCCATGTGTTCAGATTTTGTGATATTTGACTTTGGAGGTTTGGCTCTCTCCAGAACCCTGCATGTTTCCCTCCGAATTTCCTTGGCCAAATCTGCCGGAAGCTTGCGTGCGGCCAATTCAACTGCACAGATGATATCTTTAACTGGGACCGTTTTAGGAGTCGGGGCAAAGTTTAACCCTTTGGATAACACTATTTCAGTTGCTTCGTCCAGCTGTAATTCAGTTAGGTTCACTATTGTGTGTCTAGAATGGACACTGATATCGTGACAGGCGGTTAAATTTGGAAACCTGTCTAACTGATGTCTTGTCAAACTCCAGGTTTGCCTGAGCCAACGTAGCAGTATCCACCAAATTCCAGGAAGTTGGCGATAGTATGGCAGCAAGCTCCAAATGGCAATTATATAATTCCCGGGTGTTTTTATCAACTGCAAAACATGTATAGTGGATGCGCTCTCGGAGGAGCGATAGACTTGCACGATATAGAATCCGGTTGGATTTTGTGGTGTCAATATAATGGCCAACCAAACAAAAGCGAGATATAATGTTTGAATCTCGACACCTCAGTAGAAAGACCAAGGAACACAAAAGTCTAGCCTTCTTCTTTCGTAATTTTTCTAGATGTCTAACCTTTATATACATCTCCTCCCCGTAGAGGTATTTTATATGTGAATGCAGGCTTTACCGGCGAATAAATGGTAACAAATCTTCTCAGGTTTGCAGCCGGATTTTATTACAAAGCGACAAGCTATCGGCAACTAGCTCAGTAGCCATCTTCAGGTCGATTATGTATCGGCGATCTTGCCGTTACTAATACCAGGCGTTTACTGGTGTTGCTTAGCAACCTCACGATGCTCGCAGTCCCGCTTCACTGTGATTGGTCGAGGCGCTGGTCACCCATCCAACTGCTTACCACACTCACTGTTGCTTAACTGCCGGAGTCTAGCTGTTGTGGCACGCAACCAATAGGTACCACAGTTAGGTAGTCGTCGAGACCGCGCCTTGATTGGCCGATTGGCTCCCTCTCACTTGACTGTCCACACTCCACCGGATCGCCGGCAATCAGGGAACGTGGCCGGCAGAGTATAGATAACCCTGGTTTCCAAGCGTTGCTCAGCAAATAACCCATGTCACGGTTAACCAGGTTGTCACCTAACCGTATTTCTATTGCTTCTTTAACCACGGACTCCCAAAAGAACAAACATTTTTTCAGCACCTTCATGTTGTCAAAATCCATTCTGTGGTCATTTCAATTACATGTTGGGCAACAACAGATTTCTCCATCTGAAAAAGCTGAATGTAGAGTTGATGTTCCAACACACGGGCCTTGATTGTGCGTACGGTCTGTCCAATGTAAGATTTTCCACAATCACACTGTATACTATACACGCCAGGCGTCTTCAGCCCCAAGTCATCCTTCACAGAACATAACAGGTCATGTATTTTGGCAGGAGGATGAAATATGCTCTTAATACCATGTCGACCTAGTATCCAGCCTATTCTCCCGGATATGTTACCAGCAAATGGGATAAATGCCAGATTTTTATACCGTTCTTTAGGTTCCATTGGGGCTGAAGATGCAGGGCGTGAATAGTATACAGTGTGATTGTGGAAAATCTTACATTGGACAGACCGTACGCACAATCAAGGCCCGTGTGGCGGAACATCAACGCTACATTCAGCTTTTTCAGATGGAGAAATCTGCTATTGCCCAACATGTAATTGAAAATGGCCACAGAATGGATTTTGACAACGTTAAGGTGCTGACAAAGTGTTCGTTCTTTTGGGATTCCGTGGTTAAAAAAGCAATAGAAATATGGTTAGATGACAACCTGGTTAACCGTGACATGGGTTATTTGCTGAGCAACACTTGGAAACCAGGGTTATCTATACTCTGCCGCCCACGTTCCCTGATTGCCGGCGATCCGGTGGAGTGTGGACAGCCAAGTGAGAGGGAGCCAATCGACCAATCAGGAGGCGGTCTCGACAACTTCCTAACTGTGGTACCTATTGGTTGCGTGCCACAACAGCTAGACCCCGGCAGTTAAGCAACTGCTGAGCATGGTGAGAACTTGGATGGGTGACTGCCACAGCTGTGTCCGACAGTTAAGCAACGGAGAGTGTGGTAAGCACTTGGATGGGTGACCGGCGCCTCGACCAATCACAGTGAAGCGGGACTGCGAGCATCGTGAGGTGCTAAGCGACACCAGTAAATGCCTGGTATTCGTAACGGCAAGATCGCCGATACATAATCGACCTTAAGATAGCTACTGAGCTAGTTGCCGAAAGCTTGTCGCTTTGTAATAAAATCCGGCTGCAAACCCGAGAAGATTTGTTATCAAAGAGTGAAATGTTACTCCTCACTCTGAACAGTGTTGGAATATATTAAAAAAATTCTATACTTAGTAATTAGATTTGAAAAGATTTTGCTCTCAAGGGCATATTTTCTTTTAATGGCATAATGCCTCATTGACAAAGAGTTCATTAGAAGGGGGGAAAGGACTGGAGGCAAAGAACAAGAAGGCTTGCAGCCTTGGCCTTTTGAAGGAAACCATTTAAACCAAAATCTGAATAGCTGGATGAGGATTTTATCTGCATCCTGGTCAGATGGTTAATGACTAACTGTTTCTTTTGCCCATTTCACAACTTTTCTCCTTACCATAAAAAATATTATAATTAAACATAGCCAGTAATAAAGTTATGCTGTTTCAAACAAGCATGTACAAAGCAGTCCACTATGAGAAGAGAAAATTCTACAGAAAACTATTAATTTTTGTAACTAACGGAATAGTTCAGGTTCTCATAATTACTTAATAGAAATATTGTTTATACTTACTATGCGAAAAAAGTAAGTGATACTGTGATATTGCATGGAGCAAGAGACGCTCAAAACTAGAATGTGCTTCTGATGTGTAGACACTGTGGGGTGAAATCGTAAAAAAGGCTGAAACCTCAGATTCTAGGTAGTGAAGCATGCCCTGCAAGTAGAAATAGAAAAGCAATCTATTAATATTTTGGGATTATTTTTGAACTTATTAACAATAAATACATATAGATTACAATAAATACAAAATAAGTAATGTTTTCAACTTATGTCATTCAACTTGAAGAACTTTGTTTTTCTAAATTTACAATGTCCAGTGAACACTAATCACAGTGACAAAAATTCACCAACAGTACTATATGACACCATGTAATAACCATATCAGATAATTGATGACAAAACCACAAAAGTTTTTGTATATACGGAAGATATATATCAAATAATAATAATAATAAAAAGTACCATCTGCAATACTAGAAAATACCATGGAACCTCATTTCATTAGGTAGCACATTTTACACAAATTGTATTTGAACAAGGGGAGGCTTTAATGAATGCACTACTTTGTATCTCTAAGCATCCAGTGCTCACACCACAAACCCAAATGGATTTAGATTACACCAACAACAGAACTATGGTAAAGTCAGGATTTAAAAAAAATCAAAGCAGCATGTAAAGATCTACAAGAATGTAGCTACGGAACACTATTTCAAGGAAAATATACAAACAATTACTACATAATTTTAACAGATGTAATGTTGCATCTTATAACAATATATTGTAATGGAACAAATAGTTCCAACATTTAAACATATAATCCATCAGATATGGTAGGATAAACAGCCAAGCAGTGAGAGACAGAGAAAATATTCACCACAAATATTCTGCACCCATTATTTATAAGATTTTTATTACACAGGAACAGTTGGTATAAGAATTTTGTACACACAACACTGCCATGCTGAAAACATGGAACAGTAGGATACAAATGTTCCAGTGGCACACCAATCATTTCAAAAGGGTATATATAGGCATATGGTTGTTGGTGCTGCATTTATGTTGTTGTTGTTGATTTAGGGCACGTCGACAGTGGGGTCATTAGCGCCCTAGCTGCATTTATGCCATGTGACAAGTATACTAATGTTACAATGGCTATCCAACAAGAATTAACTCAGTCTGAACATGCAATGAAAATTGGTGCCTGATACATGGAACAATAGCATGCTGGTAGTGGTCAGGACCCTACACTCCACAGTTTCAAGAGTGTAGTAAGACTAACACCAGTACAGTATTTCCAGCTACAAGGGACATTGCAGTGGTCAGCTATATCTACTGAATGACAAGATACATGATGGACAGTTGGCTTTATATCACTGGTTCTAATTATTTGTTTTTATATAAAAGTGCCAATGATAGTGTTGCTGGTGTACTCTAAAGCCCTCACAGCAATAAAAATGTGGTTATAACTGGCTACAATAAAGAAAACATCAGTTATACAGACCAGCATTAAATGATCTGCAGCTGTTATTAACCTAAAGATTTCTTACTCTTGGCCAGTTTCCTTGTCTATCAGTGAGTCTTGTCATAGATTCCTGAATTATCTGCCTGATAGATATGCATGCACATTGTACTAAGTTATACTTGCATATTGTTGAACTTAAGTTGCTTGCATCTTCATTCACGTGGAAAGTTAATTTACACATTACTCTCTTACTTCAACATGGTCAAGGACTACGTGATCCACAGCAACTGTGGATCGCTAAATGCAAATCTACTTGCACGAACGATCGCCACGTAAAAATGTAACTTCATTTCTCTAAATAAGAGATCACAATAAACATTTCAACTGCTAGAAGTAATTAACCTTTAAACTGATCCCAATTTCTTGACTTTCTTATTTTAATTTCTCAGCTTTTCCATTAAACATCAAAATGAAATGTACACACAGAACCAAGGACTGTACATTAATCAAAACCCAATCAAAATTCAAGTAGAAATTTTTGAAGAAAAAAAATAAAATAGCATTTACTGAAAAAAAATATCTTAAATTTATTAGCTTTTAACATGGCATCAAAATGAAACATATATTACATATTACTTTATCTGCGGGATCACAGAATAAACATTAATCAAAATCTGAACAATATTATTTACATGAATTGCATTTAGTGAAAAATTGTAATACATTTATAATTTTTCAACCTCAAATCCAAATAAAACATATTCTATTTTAGATGCAGATGCACCTCATCAAATGTGAGTGATATATTTTTTGTGAATCAGATTCAAGTAAAAATAATAATAATTTAGCAAATTAATCAAAAAATTATCCAAAATCACATTAAGTTAAAAACGTTACTAATTTACACGTGCAATGAAAAACTATAAAAAAAATTGTCAATTTTCACCAACCTTATTTTACCTGCAGGACTGACGTGCTGTACATTAATCTAAATCCCATTAAAATCTAACCAGCAGTTTTTGAGTGAATTAAGTTCAATGAGAAAACTGACATTTTAAAAAAGATTTATCATCTATTCAACATCACCTCAAAATGAAACATTCCGTATGGCTCTGTTGGTCAAGATACATTACTGGGCAATTATGCGAAGCACGCTAGGATGTTCCATGGTCTGGATTCCATGTAAAGTTATAGGCTCTTTACCCAGTAGGATTACTTTGGTTTGGGTGGACATGACAAGAGGCACACACGTGGCTAATCGAAACTCTGTCAAGCAGCAGCTGGAGAATCGTTCGTGATCTGCCAGCCAACAATGCCATAAGCATTTAAATTTATTTACCCTATTTTACCTGCAAGATTATGTGGTGTACATTAAACCATACCCCATCGAAATCTGACCTGTAGTTTTTAGGTGAATCTCATTCAAAGAAAAACTGAGACAATTTTTTTTAATTAACATCACATAAAAATAAAAAATACTCTGTTTTAGCATTGAGACCATGGGCTGTACATTAAATGAAACCCTGTCAACATCTGACCAGTAGTTTTTTCATTAATCCCGTTCATCCAAATGCAGACTAACATATAGACACTGTAAAACTTTATGTGCACAAGGTAACTGTTTTTATCCTATTAGTGAATTGTTTCTTGTAATATTGCATATTACTTTAAAACATAGTAACATACTGTTACTGTAACACTGCTGAGGTTTATTTTATGTAGGCTTATACATTAAAATTATGCAGTCCAGCGGCCTGACTGACATTGAATACATTTTAGTTAAGACCAAAATGATGGTTAACTACTGGCGATTTTTCCAGTTTTTAGTTCTACAAATCAATTTTTTTTTCCTGTTATTGTAAGAGTCATATTCTGGAGTTACTCCAATCACAAGTTGGTCTTCTGTTGTCCATATGTTCTCACACTAGCACATCTTTAGTGTCATGCAGTGTTGTTTGTCTATTGGCATGGACACATTTGCTTGTGTGTAAGAGGATTGGGGACTAGGAAGAATGGGAACAAATTTGGCCATGAGCTTTTGTACACCCCAACATTTGCCTAGAGTGAATTCGGGTAAACATGGAAACCCGGAATCAGGATGACCAGATAGGGATTTGAACCTATGTCCTCCCCAATACCCGGCCCAAGTGTTACCATCATTGTATAATGTCATTAGCTAAGCCAAGATTAACACACGACAAAGTAAACAAAGCACAGTGGTAAGAGTGTCACACTATAAGTTCATGGCCTGACAAATGTTAAAAGAAAAGTTATGGACCATTTTTCTATAGAGCCCCTTTTGAGCGCCAATGATATTCCAGTGCTTTTATACTACCCACATTAGGGATTTCTAATGGATGCCAAGAAATGAGGGGACAGCACATATAACTCGAAATGAATTCCAGACAGATATTTTTTTTTTTAAAGGGCCAGATCAGGTGAATAGAGAGGTAGTGTTACTAACTAAAACCCACACTCGTCAGCTGTAGTCACTGCAATGATACACTTGTCATTGGAAGTTCTGTCCTGGTCAAACATTACCTCTTTCATCAACTCATTTCTTACCTCTCCCTTGATAGCTGCTTGCAGTTGCTTCAAGGCTACCATAATATGCCCTCACAATGGTTTCATCCTTTTCAGCAAATACAGAATAGCACACAAAAAAAATCATCACTTTCCACAAAGAAGGGAAATTATGGGTCTAATTTGGAGGGGAAGAAACCAGTGTGCTTCCAATGCACTTACTGTTGCTTTCATTCTTTAGTAAAGTAACTGGGTTAGGTTTCATCCATAGTTACAAATCATTCAACAAAATCTAGCTGATTAACTTTCAAGAGCATTAGATTTTCTTCAGGCCCCTGCCTTCTCAGTGGCTTTTGAATGACTGTAAAAAGTTACAGCAGCCAGTAGGTAGAAACCTTCCTTGCGTCTAAGCACTCTTTCAGAATGTGGTCTAATGTTGTTCTTAGAATACCTGATATCTCCTCAACCTGCCAAACTATTTAAACTTCTATCTGTCAACAGCAAATGATGTACACTGATGATTCTTCCCCAATTAGATTAAGATGCCGACTTTTTTGCTGTACTGTAGGCAGGGACAACCCTCCCCTAATGCTGCCACCACTTTTTTATATATGTCTTTGATGACATCTCTTTCTCAAACAAAAATGTAATCACAGCACAAATTATCATCCAACTGTCTTTTCCGCCACGATAAAAGTACAGAATATTATGGTTACCAACATCTACAAGCCACCCACTGCAACTTGGTCAGATCATATTGACTTAGTCCCCACTATGAATAGAATTATCCTTGGAGATTTCAGCACTCATCATACACTGTGGGGATATAACCAGACTGATGAGAACGTGATAAAACTAATAAAATGGGCTGACATTAACAACCTGATGTTAATATGTGACGCTGAAGAATACTTTGTTTGCCTGCTGGAAACAGGACTACTCACTCTTCTGGTTTAACACCACTGTTGTGCCATATCCGGAGACAAATTCTCGGTGACTTTGCTAATAGCCAGCATAGACCTTAGACCTATAGTCTATAAAATAGGCATCCAGATACCTCTTATCCAATCCACTCTCAGAACTCAGTGGAAATTCCATAGAGTTGACTGGAATCCAATGCAAAGTACACTGTGACTCGATGCATTAAAGCAGTCCCAGAGAATTATGTAAGGTTTGTAGAACTAGTAAAAAAGAGCAAAGAGTACTATCCTGTGAGGTTTCAGAAAAAATTATATTCCAGGATGGAGGGAGGAGTAAAGCAGACTTAAGAGAAGAATTTGAGGAAAACAGCTCTTAAAAGAAGGCAACAGAACTGCTGGAACATGCTAGAAGAGAAAAATGTTAAAGAAATGTTAAAAATCAGAATTTTACCCATTCTAGCAGAAAGTCCTGGTCTTTCAGTTGTAAATTAGAACCTACATAAATATTCTCAATGACACACTCATCCATTAATGTGGAATCAATATCAAATCACCTTTGTATCTACCTCTAGAACAAAAAAGTAGAAGCATTTGTAAGCATCTCAGAATTTGTTAAATTCTTCACCTCATCACTACAGGATATGGGAGACAGGAGTCATACAGAAGCTAATACTGCAGCCTATAGCGGAATACAGGGTGATTTAAAACCTAAAAACTAACTCAATAAGTAATAACAGCTTTAAACAGACAGTTAATAATAGAAAACAGCCTTTAAACTCACCTAAATCATAGCAATCCTTAATAGTTCAACTTGTAAATACTCGATTATTGTTATGAGACCATATTGTCATTTCTCAACACTTTTCGTCACAGTAAAGAACATTTATAATAATAATTAAATCGGAGAGATAAAATTTTGCAGTAAATAACACATAATATATAGTTTAAAGCCATTTAAAGTAAGAAAACACAAGTTTTTAATCAACCAGCACTTTCAAAAATTAAATACAACACTTTTAAAGCATTTCTGATAGTAAGCAATATGATTCTGATAACTTAAAATTTTTCTGTTAAACTTTTCGAGAAGTTCTGTACAGTAAAGTTTGATAGGAATTTTTAAAAGATACTGCATCTAAATTCACACGTTGCCCGCATATATAAATTTTTTTATGGCTAAACTAAGCACCGTGAGGGAATAAAATTACTTTCAAAAGATGTATTCGATAACGAGGAATACCATGCTAAAATTCATTTGTCGATACAAGCCTTACTTTCAGAGCTATTCATGATAAATTTTTTTTATTCCAGTTTAATTTGAATTTTGAATATGGAGGACTAAATAATAACTATTTTCTATGTAAGGGTACACTTGGGACCAGCGACGTCGAGGCTACTGTGCAGCAACAGGTGAAAATTAATTACAGCCAAACCGTTAAGTTTTTGAGAAATATCCAAGGGGGGAAAGTTGTTTATAATAATTGTCTCTAAATAATACTAAAATTTGGAAGCCTTTCTGCAAGCATCTTGGGTGCACTACATCCTAAGTGTCACTTGGTTTAGACAATTTTGTTGTCCTATATAGGCCTCTTTCGAGCCAAGATGGCTCAGTCTGTCCTGGGAATTCGTATGTGTTGGGTCTGTGACACTCGGGAGTGTAAAATAGCAGTTTTTAATACTGCTCTGACATCAGTATGGGCATTGGTGGCAGCCATCATAGATTTTTGAAATAATGCCGCAAGTTCAGTTTCAGTTGTGCTGTGTGTCTTCCGCGATTCATAACTTGCAATCTTTAGAAATGAATATCGGATCACCGAATCAACTGTAACTGTGAACTTTTTGTGTTTTGATATCAGAATATACTAATGGTGAATCTTTAATAGTGATTTTATTTACATAATTTGAACTGAACCCTTTTCTCTCAGAAGGTTAAATATCTGAGAGTGGCAACCATGTTAAATAGCAGTTGATTAAAATTCCAAAGGTGTATTCACGGTTTACAACAATTTTTGAACATCAGGAACTTTGTTATATATTTTGGGGAAATTTATTTGGAAGTGCAAGTTGCTAGTTAAGGAGTCCGAGGCTGATACGTACCCCGGTATCAACTTTGCCCCTTACACATTTCACTAGATGGGACAAATCGGAACTTAACCCTTTCCTACCGGCTATTGGAAAAAAAGGGAAATTTATAATTTCAATTATATATTTGTATAAAGGTACTTGAAATTAAACACACATATTTTTTTCAAATTTTTTTTGGAACTCTTAAGTGCTAATTACTAAGCCGGTACTTATAAGTACCATCAGGGACTTTGTGTATCACATGATGTACAGAAATAGCAACTGAAATCAATTATGTTCATATTGGTATGAAATGTTTGCTTCATGATATTAAAAAAAAAAATCTTTTTGCTCATTCAGACACAAAAGATATTGTAGTGCAACATTTGGAATGATGTTTGACTGTATTTTTTTCATTCTACATACTTCACATCTTCATCTGATTTTTACAATTTAGGGACAGTGTATACCTCTGTTTCCCAATCTTACATCTCTCATTGTAGAATAGTATGACTTGTGTTGTTTGAATGGATGAGGGCTTGGTGAAATATATATAGATGACCTTTTCTTCTTACCGATATCCTTCATAGTCATCATACCTTGTGCAAAGGATCTTCTAAAAAAAAATTCAAATATCGGACCATTTATGTTATAGGCATTGACAAATACAACATCGAGAATTCCCAAAAACAATCTTTACCATGATTTCGGTAATCTTCTGTCAGCATTGCACAAAGTCATCAGCTGATCAGCAGTATAAGCCCCACACATGAAGGTATTGTAGTCCTTGACAACTCCTCAGCATGAAATTGTCGACTTCAATCCATCTTTTTCTTTGCATATAACTAGTGGTGTAACAACAGGGTGGCAGGATGGCCAAAATGCTACGGGACCTACTGCCGGAGGTGGCCCCTGATGACCGGCCAGAGAGGCCCCCTGGTCCAAGATCCACCAGGTCACCAATCCAACCCGAGAGAGGGCCCATCTGTTGAAGTTGCCATTGACCCCAACCAGTGTAGTGGAGTTTCACCGCTGCCATGAAAATTTGATACTAAATGTATGACCTTTTTATGTTTCCATTTCCAGTAGCAAATACCTAGATTTGTAAATTCATTGTCACAATCTCCTCTTATTAATTTTCCATCGGCAGATTGTTAGAAAGTCCCTTGCAGTAGGGTCTCCCACAAACAAAAGTTGTTTCAGTTTTTTAATAATGAAACTGATGAAAAATAATGATAATACTAGATAACATCGGCATTGCTCCATTTTTTTCAGTCAATTCTAAGACCACTCTTTGACCTAATGAGTAATCTGAGAACATTCCAGTCATTTCTTCATTTTTGCCTTGATAAATTATAAACTTCTAAGAGAAGAGCTTCAAACAGAGCGTATTTCATAAAAATATCCATTTGAAAATATCAAAAACAATGATAAAACCAATTGTATACTTGTTAAATCTATTGACCAATAATCTGTGTAAAACTACCCAGAACTCCCTGACGGTACTTATAAGTCCATGTTGGTTTTTCTAGATTATTTAGTAAAGAAACTAGAAAAACATATTTTATAGGTAAAAAATATATGGTTAAATGTTCAAACTAAAAAAGTAATAACAGAAATTGACACTTACGAAGTAAATTATCATCTAAAAATTCATTGTAATGTACCACTTGTTACTTTGGTCAGTATGCTGTCAAGCCCCAACTTAGAAAATTAATTTCTCGGCAATTTCACGTAGAAATTTAAAAATAAATGTTGTCATTGTCTGACTTAATCATACAACAATACATCAACAGGCTTAACAATGCAGTGGACACTGGTATTGTCGAATTATATGGTGGTAAATACAGTGGTACTTATAAGTACCGTCAGGGAGGAAAGGGTTAAGCAGCAAAAGTGTGAATTACAACCTCACTCTACATAATCCCTTCTATTCACATTAGAAGAGGTTCTGGATGGTTTAAAAACCCTTCAAAATGGAAAAGCTGCAAAATTATATGGCATTTGTCCAGAACTACTGAAAAACTGTGGATCAGCTACATTTTGTTGGATCACTTCATTCTTCAGGTCAATACTAAAATCAAGAAGCCTCAACTCAAACCAGGAAAACATCCGTAACTCCCACAAAGTTATCATCTGATAGCTTTAATCAATGTCACTCATAAGTTATTGGAAACGCTTATTTTCAACAGAATTTCTCTGGCATTCAAAGGCTTGATCCTGGTTGAATGAACTGGATTCTGCCCCAGTCAGGACTAGTGATTAGGTCCTGTCTCTTACCACCAAATTGGAAGTAGGGTACCAGAATAAAGTGAAAAATGTTCTGATGGTGAATACTTCCAGAACCTATCCCAAGCCCTTATATTCCACTGTTATCCAGCAGATCTTGTACCTAAACAAATCTTCCGTGTGATTACCCACACTCCATGTAGCCACTCCTGCCTGGCACCTCTAAAATCCAACCATCCTGTCTTCGTCACCCAGTTATCTCCTGACCTCGAGACCATCAATTGACTCTTACAACAGTGGTATGACTTCATTAATTTCTTTCCAGAAATGCGCACTTTGCTACCAAAAATTCTACCAACTGTCCCCCGTAGATGTTTCAGCAGACCTCAAAAATATCTTGGTCCCCTCTATGTGACTCTCCAAAAACACCATATGGATTATTTCCTTGCAACAGATCTTTCTGCAAAACCTGCAGCATGCATCCACCCACTACAAAATATTCCAACCCTACTACAGGGAAAACCTTCCCCACCATTGGGCATGCCACATGCTCCACAACACATAACATATACCAGCTAACCTACTGCAACTGCACTAGTTTCTATATAGGCCCACAAACAGCAACTTTCAGTCAGAGTGAATGGTCACAGCCAAACAGTCCACTCTAGTAACTTATACCTTCCAATACCGGAACATGCAAATCACCACAATTCTAACAACCTCAATGACTGCTTCACTATGAGAGGAGTCAGAATTTTCCCCAAAACAACAGCCACTTCAGAACTTTGGAGATGGGAACTTGTATACCAAAATATCCTGGATACCAAACACGCACCTCCACCATTTGACCCATCACTCATTATTATTAGTATTATCATTGTTATCATTTAACTAGTAACAAATTTCTTCCAAATTTATTTATTTAATTATTGTTTGCTTTAACACTCCATACCCTTTTGTTATACATGTTCATTTTATCACCACCAACAATACAGGTCTAAAGTATCGAGATAGAAGAATTCTCTATAAACTATATAAGAATCAAGTGGCTATAATAAAAGTAGAGAATCATGAGAGACATGCATCAGTGAAAAAGGGCGTGAGACAAGGTTGTAGTCTATCCCCATTAATATTCAACTTGTATGTAGAAGAAGCAATGAAGAAAGTCAAAGAAAAATTTCCACGTGGCATAAGTTTTCAGGGAGAAAAAATCAGTAAGCTACGATTTGCTGATGACATTGTCTTGTTAGCAGAGAGGGCTGAGGATATTGAGAAGTTATTGAATGGCATGAACAAAATACTGAAGGAAAATTTTGGACTGAATATAAATAAAAGCAAGACAAAAGTGATGAAATGTAGCAGAAATGATACAAATACTAGCAGATTAAATATAAAAATAGGATCGAATGCAATTGGAGAAGTAAGTGAATTCTGTTATTTGTGAAGCAAAATTACAACCGATGGCCGAAGCAGGAATGATGTTAAAAGCGGAATAGCACTAGCAAAAAGAGCCTTCATGAAAAAGAGAAACCTTTTAGTTTCAAATATTGATCTAGGAATTAGAAAGAACTTTTTAAAACTCTGTGTGTGGAGCACAGCACTTTACGGTAGTGAAACATGGATGTTAGGAATACCGGAAAGAAAGAAAATTGAAGCATTTGAAATGTGGTGATACAGAAGAATGCTGAAAATTAGGTTGACAGACAAAGTAAGAAATGAACGAGTTTTGGAAATGATGGGTGAGAAAAGAAGTTTATGGAAGAATCTTACAGAAAGAAGAGACAAGCTGGTAGGTCATATTTTGAGACATGCTTGATTGGTTAATTTGTTAGTGGAGGGAACAGTCGAAGGTAAGAACTGTAGAGGAAGAGAGAGATTAGAATATATGAAGCAGATAATTGAGGATGTGGGTTACAAGGGGTATGTAGAAATGAAGAGGTTAGCACAGGATAGGAAGAGATGGATTGCATCAAACCAGTCAAAAGACTGACGACAGCAAAAAAATATATACATCAGCTTAGTCTTTTCCAAAATATAGATTCTTCACTTCCTAACAGATCACACCCACCACCTTCTCACCAACCCTGTGTTCCGCTGCGCAGCATGTGGTAAACTTTGGCATGTGCACTCCTCCTGAACCATATGACTCAGTCCCTATCACATTACTAAGACGGAAAACCAAAATATTGTATATGTTTTTCTTCATCTCAGGTTTTTCACTTGTCGCAGCTTTCAACTTTGTTGAGTGATGAGTTATTTTCCCTATCCTTTGTTATTTATATTATGTAAAATCTAAGTAGATTAAAATATCTAATATTTCAACTGTTTTTCATTCTGAAATTACTGATTTTTTCACTTTTATGTGTTATTATCAACTTTCCCAGTCTTCATCACTTTTAATTTAAATTTCTAAGTTTTGACATAATCTTCTCTTTGTTTATTCCACAGTTTCAACGCTTCTAACATTTTATATAACTTTCCTTACCAAGCTGAGGATTATACCAAAATGATCATCTATTTTTTTTTTTTTTATTACTGGTAGCATTATTAATAAGAGACTTTGCTTCCTCGGTTTACCTACACAACCCAATATCAAACATTGTTTCATCCTCTCTCTCTCTCTCTCTCTTAGGTGTCTCTTAAAGCTAAATACACAACGCACTAGCATCTTTTACTGGCGAGTCCTCTAGTCAAATGTTTTTTTTGTGTAAGAAGACAGCACCCTACATGACGTCAATTGAGAACAACTTCTACCCTCATTATTAGCTGGTTAAAAATCTTCGAAGACAGTAAAGTTGGTTTAATTAATTTATCTGCTATCTTCAACCTACTTCCACTGCTAAACACAACAACTGGCTCACCAAATAGCGATGAATAGTCAGGTTAACAGACTACTAGAAATTCAGTAGTGAGTTCAATACAGACTAACTTGGCAACTACATATGCTCTCTCATTACACAGGACAGAATCTAAATAATAATAATAATAATAATAATTTCATTGTAAATGGTTTTCATAAGACTGGAGGGCATGATGGATATCCTGGTTTAAACAATTTACTGAATACATACTACCCTCTGCCAGGATGTTCAAAGAAAATGATGAAACTTGGCATCTTTTGTATAGTATACCATTATGAAGCATATACAGTGGAAGTACTTTTAAAGTTGTGGCTAGAAGTCACCTCAACAAAAGCTTAAAACCATTTTTTTTTTTTTTTTTTTTTTTTTTTTGCTTATGGCTTTATGCCTTATTGACATCAAGGTCATTAGAGGTGAAGAGAACTGGGGACAAGGAACAGGTATGAACTGGATGCCCGGACAGGGATTCAAATCCACGCTTACAAACAACCTATTGCATTAGCAACATTCAAAACTTTCAGTACATGAGGGGGGTATTTTTTTTTTTTAATTTCCAAAACAACCTTATCGCCTTCAAAATACTCTCCATTATAACTAATACATTTGTCCCAGCAGTGCTTCCACTATTCGAAACATTTTCTGTAGTCATCTTTAGAAATGGAAGACAGCTCCTTCCTCATTTCTTTCTTCACCTCTTCAATGTTGCCAAATCGGTGTCCTTTCATGCCCCTTTTCATACTTGGAAAAAAGAAAAAGTAGCACAGAGCCAAGTCAGGTGAGTAAGGTGCGTGGGGCAATGGAACCATGGCATTTTTAGCCAAAAAGTGCCCAACAGAGACAGCCGTGCCTGCAGGTGCATGTCGTGGTGGAAGAACCAGTCTCCTGTCTGCCACAAATTGGATCTTTTTTGACAAACTCTGTTGTGTAATCTTCTTAAAACTTCCAAATAAAAGGTTTTATTGATGGTCTGATGTTGAGGAACAAACTCTGAATGAACTATGCCCTTAGCATCAAAAAAGCAAATGAGTATTGTTTTGATGTTTGATTTGACTTGACAACAAGTTTTTCGACGAGGTGACAATGACGTCTTCCATTGGCTTGGCTGTTGCTTTGTTTCTGGGTTGTAACCATAACACTATGACTCATCACCAGTAATGACCTTTGACACAAAATCTGGATCAATTTCAAGCTGTTGTTTCAAAGCACGACATGTTTCAACTCAACGTTCTTTTTGGTTGTCAGTCAGAGTCTGAGGAACAATCTTGGCAGCAACCCTTTTCATTCCGAAATCTTCGGTTAAAATTCACTGAACCAAGCACCAAGATAACCCACTAATCTCTGACCATTGATAAATTGTCTGTCGACGGTCTGAGAGTACAAGCTCTAGAATTTTTTCAACATTTTTGTCAATTCGGGCAGTTGATGGACATCCAGAACAAGGATTATTTATCATCAATCAACATGTCGCCATTTTTAAACTGAGAGAACCACTCATGCACTTGAGTTTTTTTCCATAGCATCAGGTTTGTAAGCCATTTTCAACATTAAAACAGTTTCAGCAGCACTTTTACTGAGTAGAAAACAAAATTTCACAGCTGCCCCTTGTTCACTTAAACTTGCCATCATCAAAAATTGAACAATAACAAAACAGCGCTAGCAAAAACAATCACTGCAGATTAACAAAACAAGGCAGGTCGACAACACATGCAGCACTGAATGGTAATGAGTTGCGCTATAAACGTCCAGTGGCAGAAACGTGTACTACACAAGCTCCACCCACGGCAATGCTACTCCAGTTATTTTTGGGGACCACCTCACATACTGGGGAATAAATGTTATTCTGGTTTGTAGTATTATAAAAAATATATTTTAATAAAATGTGCCTGGTTCAAACCTAGTTGTATCACATTATATCTTTTTACTTATGCCTTTACTTTATGCCTTTTCGACGTCAAGGTCGTTAAGAGGCAGGATGGGTCTCGAGACAAGGAATGGGAAGGAATTTGGCCATGGTCTTTTGAAGGAAGCATCCTGGCATTTGCCTGGAATGATTTGGGGAAACCATGGAAAACCCAAATCTGGATGCCCAGACAGGGATTCGAACCGGTGTCCTCGCGAATGCGAGGCCAAAGTGTTAACCGCTCACGTACCATGCCCAGTGCATTATTCCTAAAATGGTAATGAACCACACTAAAACTAAGAGTTGATACTTTATCTAACCCCTGACTATGAACACTAGTAATTTCTATGAAATGTTTCTCTAAAGTATGCTGTGTACAAGAATGTGTGTTCAGTATTACACCATAAAATAGTGCAGCTACTGGCTAACAGCAGTTTACCAGCCTTGGTACACAATATAGGTATTGTACTTGTATGGCATATGCTGGTAGTCAATCTGATTCCCACTAAGTAGATAGCATCCAATGTATGAAGGATACACCCTCAACTTGTATTGTATGTAACACAGTCATTATCTAACCTATCTACACAAGGGTCACACAGAACTCTTGCAGATGGAAGCAATAGACATTATATGAAAACTGCCACATGCCCAATTTTAAATGTTTAGACACTTCAGCTTTCTTACACTTAAATATTTCAGGTATTACGAGGGTGAGTCAAATGAAAACCTTAAATTTTTAATAAAAAATCGAAATTTCACGCCGTTATCCTGTAAGTTGGTAAGCGTGCTACAAGCAGCGTGCAGAACGGCCTGTAGGTGGCAGCATAGTGCAGATGCACAAATACCATCGCAGTATCAGTATAAAGATGGCTGCCCCACTTGAGACTTGCACCAGGGAAGAACAGCGTTCTGTTATTCGGTTTTTGAGTAGTGAAGGTGTGAAACCTATTGAAATTCATCGAAGAATGAAGGTTCAGTATAGTGATGCATGTTTGTCACAGCAGCAATTCTACGAATGGAGTAGGAAGTTCGCAAATGGTGTAACTTCAGTGGAAGATGCTCCTCGTCTGGGTCAGGCACAACGAGTTGTGACTCCACAGAACATTGCAGCAGTTGAAGCCATAGTGATGGAAAACTGCCGAGTGACACTGAATGACATTGCAGCATGTTTAAAGATTAGTCATGGTTCAGCACACCACATTGTGCATGATGTGCTCCAGTTTCATAAAGTGTCTGCAAGATGGGTGCCACGGCAGCTGACTCCTCAAATGAGAGAATGACCTGTTTATGCTTGTGAAGAACTTCTTCGGCGCTTTGAACGAGAAGGTGGTGGCTTTCTTGCAAGAATCATTACTGGGGACGAAACCTGGGTTCACTTCCACCAACCGGAAACGAAGAGAGCGAGCAAGGAATGGCGCCATTCCTCATCACCAAAACCAAAGAAGTTTCGAACAGAACCATCAGCAGGGAAGGTTATGCTGACTCTCTTTTAGGACAAAAAAGGTGTCATTTTGGAGCATTACATGCATAGAGGGACCACTGTCACCAGTGCATCATACACATATCTCCTAAAAATCATCTTCGGCCTTCAATCAAATCAAAGCGACGTGGATTGCTGTCATCAGGTGTCCTTTTGTAACATGACAGTGCAAGGCCCCACACTGCCCGTACAACAGTTGCAACATTCATAGACCTGCATTTTGAGTGTCTTCCTCATCCACCATACTCACCAGACCTTGCCCCAAGTGATTTGCATATGTTTGGACCACTCAAAGAAGCAATAGGAGGGAAAGAAGTTCCGTTCTGATGAAGAGGTACGCCACGTGGTGCATGAGTGTGTAACAGCCCTAATACCTGATTTTGAATAGTATTGTACTGTGTGAAATATTTGTAATGAGCTAATGTTTGGTTGAAAGTGATTTGATATGTTTATTTTGTAAATTCTTGTAAATAAGTGTATATAGACTTTGTTTTAGTTAAGAAAATTATTTAAAGACCATTTAATATGTTTAAGAACCGAATGATGCAAGAGAATTTCTTAAAAGTTTGTAATTCCATGTATTACTGTAATTTACGATGTCTACAGGACAATTTTCCACCATTTGAAAGGATTTCTGTAAATAATTTTGTATTTAAGTATCTATAATTACCATTTCTGATCACTTTGTAATGTTATTAATTAATTTTGTATCAATTCCGATTGTTTTTAATATGTTTGATTGTTTGAGTGATTGTTAATGATCGAGAAATATCGGGCGGATGCCTTTGAAGAATTCTCGTAAATTCGATAGACTCTATATAAACAGATCGCCTGGACAGAGTATTCATTCAGTGTTACAGAGACATTCATTAAGTTTTCATTCAGTTTTCGATTCAATAAGTCAGTATTGCATCTTTGGATTGTAACAACTATGCTTGTGAATGTCGCAGACTTGTTTTGATTGAAAATAAACGAACATCAACATAACATTTGTTTGGTGGAGTTTTTTAAATTAATTAATGCAGTATTTAAACCACCAAAGAACCTTAACATGGCGACCGTTGACATGACGAGAAGTTCTTAAACATCTGTGGGATGTTTATCTTCTAAAAAGAATCTGCAGAAAATTGCGACGGAGTATCGGCGATTTAAGCGAACATAACCTGCGAGGAAATTTCGACCGGCTACGACACGGATTTGACGCCGAGTGGATCTTCTTCGGCCTAAGGCGGAGAATTTTCATCGGGAATCGGCTGTAATCTTCCGACGTCGAGTGGATTTCCTTCGGCCTCAAAATCGTCTTCCTACAGTAAATTGTGAAAAGTGTGGTTAAGTGTTTGAAGTCAGTGTGGTGTTTAATGATTAATTAAGTGCTTCTAAGTGAAATTTAATGTGATACAAAAGTGAGGAATAACTGTAAGTACGGCATTGAATATTCAAGTGATTTATTTTGCATGTTAATGTGTGGCAGATTGGAAAGATTTTAATTTTCCTTAATTTTGTTTTTTATGTTGATTTTGATAATTACTAAAAATGGCTGATAATCAGAACCTGCAAGCAATTCTAGAGTCTTTTGTAGCCAGATTCGATAGCAAATTTTCTGAAATTAATTCTCAGTTTGCAGAAATCAATGGTAAATTCGATAATAAATTTTCTGAATTTAGGAGTGAGTTAAGGAATGAGTTAAAAAGTGATAATGATAACAAATTTTCTGAAATTAAGTCTCAGTTTTCCGAAATTGATGGCAAATTTGATAATAAGTTTTCCAAATTGGATAACAAATTTTCTGAAATCAATGATCAGTTTTCTCAACTGCAACAAAACAATGACAAAACATTCTCTGATTTGACTAAATGTTTTGATGTTAAAATCGCAGAGCAATTTCAGGGTTTTAGCTCTCAATTCAAGGAGGATATTAACAATTTAGATTCTAAATTGGGGAAGGTAGTAACAGAATGTAAGGAAAAATTTGAAAAGGTTACAGAAATTTGTGAACAGAATAAGACTGAATGTGTAAATTTGATTTATAAAGAAGTCAGTGAAAATTGTGATAAGATTAAGGAGGAATATGTTGCTTTGTTCCAAGCTAATGATGTTAAGGTTAATGAGTTGAGACAAGAGGTGGGATTAAATATTAATACATTGGTGCAGCAACAGGAACAGTTAGCGCATGGATTAGAAAGAAATGTAAATCAGTTGGAAAAAAGGGTTACTGGGCTACAGGTTCAGTTAAGTCAGATTCCCTTAGCAGGTAATCCAGTTATCAGTGCTGATATTAAGGAAGAATTTGAATTTTATGATGACAGTGGAAGACTTCACCCTATTGAGTTTATAGATAATTTTGAAAGATCAGACTATTTTAATTTGTTACCCGACAATAAGAAAATTGCACTTGTGGGTAAACATCTAAAATCTTATGCTAGGGCATGGGGTGATAGACAAGCTAGGGAAGTGACTGACTACAAGCTGTTTAAAGAAAACTTTTTGAAACATTTTTGGTCGACAAGCAGGCAGATTCAAGAAAAGAGAGAGTTGATGACTGGTAGACCCTATAAACCTGGTAGGGAAACTCAACATGATTTTTTTCATAAATGTTGGATCCGTTGTAAGTACCTAGACCATCCTTATGGAGAGGAGGAATTTATTGATTTGATAGGAGCTAGGCTACCTCAGCAAACAAGAAATTTAATTGCCACTTTGGATGTAGTAAATGTGGATAGAGTTTCTGAATTGTTAAGATGCTTGGATGCCCAGGAGTCATTCAATGAACAACATTACCACCATCAACACCATAGGAGGGGCAGCAGGAGTCCCCCTAGAAGGGGTAATGGGTCAAGAGATGGTAGATCGAGGGGACGGGATCGTAACAATTATGCAAGAAGGAATGATAATGGGGGAGTGAGAGAACAGAACCCTCAATCTGAAAGGGAAAGGCAGCATGGGGGGCAGGCAAACTAAAGACCACCTCTGTGACGGGCCCCGCAGTGGTGGGTAAAATGGTGGGTCCAGGTACCAACTGCTATAGCGTTAATACCATTTTCGTGAAATATCCCCGAGAAGATTTATTGGAGGAGGTAGAGGTAGCAGCAAGTGAATTTCAGGATAAGGTTATGATAGATGTAATTAATGATGTTGATGATTTAAAGATTGATAATAAGATAAAGCGGGAAGGGGACCACCATAGTACCTTATCACTAGAATCAGTGTGCGAAAGTAATAATTTTCATGTAGAAGATTTTCGAAATGGTCACTGCCTAATTACAAAAAGGGGTGCAGAATTTATAGTGCATACTACAGTGTGGCTATCGGAAACTTGTAAGATCCAGAATGGCATAGTTGGGACTATGTGTGCTAGTATAGGTGGTAATGAAGTTTGTAGAAGTGCTGAAATCGAGGAGTTTCTCAAATATCTTGATGATGAAGGTGATACAGTGGTGTGGATAGGAGACCCAGATGAGGAGGAGAATTGTAAGTCAAAGTATTTGTCTTCTGAAGAGAGAGAGGTTGAAAAGCCATATGTACCAATCCCTAAGTTAGAAAAATGTCCTAATTTTGACCTAGCTGATACATTATTTGGCTCCGTATTTGGTGTAGATAATGATGATGAAGAAATGGGTGGGAGTAAGGATTTATCTGAACCAGTTTCTTATCTGGAAAATTGTACAGAATGTGACTTAGATGACACTATGTTTTGTACCCTCTTTGATGTGGAAGCTAATAGTGAAGTAGTAATTGCTGAGAAAATTAATTATTTTGTGGAGGAAGTCAGTAAGCCAGATGTTAAAACAGTTTTAGGAACTGATTCAGATAAGTTGGTAAGCTTAAGTAGTAATCAGATGATGAAGAGTGGGGTTGGGAGTAATGATGGACAAAACTGCAGTAGTGAGAATAATAAATTTGTAGTACCAGTTGAGTCAGCAACATTGCTTTTAAGTGACAATCAATTTACTAAAACAGAACCATTTTATGTCTCAGCTGTTGTGTGGTTGTACCAAAGTCTGTTGTCTGAGATGATTGGAAGTTTGTTTTTCTGTCTATATATAATGAAGCTTTGTGAAAATAGAAATGTAATATTAAATGTGTATACAAAAGTTGAAGAAAACTGGAAGGTTAGGAAAAAGTAACTTACATGGTTCTGGGTTTCCAGGGAAATCCTGAAACCCACTTATGAGAATTAATTGAAATGCATGGTTTGGGGAGGGGTCAATAGCCTGTAAATATCTAGTTTTGTCAATTGATGCATGTAAATAGTTTGTGTGAGTACTTAAGCTCAGATGCAGATGTAAGCATTTCAATGTATAATTTGTGACAGTTTTGTGTAGAGACTTTTGGTATTTTCATGATGTTGTGACTTTCTACATTGTGGTGACAAATTATCAGCTGTAAAATGTAATCAAACTGGTGTAATTAACGAGCAGACATCAAGTGTGTAATTTGGAGTGAAAATAATTGTAACTTGAGGTGATGGCATTGAACGTTTGTTGTGTAAACACAGTAACTGAAAAAATGATTGGACCTGAGAAAAGACAATTATTGTAAACAAAATCAGTATCATGGACTATGTGCAGATGTTGTATGAAGAATTGTATTTGTTCATTGTAAAAGTCATTATGGTTGACTGATTGTAATCTGTTCGTGTCTGCATTATGTGTACATTCAACCTGCTTAGATTCGTGACGGATTCAATCAATTTTATCTGTGTAAAATTAAGTGAATCCTGGGAAGGGGTTGTAACAGCCCTAATACCTGATTTTGAATAGTATTGTACTGTGTGAAATATTTGTAATGAGCTAATGTTTGGTTGAAAGTGATTTGATATGTTTATTTTGTAAATTCTTGTAAATAAGTGTATATAGACTTTGTTTTAGTTAAGAAAATTATTTAAAGACCATTTAATATGTTTAAGAACCGAATGATGCAAGAGAATTTCTTAAAAGTTTGTAATTCCATGTATTACTGTAATTTACGATGTCTACAGGACAATTTTCCACCATTTGAAAGGATTTCTGTAAATAATTTTGTATTTAAGTATCTATAATTACCATTTCTGATCACTTTGTAATGTTATTAATTAATTTTGTATCAATTCCGATTGTTTTTAATATGTTTGATTGTTTGAGTGATTGTTAATGATCGAGAAATATCGGGCGGATGCCTTTGAAGAATTCTCGTAAATTCGATAGACTCTATATAAACAGATCGCCTGGACAGAGTATTCATTCAGTGTTACAGAGACATTCATTAAGTTTTCATTCAGTTTTCGATTCAATAAGTCAGTATTGCATCTTTGGATTGTAACAACTATGCTTGTGAATGTCACAGACTTGTTTTGATTGAAAATAAACGAACATCAACATAACATTTGTTTGGTGGATTTTTTTAAATTAATTAATGCAGTATTTAAACCACCAAAGAACCTTAACAAGTGGTTGCGCGGACTACCAAAATAATTTTTTTCTAAAGGAATTTATGCACTTTTTTAAGTGCTGGAGAGTTGCATTGAGCGTGGGGGAGATTATGTTGAAAAGTGAAACAGCTTTGTACCACTTCTGCACAATAAATAATATTGAAAAAAATATTTATATTTGACTCACCCTCGTATATTTGACATGGGAAGTCCAGATAAATGGATCGCCAATTTTGATGCACTTTGCCACAGATCTTCATTGGTGTGATTAAATAGCTCATTTTTTTAAGAAAAAAAAATGGAGTCTAAAGTTTTGGCATTGAACTATTTCAAAGGATGTGCCCATGGTGTAGCTGAAATAGCTGTGACTTTCACTGTAATATGTAGTGAGTGTCGTATCAAGGGATGTGAGCATGGGATTATGGATCTACAGACCCGTGTTTGATGCCAGCTACTGTTTTTCCTGTTTTGCAATTTTTCCATACTATGGACATTTTGTTTAAGAAATAAGTATTTTATAATTTGCTTTAAAAACTTAATGAAAATAATCAAATTTGATGTTGATTAGTTTTGTGTATATATTTAGAAAATACACAGATCACATTGTCTAGTTGTATCTGATTATTGTTGCCCATATAAATTTGGGTAGAACTTGTTGCCAGGAAGTACTGTGCCTCACCTTTTTACAACACGTTTCACGCAAACCTATGTGAGCAACAATAATGAACTACAATCGCACAGAGTGATTAATCTATTTTTTAAACATACATGGGGAAACTAAGAAATATCAAATTTTATTATTGTCATTCAGTTTTGCAGCAAATGATAAAATATTTATATTTGTTAAACCAACTGTTCATATCACAAAAATTTTGTGAAAAGAACAAGCCAGCATGTGGATCCAGAATACAAAGTTCACACCACTTGACTATTGCTTCCCATTATCGTAAAAGTCACCGGTATTTCAGCTACACCACAGGCACATAAAATAATTAACTCGAAAACTACAGGTTTGTGACTCCCAGATGTATCCTTTAAATCTCATTATTTTTTTAAAAGTTCTATCAATAACGCTTGATTCAAAATAGATCTGATGCCCTGACATTTGACCTCAATTTTTTTCAAAATATGGGAGTGTCCTATCTAGACAAGTGCAGGGACACATGTCCATTTACTTTTGATGGAGAAGGTCTGTGCCAAAGTGCATAAAAATTGGTGACCCACACATCCAAACATCCTATTGTGGGACTATACAACTATGCAAAACTATTTTTTACTGCAAGCCCTCATGTAGGGAGGAGTGAGTATAAATATCCAATCAGCTGATCTCAAAATAAGGTACAATAAACAGCCACATTAATTTTGAATTAATAGTTATTTTAATACAGTTATTTAGTTAAAAGATATGTAACATAACATTTAACATATAAATAAATGAAAGTCAATGAAACAAAACAAGGCTGAATCATAATTGCAAATTATATTTACAAATATTTGTATTATACAAGAACATTACCGTTGGAATGTGACCGTGTTTTAGCCTGTTCCTCATGCCACTCTTAATTCTTCTAAACTCCCTCTCACCAGGAAGTGACACTGCAGAACACAAAGGCACTTGGAATTTCTTCTGCTTATTATTATGGTTTAGAAAGACATTCTGGGTATCTTCGGGGCTTTCAACAAACTGATACCAGACCTGAAAATCAGAAGTAGCTGAAGGATAAGAAAAAGTTTGTGCGATATCTACAAATCATTTAGTATAAATGCAACATCTTTTAGGGCAAGACAATGATAGATAGATAGATAGATAGATATGTTCACTTTGATCCCATGTGAGAATAATCTCGGGGATGTGGAACAGTACATACACTTATTAGTAATGTCAATATTACTATATAATTGATAATATTATTATATATTGACAACAAGTTAGCAACAACCCATTAGTATAACCAATATCTCCTGTAATCTACAAATACAATCCCGAGTTAATTAATACTTATTATGTGGAACAGTGTATACACTTGTTACCAGCATCTAATAAACAGTTATTTTCTTACCAACCAGTTACCATGTAAGGTTTCACTGTAATTTGTGACTACATATTATATTATGTTAGTTGCTATTTATGTGGAACAGTACACACACCTATTAGCAATATCAATTATATTACCAACAACTCATAAGCAGTCAATTACTTAAAAACCTGTTAATATGATAATTTTTCACAGCAGTTTTTGAGTGCATGCTATCCCATGTTAGTTACTATATATAAGTGAAATTTTGTAAACAGTGTAATTAGTTCATTTGTCAAGTTTCAACAGAAAGAAAAACCATATATCATTTTAGTAATTGTGGATAATTTTGTCACCTTCCCCTTCCATACACCATATATACTATTTTATCAGTCATTCTTAGTTACCAAATTCCAAGAACAAAATTCTTTTACAGAGTAAAATGGGTTCTGAAGCAGAAACTCTTTCAGTTTGGACTTAAAGTAGTTGGGTTTTTGTAGATAACATTTAATTTCTGTTGGTAATACATTGAATAAGGAAGCTCCAGTAAATGTTAGCCCTTTCTGAACAATTGACAGTGATTTGTAATCCTTGTGAATATTATATTTATTCCTAGTATTATGGCTATGTATGTCAGCATTAAGATTGAATTGTTCAGGATTTTCCACTACAAATGATAGTACAGAGTATACATACTGTGCTGGCATTGTTAGAACACCCAGGTTTTTAAATAGATTTCTGCACGGTGTCTGTGGGTTTGCTCCACAAATAGTTCTTATAGCACACTTTTGCAATTTAAATACCCTCTGTGCTTGTGACGAGTTTCCCCAGAATGAGATGCCATAAGTGAGCAGGGAATGAAAATATGCAAAATATACTAACTTTCTGGTTTCTATATTAGCTATTCTAGATATTACCCTCAGTGAAAATGTTGCAGAATTCAGTTTTTTAAGAAGTTGTTGAATATGCTGTTTCCAGTTCAATTTGTTATCTATATATACACCCAGGAATTTTGTGAAACTGCTTTCATCGATTGCTTTTCCTTCTGATAATACATTATAGCTGTCCTTTGTTTTATTTTTTGTAACAAACTGAAGTAACTGTGTCTTTTCTACATTAAGTATTAGTTTGTTGGCATTAAACCACCTGTTAATTTTCTTTATAACTTCATTTGCTGTGTTTTCGAGGTTTTGTGCTGATGGGTCTTTCAAGGATATGCTAGTATCATCTGCAAAGAGCACCATGTGTTCATTATCACCTAGTATATGTGGGAGATCATTTATATAGATTAAGAACAGCAGAGGACCAAGAATTGAACCCTGAGGCACACCACATTTAACTATACCCCATTCTGAGTTTATAACATCTCCTGTATTAACATCTTTCAGTGATACACATTGCTTTCTATTTTCCAGGTATGATTTAAACAAATGTCCTGGCTTACCACTAACTCCATAGTGGTCTAATTTACCTAGTAGAATTTCATGATCAACACAGTCAAAAGCCTTAGCAAGATCACAGAATATACCTAGGGAATTTAATTTTTTATGCATTGATTCCAGTATGTTGTTTACAAAAGCAAAAATTGCTGAATCTGTTGAAACGCCTTGTCTAAAACCAAACTGTACTTTACTGAGTAGGTCATTTTTTTGTAAATGTGCATACACCCTTCTGTACATTGCTTTTTCAAAGATTTTTGAAAATGCTGGTAGAAGTGAAATGGGTCTGTAATTCTCAATTTTTGAGGTATCCCCCTTTTTATAAAGCGGTTTGATTATTGACTTCTTGAGTGAGTCAGGGAAGATACCTTCTTCAAAAGAACTATTACAAATATGACTAATAACTCTACTAATGCTGGTGTTACATTGTTTCACTACATGGGTTGAAACTTCATCATAACCAAATGACTTTTTATTTTTGAGGGATTTAATAATTTTTTCAATTTCATTTTGACTGGTGGGAAATATAGACATAGGTGCTGTTTTTGGTGACAAGGATTTAAGTATTGCTATAGCATCCATATTCCCAATATATTTTCCTTTTATTTTTTCAGCAACTGTTAAGAAGTAGTTATTGAAAGCATTTCCTACATAAGAGGGGTCAGTTACAAGCTTATCATTAATGCTTATAGATATAGGTTTATGTTCAAGGGATGATACAGTTGTTTCTCTTTTAATAATGTTCCAAACACTTTTTATCTTATTATCTGAACTACTAATCTCATCGTTTATGGCCAAACGTTTAGCTTCTTTTATTACTTTGGTTAAAATTCTACAGTAAGTTTTGTAATGTTGTCTGAGAAGCATATTATCAGTATTCCTAACTTTTACATACAATTCCCTTTTATGTCTGCAAGATGTTTTAATACCAACTGTAACCCAATTTTTGTTTACTCGTTTTTGACCAATTGGAACTAGTTTTGTAGGGAGACACCTTTTGTAAATTTCTGAAAACCTTTGGTGAAAGTAATTGAATTTATTGTTTACCCCTTTTAATTTATAAACAGTGCTCCAGTCCTCATTGAGAAGTTCATCATTTAATATTTTTATTGAATTGTTCTTTAATGGCCTAACTCTGACAAATCCTTTCTTTTTGTTACATTCATTTCCCACAACATCCAAAATATTTATTTGAGCATTATGGTCTGACAAACCATTTTCCATTGGAACTGTTTCATATATTTCTAATTTATTGTGCTCTACAAAAATGTTATCAATAATGGTACTACTATCTTTTTGTGTTCTAGTTGGGAAATTTACAGTTTGATAGAGATTGAATGATCTAAGCATTCCTAGAAGATAATCTGTCTGGTTACATTCTACAGCAAAATTTATGTTGAAGTCTCCACAGAGGATAATTTCCCTTTTAGTACGTGATAAGTTTATTAGAACCGCCTCAAGTTTATTACAAAATTTACTGAAGTCTCCTGTGGGAGCCCTATAAACTGTCAGCACTATAAGATATTTGTTTTCTAATTCTAACTGTATTGCACAACATTCAAAATCTTTTTCTATACAGTATTTACTTACATCTAACGATTTTGTCTCGGTATTTTCGCTTACATATATTGCTGCACCACCCATTCTCATCTCTGACCTGCAATAACAAGAAGCTAATCTATATCCAATAAAAGGGAGGAGACCTATTTCAGAATTCTTCAGATGATGTTCTGTCAGACATACGATATTTATGTTAAGATTCAATGATTTTTGGGTTTCTTCTATAGATATTATGAACTCATCAAGTTTGCTTGAGATACCCCTAATGTTCTGATGGAACAAAGCTATTTTAGACTGACATTCTTTATTTTTTACTGTAATACCATTATGTACATTTCTTAAATAACTCTTCCTACTCTTGACATTTGGCCTAAAAAAGACTGAGTCCTACCACCAATTACCACTGGGATGGGGTTCACATCCAACCTGCCTCTCCTGATGTTATTGGCAATCAGTTGCGTTAGCTTCTGCTTGCCCCGAACATTCAGGTGGAGTCCATGGGAGGTATGGTCACTCCGTGTTATGCCAGAAACATCTATCAAACCAATGTGTGTTCGGTCAGCCTGACACAATGCACGCTTCAGATCTGCCTGTGTACGCTGTACATGACCACGCATCCAGGGTTGATCATAACGCCTGAACAGGTCAACAAAACCAACATTGGTGTGAGTGGTGTTTTTAGCAATGTTGTCAATGTCTGTTTCAACACAATAATTGAGATTTCTGGACAGACTGTTTCCAGGACCCCCAACTATAATGAGTTTTAAGTATGGAACAGTCCAATATGGCTTTCGGTTCTATCAACCAACTTGTCAAAACCTGATTCTAAAAACAACTGATTGTAAAAATAAAAACCAAGTATCAATTTGAACAACAAATTCTGATGGCCACATTTTCATACTTAGGAATCAATTAATAAAAAAAAAAAAAGACTTCTAAAGCATAATGGCTAAATTCTCTTTTTATCTTGACATACAGTAGTATGTGTCAAAGAATATATTCTCTGTGCTGGTAATTTTAGATTTGGGAATAAGGATAAGAAATCAGACAACTGTTAGGAAAGAATGTGCAAGATACTGATGATGACAAACATGAATGACTCATCCCAGCTAAACTGATTTTTTTCAGATTAATTTCATAAAAACATAGATGATATAAACTCATGAAGGATGAAAAAGATTTTGGGGCCTCAGTCCTAAATACTAGTCTAGTGATCTGGCTATAGTATCTCCTGTATCAGTCAGTCTAAATAATATATACATCAGCAGCTTTAAAAGTGAGTAAAATCCATTAAAATCATTAAGTGCACATACAAGCAGGATAGTATCTCCTGTATCAGTCAGTCTAAATAATATATACATCAGCAGCTTTAAAAGTGAGTAAAATCCATTAAAATCATTAACTGCACATACAAGCAGGACACTGAATAAATTGACTAATTAACTATTGCAGAAATAATTCTAAAAACAATACAGTAAGAAACAGCACCAAGAAATTAAGTGGAAGATGCCTAATAATATGAGTATGAACTTCTCCATATCATAAAAAATAAATTTTAGATGAATGATTACTGAGAAACATTGTCCGCAAATATACATACATATATAAAATGAACCACCACTCACCTTAATGATGGTTGCACGGTGTGAACACATACATTTTGTAATTCCATTTCGCTACTTAGCACCTATTATTTCCTGGTTGATACGTGTAGAGAATGTTAGGAAATAAATGCTAAAAAGCAGATACATTAAACATTTGACATAGACGAAGATTCCTGTGGCGTTGTGACACGAAAAAATCATGTTGACACAAAGAGCATCTTTATTTTTTTTACTTATCTCACGTTTATACAGCCTAATATCTAAATACTAAATTAGGCCCCATTACATTCATTTGTTTATTATTAATTAAAGGTTCCACCATTGCGTCACTGGTTTCGTTACTAATTAATCTGGCCTGGCAGCTGTGTGGATAGCCAGTTAGCATCCACAGTCTCCATACTGCTTGTTAAAAAGCATGAATAGTAGGAGGGCCAGTTTCACTAATAGCGCCTGCAACACTTATGCGACTATCCCGTCCGGTCCCGGTGCTTTATGCTTTGCCATACCGTTTATGGCATTTAATATCTCGTCTACTGTTATGTTCTCCCCTTCCGATTCAGCTACGTAAAGCTGAGATTGATCACTCCACATGTTTCTATGAGAGTCGGTTTCGCTACTTTCCTCACCATCAAGTAGCAGATGCCTTAATAATTCCTCTGCTGTTGTAGTCCAATTTTTAGTCATGATACCTTTCACAATCCTCACAGTGGCTAACGTCGTAGGTGGTTTTATTTTTCCGGCAATTACCTTATACGGAATGCCACAGGGATCTGATCTAAGACTGTATCTGACATAGGCCTCCCAGCTATCTGTTTTAGTTTTTAAGAGTTGCTGCTTAAAAGCTTCTTTCCTTTCCCTGTATCTTAAGCAAAACAAGCCTATCAGCCACCACAAGACAGTGTTGATACTGCCCTTCGCATGTTCAATCTCATTCTATGCAGTCTCTCATCCCACGGTATATCCTTCATCCCTTTGCTAGTGGAATACTGCCTTTCATTGCTGTTTGTATGGACCTAGTCAGCTCCCTTGCCATATGGTCCACGTCATTGCCCTCCAGCAAGTCCACTGGAATGCGGAAACTCTCCCAAAGTCTCTGCCATACCGCCCTTCTGATATTGTAGCGAAGTTTAGTATTCCCGCTGCTAGTTGCCTCAGTTCGTTGCTGAGAGAGGTCATATAGAATTATGTTATGCTCACTCGTGGTTTGGTTATCTACCACCTGCCAATTATGTTACATATTTCCCACAGGATCATTAGTAATTGTTACATCTATGTTAGATGTACCTCCACGCCTATCGTTAAAAGTAGGGGGATTGAAATGGTTTGGTCCTTACTTCTAGATTAAACTCACAGATCAACTCAGTCAGGTCTTGGCCCCTCTCATTTGCATGGTCACTGTGCCAGAGAAGTGACCATGGATTTGCATCTGCCGCTATGATTCTCTTCTGATTTCCTAGACTATTGAGAATTTCTCTAATTTTATTCAAGTATTGATCAGTTGGATCTTTGTATTGGAAGTACATTGATACTACAATTACGTTGCACCATCCTGTACTGATTTCTACACATGTAGTGTGCTCATCACAGAATTGAGCAATTTTATTTGTAGTTATATTGGTATTTAATACTATTATGCCCGACATAGGATGCTCCCCATCTGCAATGATTTATGAAGTTACACAAAGAGCATGAAATTTTCTAGCTTATTGCCCTTCTTGAGCAATAGAATGAGGTGGCTGATGGAAGCTAGCAGCCAACTGAGTGTGCAAGCCAGGCCAGCAGCTCAAGGTGGGAGAAAAGGAACATGGCAGGAAGTGAGAATGGGAGCTGAAGGCACAAACCAGAAAACAATTAACCTGATCGTAGAAACCCATTGCGGAGATGGGATAGATGTCAGCAGAAAGTATTTTCTTATATTTTATATGGATATACAAAAAATTAAAAAATTAATGTGACAAACTACTAAAAATTTAGCTCTGGTGAGTGATGGTTCTGTGGGAAAAGGTGTTGGGAATGGGTGGAAGAGGAGGAGGAATATGGCACTATCTTAAATTAAGTCCTGGTAGTTGTCTGGTACCCAATTTATACTGATGCGCCAGTTACCACTTTCTGAGATGCTACTACTGTCCGAGAGGACTCTGATGGCTCGGACAGTGAATCAAACGATGAAACTGCTGGTATCATGAGTGGTGGCATGATAAGATACAGGGTGGTCAGGGTTCAGGGTGGACACCGATTGTGTGTGTCCATTCATTCTGATGGCCAGTGGATTCGTGGTCAGACCAATGTAGGGGGCTGAGCAATGGTTGCAGGTGAATTGATATATAGGTGGGAGGATACAAAAGTGGCAAGTTCTGTGATAAGAAAGCTTTCCCCAATTACAGGTTTGGTGAAGGTGGTGGAGGCGGAGCACATGTTGCTTAATTTGTAGTGGGATCTGTTACAAGTAAAAGAACCTTGGGGCTGTCTTGTAAAAAGGGGAGCAGAGGTGTACCATTCGGAAATGGCGCCAAGGGCAAGCACTGAAGCTGCACCCTTTCGTAAACTATCTTTTTCTTTTTTTTTAACTTCTAGTATGACATTAATTGGGTTTTAAATATCATCCTCACCAACTTTTTCTCCTACTAAAATACTAACGTCTTTTCAAATTCTTCAGTAGCCTTGGAACTGGCAGCCTCAATGCTCTTAATCACGTCACACTCAGAATCATCTAAGGTTATATTCCCCTCGTCTTGTGATAAATTAGTGTTGGATACATTGGATTTTATTGTAAATGTTGATGTAGGCAATTCCTTACAACATGTCTAACTTCCAGTAGCGAACCTCTTGAAGTACTTCCGGACTTTTGTGCAATTTTCGTTTTTTCCATCCCTAATACCCACTCTCTTATTACTTTGAAAACAATTGATTCATATTGTGTTGATATTATTGCAAAATGAGTTAGGGTTTCAAAATAACGTGCAATAAATAAACTAATAATTATAGGTTGTTTTTCAAATAAAATATAAGGAGGTTTGTTGCGTCCCTACATAAAGCTTGAGTCAGGGCTGCATGTATTGTATTGTTTTAGCTTTTTTAGCAATTGCCCAGGTTTTTGAACTTTTTTTCCAGCGAATACTTTCTATCTCCAACAGTTTGCCCCAACCACGAGAATTCCACATCAGGTTTCGTAAGTTTTCCAAATCTAACTTTATAACACTGTATTGTCACCAGACTCATACAAAATTCCAAATTTTCAGCCTAATACAGTATTTAGTAATGGGTGGAAATTGAGTTGCCAGATTTTCCTCAAAGTTAGTTTCACAGTTGCCTAGTTTGAGTTGTAAATAACTATGTATTCACATACAAGTCAGGCTAATAAAAGTGTCTTAAATGTGAAACAACCACACTCAAAGCCTCTTAATGTGCTCCTGAGCAGGTACCTACATTGGTCGATAAGCCATACAAAATGTGTTTAACTGTACATAGTAATTATGTTTAATTTTTTTGTGTGTTATGTACTTACGTTATTAATTATTACGGTATCAGAATGAATTTCACTGTAAATAAACGCATTTGGATTCAAGATCATGTCACTTATGAATGTTACGCATGTTACCTGCTGTAGAAAATACAATTTCAGTAAATTAATGTATGTTGATACTTAGCTTAAAAATGTCAAATATTTATGTTCAAAGCACGGTAATTTAACTTATTATATCGAGTAGTTTGACAATAGCTTGCGACATATGCAATGCAAATAGAATACACAATTTCACCACGCCAATCATATCTGCAATTAACCAATGGGGAAAGTATGGCTTGTCTTACATCCTTAGAGCAAAACTTGCCAGTGTAGGTGCGGAACAGGGGCTGCTGCTATTGGCCTATTCAAGGTCATCTTGACAGAGCACACAACATACCTTCCGATCGTGTTCCAATTACTAAAAACTTATTCGATTCGCTGTTTACTTATTTCCACTCACTTGTTCACGAAAGCTCACCAGCCATTTGCCGAAATATAAATTATACTGTTGGTTACTTTGATTTTAAAGTTGCCAATTTTGCACCCCCTTTTCAATGGCACCCAGAGCACGTGCCCTACCTGCCCCACCCTAGGTACGCTACTGAAGGGGAGGCCCATTTTGATGGACTAGGAGTTGGTTGAGGTTTGGAGGTCTACTGAAGAAGGGTCTAGGTGGGTGAAGGAGGATTTTTGGAAGGAGGGTTCCATTTATGGACAACCTTGAAGGAAATTATAACCTTTTTGAAGGACTTGGTTAATGGATTCCAAACATGCAAAGGATCGGGTGACCAAAATGGGGCTGTGGTTGGTGTTAGAGGGTTGTTGACATTTTATAGGTTGAACAGGTTGTGATGTGGCACACAAAACTTGTTTATGTACTAAATCTGGTGGGTAATTGCAGGATATCAGAGCTTGGGAGATGTTACTCGAATAGTGTGTGAGGGCCTGCTCATTGGAACACATGTCTCCCACGAATGCCAAAGCCATAGGGGAGGGAGCATTTGATGTGATGAGGATGGCAGCTGTCATAATGAAGGTACTGTTTTAAGTTTGTAGGTTTGATATGGACAGATGAGCTGATGGGGCCATTCTTGAGAGATAAATCGACATCCAGAAAAGTGGCATGGGTTTGGGAATAAGTCCACGTGAAATTAAGGGTGTTGGGAGCTGAGTAGGTTTTTTGCCCCTATGAGCCGAGATAATAAAAATGTCATCAATGAATCTGACCCACAAAAGGGTGTTTCTGGTGGGGCCCATCCAAGAATGACTGTTCCAGGCAGCCTAAGAGGAGTTAGCATACAGGGAGACAGTGTTAAGGACCTCTAACAATGAAGGCCGACTAAATACCTGTTAGAAAACCGAACATATGAATGGAATAACATACTAGAATGTGTCACTTGGATAGCAACAAAAGTCTTGAGTAAAACAAAAGAAAGAAGAAACAGGAAGAAACTTCCAATATGGAATGAAGAAATAAAAAATGCCCTGGAGGAAAAACAAAAGGCCTACACGACATTTACATAGAATGGCATGGACAAACTTAGAGAACATTACAGGAAAAAATTAAATATAATAATGTCCATAGTAAGGAAAGCACATAGAGAAAGTTGAAATAAATTCGTCAGATAGAAAATGATGTACGTGGATGCATACTTTTCCTATAAGATAATAAGGACCATAGACAAAACAAAAAGAGACCAAGCATATCGACATAAAAACACTAAAGACACTAAAGAATGGCCAAAATATTACAAAAGTCTCTGATGTAATGAGAAGATGTTGTTGTTGTTATTTAAGTTTTAGGGCGCGTCGACGACGGGGTCATTAGCGCCCTAACAGAAACCAAGTGTGACAACGTGGCAAATTTGCCGTCTGTGTGGCCGACTGTAAAGGGGTCGGCCACAGAGACAGCACAATAAAATACTAACATACTAATTATAATACCGTCTGTGTGGCCGACTGTAAAGTGATCGGCCACACAGACGGCAACATAAAATATAAAACTGAGACTAGAATATAAAATTACACACGTTAACTGGTTGGCTGTAGAAAGGCCAACCAGTGAAAAAACGAGTTAGCTGGCTGGCTGTAAAAGGGCCAGCCATATAAGCAGAGTCAGAAGTAAAAACAGAACTTGGATTGGTGGTTGTAAACGGCCACCAATCCAATCTAAAACCTAGGCCGATCTGCCCAAAATTTTTGGGACAAGACCGGCCAAGCTGCAAAACTTTAAAACCTTAGCCACGTTGTCACAGTCATCGTTTAAAATAAGGGACAGATCGTTGGTTAAGCCAACGTCTGCCCTTAAATCTAAAAACATTACACATTCGGTTAAAATATGGCGTACCGTCAAAGGTATGCCACAAGCATCACATTCCGGAGGGTCCTCTCGGCGGAGAAGGAAACCATGTGTCAGAGGACAGTGCCCTATTCGGAGGCGAGTAAGGAGAAACCTCATCCCTCCTCGCCCGCTGGAAGGAGCTGCTCCACGGCTGAACGGTCGGTTTGACCAGCCGGAGCTTATTATGCTCAACTTCCAGCCACTGCCTCTGCCAAACATCAAAAACAAATCTCTTCGCCGCCAAGGCAAGGTCTGACTTTGGGACCGGTTCAAAGTCGGTTCTGACCTTGACGCAGGCTAACTTGGCAGCTTCATCAGCTGCCTCGTTCCCTCTGATTCCCACATGGCCCGGTACCCAGCAGAATAATACCTCCTTTCCACGAGATTGAAGGGAAAGGAGGGCGTCCTGGATGTCCTGGACTAGACGATCTGCTGGATAATGTTTCCTATGGCCTGAATACAGCTCAGGGAATCACAGCATATGATGAAACACTTATTGCGATTTACTTTCATATGCTGGAGCGACTTTAGCACGGCGTAGCACTCGGCAGTAAAAACGCTGCATCTGCCGTCAAGTTTATATGTGTAAGTCGCTCGAGGGAACACGACGGAGCAGCCAACTCCGTTAGCCTGCTTAGACCCATCCGTAAATACCGGGGTAAAATTATGATGCTGGTTAGGACATCTCTAAAATTCTGATAAAAACATTATCCGCGGTACACAGCTTGTTGTACCGCGATAATTCTAAAAATCGTTCTGGGCCTCTTTAAAAGCCAGGGAGGAGATTTACTCCAACCCTGGTGATAAAAAGAAGGAGCTCGAATCCGTATTGTTCTAAAATAGCCTTTGTATGGTAGCTGAACGGTTTAGTGGCTCTATGCCGGTTGGTATAGAACCGCTTGTAGTTAGGATGCAAAACTATGTCATACACGGGACTGCCAGGTGTTATGGCAATGTGGAGGTAGTGTCACACCATGAGGAGTTGCCGACGGATGGTAAGCGGCGGCTCACCCGAGTCAGCACAAATGCTGACAATAGGGCTGGTGCGATATGCACCTATGGCGAGCCAAATTCCAGCATGGTGGACACTATCCAATATACGCAGATAACTGTCCCGTGCCGAACCATAGACTATACAACCGTATTCCAACCGTGACCGTACAAAGGCTCTGTAAAATTGTAGCAGGCAGGAGCGGTCAGCGCCCCATGACCTGCCACACAGACATTTTAAAAAGATTAAGAGCTTTAAGGCCCTGGCTCTCACATCCTTTAGATGCGCAAGCCAGTTGAGCCTTGTGTCAGAAATGAGGCCCAGAAATCGAACACTATCACTAAAACTTAAAACGGTGTTTCCTCAGGGTAAGGTGAGGCTCTGGTAAAAGGCTTCTGCTGCGAGTAAAAAGTACACACCGGGTTTTCTCAGCGGAGAAACGAAAACCGGTGTGCACTGACCATATCGTCCAGCCTGTTCAACGCGAGCTGCAACTGCCGCTCAGCATTTCTCAGGCTGGACGATACGATAAAAATTAAAAAGTCGTCCACATATAAGGAGTACCATAGGGGACTCCTTTATAATGGCTGCTATGCTATTAATAGCGATGGTAAAAAGCGTAACGCTTAAAACTGACCCCTGAGGAACACCGTTTTCCTGAATAAAAAGATCAGACACTTCACTACCGACTCAGTACCGGAAGCAACGACCAGATAAAAAATGATTTTAAAAAACGGAGCAAGGTTACCCCTAAAACCCCATTCATGTAACTGTTTTAAAATAACATGCCGCCAGGTAGTATCGTAAGCCTTTTCAAGATCGAAAAAAACACCCACAAGGTGTTGGCTGCGGATGAACGCATCCTGTATTGCCGCCTCCAGGAGGATCAGGTTGTCCAAGGTGGAACGGAACTTCCTGAATCCACACTGAAAGCGGCTCAGAAGATTACGGATTCAAGACACCAGACGAGGCGGCGATTCACCATCCTCTCCAGTGTCTTCCCCACGCAGCTAGTCAAGGCAATACTACGATAACTACCTGGCAACAATTTGTCCTTGCCAGGTTTTAAAATGGGAATTAATGTTGCTTCTTTCCACGAGTCGGGGAAGTGTCCTCCGGTCCAAATATCATTAAAAATATCTAGAAGGTACTTTTTAGCATCCTTACTGAGATGCCTCAGCATCTGGTACTGGATCAGATCAGGCCCTGGAGCAATGTCATTTGCGCTGTTTCAACGCTGACTCCAGCCCCCAAGATGTAAATGGGCAGTTGTAGGCTTCTGTATTCGACGAATCGAAGCACAGCGGGCGCCTCTCGGCAGCGACTCTTAGTCGCTGAAAACCGAGGGTCAAAGTTATCGGACGAAGTGATGGCGGCGAAAGTTCTCCGCCATCAGCTGCGCTATGCTTCGTTCGTCAGTAATAATACGTCCGTGATCCAGTAACCCAGATACTGGTGCACGGGAGTACCTTCCAGATATATGGCGAATGGACTCCCATACTTTCGACGAAGGTGTGGAACGATTGATAGTGCTCACAAAAGGTTCTGCCATGACCCCTTCTTACTCTCCTTAATAACACGGCGCGCCTTAGCTCTGGCTATACGGAACGCTGCCAGGTTGTCGGATGTAGGATACAACTTAAAACGCCGCAACGCCCGTCTGCGACCCTGAATAGCGGAATGACATTCGTCGTTCCACCAGGGGATGGGCGTCCTTCGCAGCGTTCCGGAGCTTCTCGGCGTGGAAACGTCAGCTGCACGGTGAATCACTTACATGAAGTAAGAGGCAATAGAGTTGCCAATCTGCACAACTGACGTTCCATTTGCGCCGGTTATTTCCTCCTCCACGATCGCACTTGACGTGCAACCAAATAGGGAAGTGGTCGCTTCCATGTAGGTCGCGATCCACCTCCCATAGCACGGAGTCCGTGATTGAGGGAGAACACAAGGAAAGGTCAATGGCAGAAGACGTACCGGTAGCAGTGGTGAAATGAGTCATTTGCCCTGTATTCAGGATACAAATTTCCTCCTGCTCCATCAGTCTACCAATCACTCGGCCCCGGGGGCAATCGGTGGTGGGAACCCCACAGCTCACTGTGGGCATTGAAATCTCCCAAAAGGAGAAAGGGCCAAGTTAGTTGTCGTGTAATGCCAACCAGGTCGTCGTAGTCGACGGACAAACTGGGGGGCAGATGCTAGAGCTACGTAGATAGAGCATACGGTCAGATAGATAGAGCATACGGTCAGTTGTATTGGACCGTGTATTTTCACCGCTACTGCTTGAAGATGAGAGGTGAGAGCAATGGGTTCGGAGTGGACAGTGTTCCGAACAAACACGGCCACTCCGCCCTTCGCTCGATCACCCTCGGTATCGTCCTTTCGGAATATGTCATAACCTCTTAGCACTAGCTGATGTTGTGGTCTAAAGTGTGTCTCCTGGAGACAGAGACACAATGGATTAGACCGTGCTAAGAGCTGGACTTCCTCTTTGTGAGCCTGAAAACCGTTTACGTTCCACTGAAGTATGGGAGCCATTCTACCTATTTAAAACCACCCCCCCCCCCCGGATCGGGTGGGTCCTCCGATGGTAGTTGCTGAGGAATGGAACATAGTTCATCCACCAGCATGACATCGTATTCGGTGTCCGAAGACGATTTTCGTTGTGAGGCCTCTGAGTCTTGCGGAATTTTCTTCCGCCGAGGCATGTTCCCCTTCTTCTCCTTTCCAGATGGGGATCTGGGAGGAGAAGTCGGAGGGGATTTCACGAACATAGTGGGGTCCGTTATCTTAAATTTCGGACCCCTAACCTTTTGCACTGTTTGCCATCCGCTACCGGCAGATGGCGTTGCCGTTATCACTTCCCTTGCAGATGCTGTTTCTGCTTCAGGGGCCGCTTCTGCTATTGCAGAGGGACCCACTGCTGTAGCGGATGGCAGTGTCTTTGCTGGTGGACTTGCTGAACTTGCTGTCGATGTGGTCGGTGTTGTCAGAGTATTGCTACCGACGTGCGAGGTCCTAGGTGTAATGACCTTGATGGGTGTGGCACCACATCTGCACTGACATGAGCACATTGGACTTGTGCCCATGTCCGCAACGGACGTCTGGGTAGCAATACTTTCTTTCCTGACGGGAGTTGATAACGTCTTCGCGAAGCTGGTAGTGAAGACAGGTGGAGCAAGAGCCTTATATCGTTTCTTAGCTTCGCCATACGATATGCGCTCTTTCGTTTTCAACTCCTGTATCTTTTTTTCTTCCAGATACAATCGACACTCTCTGCTCCTGGCTGGATGTGCCCCGGAGCAGTTGACACACACCTGTGGGAGGGTGCAACTAATGCCTGGCTCATGTGCAGCCTTTCCGCATTTCCCACAGGTGGGGTTGCCCTTGCAGGTCGCCGTCGTATGACCGAACCGCTGGCACTTAAAGCAGCGCATTGGGTCCGGTACATACGGGCGAATATTCAAATTCAAATATCCTGCCTTGATGTTTTTGGGCAACGTTGGAGTGTCGAACGTCTCGGTCTCTAAATCCATAAGGTCCCTGCTGGTGATGACACCTTTACTTGAATTCAGAGATTTGTGGAGTTCGCACTTCACTGCGAACTCCCCGAGCTTCTCACACTTAAGGAGTTGGACAGCCTGCTTGTGGGTGGATGTTTCCAAAAGCAGTGTCCCATTCCTCAGCTTTTTTACAGATTTGATGGTACCCGCAATACCCTCTAAACCTTTCTGAACATAGAATGGAGAGACCTTCTCAAAAGATCCCTCCACCCTTGTCATAATTACAAAGGCATTCTCTATGAAAAGACCCTGTCCGTTACTATTATTTACATCTGGGGGAGGGCTTTCAACCCTAGCCCGTTTGTAAGAACTGGGTGTGTTTTTATTTACCTGCGACACACCCGGGCCGCAGGGGTTTTTTGTGAGTTGGAATTTTGGACCCACGAGTAAAAACCATTTTAAAGAGAAATGCTATTACAATAGGGGTGCGCAGGTGCCCCTGAGGTTGCACGTTGGCGGGTGGTTTGCCTCACCACTCATCCGCCTCCTCGGCACGTATCCGACCTTGAGGTTGAGGTTTTTTTTATAGAGGTTTGTTCCGTCCTCGCGATCCGGGACGATGAAGCCAAGATCCCCGTTCTCCTAGGCACACAACGTTCCACCGCCACGCCCTACGGTGGTCGTTGAAGCATGGTAGGAGTTTACGGTGTGGGAAACTTGCGGCGCTCACAAGTTTCCAGTTCGGGCACCGTGGGTTCGCCAAACCCGTACCTGGCACTTGCGTACCAGGCCCCTGCGGGGATATAATGAGAAATTCATGGTACAAGAAGACATAATTACAGAAATGGAAGGGTTAGACCACTTAATATTAGAGGAGGTAAATGAAGGAACAGTCGCAGAATCACTAAAATATGGAGGAATACTACCAAAGTATTGGCTTTTACATTTGATAAGCATGTGTTGGCTTAAAGAGTGGAGTGCTATCCCTTTTTTTGTAAATCCATTTGCTAATTAGCTCCTATTATTTCCTGGTAACTATATATATATATATATTAAAACTAATGGCTCCTTGAACAAAAATAGTTGTAAATGGTCAACAGGTCAGAGAAGTTTCCCCTTATTACCATATTGTTTATGACATCACATACAAAGTAAACTGCTACTGCTAAAATGAACAAGTATCAAATGCTGTGTGGGATAACAACTAAAACTTTCTGAAACAGGATGCATAGAGAAACAAAATTAAACTTTTACAAAGTTATGGCAGCCCTTACACTTCTATATGGAAGTGAGTCATGGATAATAAAGAGAAAAGATAAAGGCCACATACAAGCAGCAGAGATGCAGTTCCAAAGATCTGTGCAACGATGTACAAAACTTTCTTTAATTATTCTTTGATTATTAGGGCATAATATCATTTTATATTAGACTAGTCCAAAAACTCGTCAAAAATAATGAGTTCCACCTACGGTGATAGTAGGAATTTGTTCCAGAAAAGTTTCTACAGAAAAATGAGTAATGATTAATTGTTGCCTTTTTAATTGCTATTTTTCATGATGTAAGTAAATTTTGTCTGATTAGATTCTCAGAATATTTAGATAGAATGTTTACAAATAACTCAAATTTATAAAAAATGACGTAAATTTTTGTTGTTATGGAAAAGTTTCTAAGCAAGGTATAATTTCAAAAACAAATAACTGCTATTTACTAGTTGATGTATTTCATGATTACCTGTGTTTTGTGTAAATTTTCTGAGTTTTTTATAAACTTCCGTTTGTTATCTTCTATCAAAAAACTTCTTAGGTTATGTTGTCTTTTACTTCCAGCAACTATTACAGAGAACACAGGATAAACATCGGATGCTTTTCTTCTTATGTGAATTTCTGCATATGTTCATCATAAATAAACAAAATGCAACATGTAAATTTAAACAAATGTTGCGTTATAATTTTTTATCTCTCTCCCCCGCATTATACTTTTTTGTCTCTGCTATCTGGCATCACAGTTACACTTTCTTTGGACAATATAAGCTCATATAAAATAAATACAGTTATTTACTTTGTGGTGGTGGCTAGTATAACTAATATGTCGCGCATCATCGGACTCATCGAAGGTTGCCAAGCTATTGAGGTTACGGCCATTTTCGAGGCGAGATTATTCAACTGGATGGGCTTATTTAATAAGCATCATTATGTCACTTGAGTTTGATAGTAATTTATTCCAGGAGGTAGCTATCAACTCTTTTAAGGTATGCCCAACTGACATAATATTGAAGTGATTCTATTGGCTGATAGATTGTATAGTCTAGCTCAGGAGTAGTCTAACCAGTCACCTACAATTTGTTTATGGATCCTGCATGTTCCACAGAAGCTTTTAATTAAATAGGCTAGTTTAGTTATACATCATTAAAGTTTTTGGAGAGTATCTATTCAATTGATTTATAGTGTGTTCATATTTGTCATGAGTGTAGTATTTTGTGATTGTTTGGTTCAGTTTCGGGAATTCCTTTCAATTAGCATGGTGACACTAACAAAAGGCATCAATAACCAGGTAGAAACGTTCGAGTAGGGTGTTAACCACCAAGTCAATGACCAAAATAAGTGTATGGTTTAGTAAAGAAACATGTGAATTTATTCTGTGGCTGTTTCTTTAGTAAGAACTATTTAGTTTTCCGCCAAGTGATGCAGAATTTCAGTTTATGCTGCATTTTTGTTATGCTTGATCATCAATGAGTGTACATGAGCTGTAGTGTGTGAAAGTCGCCATTCTGTTTCAGAAAGTGAAGTGAATGCACACTGTAAAGTGTAGACTTGTTTTTTATTATTATTATTATTATTTCCTGCTTGTGGCTTTACACCTACTCAACATCATGCAGAAAAGGTATGCGGCAAGGAACAGGAAGTAATTTGGCCGTGGCCTTTTGAAGCAACCATCCCAGCATTCACTTGAAGTGATTTTGGGAAAGCATGTAAAATCACGATGACCAGATGTGGATTCGAACCCACATCCTCCCAAGTGCAAGGCCAGAGCGTTAATGCTCACCCACCACCCTCGTTGGTAAACATTGCCTATTTTTAAAAGATTTTTTTTTGGGGGGGGGAGGTGGGTCTCATTTCTTTTTGCAAGTTGATCACATATTTTGAGTCGTCGCTTAAATGTAATGGTTCATTTGAAAGCCGGTGGATGAGGACTTTTCAGAATTCAAGATATCGATATATGTGTCCATTACCAACAATGCCCACACTCTCCGGAAACAATGAGTTTGAATCCTGGGTGATCATTGCCAACTGCCATAGATTTAACTGTCACCATAAGTAAATTCTATGTAACTTTCAAAGTGAGCATAGTAACAAAGAAAAATTTGGGCATTAATTAAGCTCAAGCTGATATCTATGCATAAAAGAAATTTGAGGCATACAGCATCATTCAGAGCAACACAATCAACCGCGCAAATATGCACCAAAAAGTTTTGTGTTGGGATTTGTTATAGAACAAGGTAGAGTGGAATTATTAGACTTTTCTTATGATTTTCGGGTGAAACCATATATGTGTACCAAATTACCTGTGCCTAGGACCACGGAGAGTATAGTGAAATTATGACAGTATGTCATAGATGATAAAAACATTTGAACTTCACTAACTTCCAAAGCAAGGAGAGGATGGAACTAAAATTTAACACATCGGTTAACTTAGTAAGCTCTGTCTATAATGTAAGACTAAGGCATAAAACGTAGAAAGAGATTTAACATTTCGTGAAGATGTATGGAAATTTACGAGTTTCAGACTTTTCCTGTGACCTGGGGGTAAAACTGTATGTGTACCAAATGTCAGGATTCTTTGACTATGGGAAGTGCCTTAAAGTTTTGATGACCATCAGTCAGTCACTGAGTGAGTGAAAAAATTGGTGAAATTTGCAAATATCTAACACTCACACTAAGAACAGGATCAAAACAAAATTCAGTGTGTTTGCTAAGGAAGCTGATATCTATATACAATAGAAATTTGAGGCATGTAACATCATTAATACCACAGGAACTGAGGATGAAAAAGCCGCAAAATGCTTCAACTAGAGGGTATCTAGTACCGCCATTGACTCGGCTCAGAAGGTGGACTGCCATGCACCCAGATATCCCATCACATAAGAATGTCGTTTGAAATTACATTGGCAAAGTCCATAACATATCACTTAAGCTGGCTGTGTAAAGTCACAAAGTTGCTTTTGCTTCGGTTCAGTTTTCTGCTGTCTCTCTTTCTTGTGGGAGGGAGGGGGGGGGATAGGCACATTTAAAAAACTTATTTAGAGTACTAGTACTGCAATGTAATGGATTACCTCCATGTTGTCTCCACTGAATAATCTTGTGAACCCAGCATTTGTGTTTTCCATAAAATCTTTAATGGACACCTCATCCTGCTCACAATCTTCTACCAATGCTTCTAGCTGTGACACTGCAGTCATAAAGAAAAGAACATATTCATTAGTTCACATCAACATAACATACGAATGTAACAAGTTGGAAAACAATATTACAATACTATTACACATACTGATTAAATTTTTACATCTCGCACTGTAACAGTAAAGTTGGGAATAGAATTTTAATATAGAAAATAAATGTCAATGAAAACTTATAATCACAAATAGTTGATAGTGGAGATAAAGTAACTGGTAATCAGTGGAGACCAGATTACATGCAACACTAAAAGCTAGAAATATGCAAGAAAAATGCTTAAAATATGCATGAAAAGTGTCAAAATATGATGCAACATTATATAATATAAAAATAGTAATTTTTAGATTTTTTATTTTAAAATCAGCATGCAATTAGTAAATATTTGAATAACATATTTATAAATTCGATAGTTAACAATTATTTAACTTTTTTCTTTTTTTTTTACTTTTGTAAACGTAAACTGTTCCAAATATTCAATAGTAAGATTGCTTCTTCGATCTCTCAAAATATTTTTGTAATTGGATATGGACCATTCCACATTCACTGATGTATCTGGACAGTATTTGAAATTGGGTGTTGTGTTAGCAGTCATTGTTTCTGGAAAAAGTTCACCCGTCTAATTACTAAAACTACAAATGTGACGAGGGTTGAAAACCTGGGTTATTGTTCAAAATATTTTCAAATTTCACTTTAAGATTATACAGGAATACCTCTGGCAATGTAGATTTTATTCATTAACTGAATAGATTCAGTCAACGTCAAACTTAAAGATTCAAGCTTTTTAATACTCGCAGGTATGTAGGAAAAACGAATGCTAATCATAACTATGGTTTTAATGCTACAATTGTTAAATGCTTCCTTTTACTGACAAACTGCCATAGCCTCTCCACTATCAAAGTCATTTACTGCACCTTTTAATTACCTTGAAATGTTTATTGCAAAACAGTACAGCTTCATCGCCCATCAAGTTACCACTGGTTCCAGAAGTAAAGGTATATTTGGAATTTTTTTATAGGCATTACTACGAGAATGTGCCTTAAGAAACACTATCTTTCTTGATGAAATAAATTTATTTACGTTCCCAAACATGGATCGTAGTTCTTCAGCAAGTGGTCGTAGACTAAGAACTGTGCTGCTATTAGGTGTTGCCAACTCTAATGTAAGATTTTATTTATTAACTAGGTACACTAAACAATTTTTTTTTACTTATGGCTTTACGCCTAAACAATGTCGGGGTCATTAGAGGTGCGATGGGATTGGGGACAAGGAACGTGAAGGAATTCGGCCACGGCCTTTTGAAGGAAGCGTCCCCGCATTCACCTGGAGTGATTTGGGGAAACCATGGAAAACCCAAATCCGGTTGCCCCGACAAGGATTCGAACCCACGTCCTCCCGAATGCGAGGCCAGAACGTTAACTGTTCACCCACCACACTCAATACAGAAAAAAATAGTAAATATAACAAAAATATGCATCATCACTAGGCTTTAGGTAAAATACGTAACAACAGGCGAAAATGGGCTCAATATGCAAATGCATATAATCCGGCCTCTAGTAATTAGCAAGAAAAGATAAAAAATTGTTCTTGTTTACTTGCAGTTCAATAAAACAAATGTGAAAACCATTCATTCTAAATTGTGAGATATTCAGTTAATATCTAGCAAGTTGCCTAGCTTTGTTGTAGTGACACATCACATTAACATCAGTGGTGCCATAGGATTTTACATTGTACTGGCATGGCACTTCTTCAGGAGCTAATTCACTTAAAGCATTCCGAGAAAGCCTCTTTCGGAATGGAGTTTAGCTCTGCTGTCATTGCAGCCATAATGTCATCTCTTGTCTGAAATCGCTTTCCTTTCAATTGCTGTTTGAGTTTGGGGAACATCCAGAAGTCGCAGGGGGCCATATCAGGAGAGTGAGGAGCCTGTTGAACCACTGGAGTCTCGTTTTCACCACAAAAGTCTGAATCAAGTGCGAGGAATATGCTGGCACATTGTCGTGATGGAGGCGCCAATTTCCTGTTGACCACAACTCCGGTCTCAGGCGCCGCACAGCATCACGTAGGCGACAGAGGACTTCACTGTAGTACTCTTTGGTGATTGTTTGAACCTGCGGTGCGTACTCATGGTATACCACAGTGTGGGAGTCAAAGAAAGCAGTCGGCATCACTTTGACATTGCTGTACACTTGGCGGGCCTTCTTTGGTCTTGGTGACGTGGAATGCTCCCACTGTGACGACTGAGATTTTGTTTCCGGGTCATACCCATACATGCAGGACTCGTCACCAGTGATTATGGTGTTCATGAAGCCGGGCTCACTGTTTGTGAAGTCCAGCGAGACTTAAAAACGAAGTTGCTTCCACAGCGCTGTCAGCAGTTTCAGCACAAATTTCGCCAACACTCTCTTTCATGGGCAAATCTTCGGTCACATGTCAACCTCTTCCACAATTTCTCGGATAGTCACACGAAGGTCCCACATCACCACAGCGTCCACTTTGGCAATGGCCTGGTCATTTCAGCATGTTGATGGCCAACCAGGGTGTGGCTCACTCTCCACTGATGTGCAGCCATCTTTAAACCGGTTGTACCACTCCTTGACATGTGTGATGCTCATAGCATCATCACTGTAAGCCATCTGAATCTTCCGAATGGTTTTCACCTGGCTGTTGCCCAGTTTCTGGCAAAATTTGATGCAGTAGTGTTGCTCCATCATTCCATTATTTTCCTTGCAATTAAAAACTGATGAGAGCACTACACAAAACTTGACTCAAATGCTGCCTACCAGCAACTGATGCTATCAACAGGTGGGAAAAATTCACGCATGCGCACGAAGGTTCATGGTCAGTTCATGCAACCGCACTTCATTCAAAACCATTAGGTTTTTGCAAAAAAAGGAACACAACAAAAGTCGGATACTTTTCTATCAGACCTTGTATATCCAAATATAATCATTTTCAGGGAATAAGGATAAAAAACAAAGGCAATCTGTACTGAAGTCAATCTGACTAGAACCAAACTTGATGATGCTACCATATCTGTGCTGGCAAAGGGTTTAAATTTTGTTATGGCGCCAAGATCTGTACCTGTGCAGTGAAAAAAAAAAAAAACTGAATGTTATCACCCAGCTGACACAGAAGAATAAATACTTCAAGATATCTGTTGGACCTTGAAGAAGGCCAAACCACCCAAGTTCAACACCATGAAGCATGAGCGACAGGCATTACAGGACTTGCGCAATAAAGAAATTGTTGTCATCATCGTCGGCAGACAGGGCAATGCTACAGTTCTTCTCTAATCAGGACAGCATGATGCCAAAGTCAGAAGCTTATTAGACAACTGTTTTTACAAGTCCTTAGAAGATGACCCTACCTCCAGGGTTGTCAGCAAGACCAAAGTTCTAAAGAAATCCGGTTTACCAGAAGAGACCATCAAGAACCTACGACCTCACGCGGCCAGGCCCCTACAACATATGGCCTTAAAAATCCACAAGAACAATGTACCCTTATGGCCTATTGCCAGTGTGATCAGTGCTCCCACGTACCAACTGGAAAAATATCTTACACACCTGCTAAGTCCACCTGTGGGTTATTTCACACATCATATAAGAAACTTTGCTCAATTTTTTTGGACCATCCAGGGTTTGACTGTTTCAGATTCTGACTCGATGGTGAGTTTTCATATCATCTCTCTGTTCATATGAGAGCCTGTAAATGACACTCTAAAATAGATAGGATATCATTTCAATCATTGGATTGCAGACCTCTTCCAGCATGTACTCATGTCAAAATATTTCATGTACAATGGAAGATATTACAAACAACCTGACGTAGCCAAGCGGTAGCCACTTTCTCCATTGGTGGTCAATTTAAATATGGAAGACTCTGAAGAAAGGATTTTGGAGACTGCTCCATTGAAACCTACACGATTCTACTGCTACATAAGTAACATGTTCATAGTCTGGCCACAGGGCTCCGTGGCATTTAAAGAACTCCTGGAACAGCTGAATTCATGTGTGAGTGGAGATTTTCCCAATGTATTGATGCAATATAACCTTCTTGGGTGTTCAGCTGGATGGTGTTGTACAAACACAACATTCCAACAGCTGGCTCTACTGTATCATCAAGTATCAGATAGCTTTAGGTGTTGCAAGCTGGATGTCACTGCTTAGATAACTTAGCAAATGCCATTATTTTGACCAATAGCAGCTAGGTTGAGTGAGCTGCTGTGGGAACATTGTGTTTATACAACACCATCTGGATGAACACCAAGAAGATTATATTACACCTGGATTCAGTTCATCCAAAAAAAACAAAAACATTTTACTATGGAGCTCCCATTTATAAACAAACTGATTAAACCCAAGTCAGGTGGCACACTGTCACATAGTGTTTAGAGGAAACCTATGCATATGGACCAATATTTAGGGGCTAACAGCTTTCACAACCTGACTCAGTGCAAGACTGCATTGACTACAGTGGCCCATCGGACATGAACCATCTCAGATAATGACAGTCTTCAACATGAACTTAAGCACCTTCGGCAGGGTTTCAGGCAAAATGGCTATTCACAAGAACAAATTAATCAGGTATTACTTTCAGTGCACCAAGATCAACAGCAAAACAAGAAGAACCTTCAAGATCGTGAGCAGTGCCACCTTAGCTGGGATTATTTCCGAGAAGATAGCGAGAATTCTCGCACATTATGGTATAAGGAATATCTTTTGATTGTCAGTAAAGATACAAGATATGATGCGCATGGTGAAGGGCAACCTTGGCTTACGAATTCTGGCAAATAAAGAGATGTTAAGAAAACATTCTGTTATTAATTGACATACCCCTAAAGCACTATTGATAACACAACCTTAGTACGATATACCCTACACTGAGAGATTAACATGCCTCTCACACTTATGCCAGATAAATTCCTACACCCAAGATGCCCAAATTTTTGTGAAATTCAGAAACTTCTTTACTAGTCGGGGAAGGTAGAACTTGCATATACCGAAACGGACAATCAGGGAAGAGAACGATCCCCCATGGCACACACGGGAGGTTAAAAGGTTACTCAAGAAGCAAAGGAAGATACACGCACGATCAAGAAGGACGATGCATCGGACTGATTTAGATAAGTTAGAGGACATAAGGGGACATATTAAGAATGCGATGCGTGAGGCCTTTAATAACTTTCGTGACAATTCTCTCTCTAAGAGCCTCACTGAAAACCCTAAGAAATTTTGGTCGTATGTTTTTTGTTTTTTTTTTTACTGCTTTACGTCTCTTTTTAACATCGAGGTCTTTAGAGACGGGAAAGGATGGGGGGCAAGGAATGGGAAGGAATTCGGCCATGGCCTTTTGAAGGAAGCATCCCGGCATTTGCCTGAAGTGATTTGGGGAAACCATGGAAAACCCAAATCTGGATGCCCGGACGGGGATTCGAACCGCCGTCCTCCCGAATGCGAGGCGAGAACGCTAACCGTTACACCGCCCCGCTCGGTTTGGTCGTATGTAACAAAAGTTGGTTGTAGTGGGAACAATAAGCCAGTTCTAATAAAAGACGGATGGGAAGTTGAAGACAGCTGCGACAAGGCTACCTTATTTAACACCGAATTCAAAAATTCATTCACGCGAGAAAACATGGAAAACATCCCCACTTTACCACATCATGTGGAATTAGAGATGGATCCGATAGAAATTGATAGCGTAGGTATTGTAAAGCAATTAAAACTCCTGAAGTGGGGTAAAGCGCCGGGTCCCGATGGTATACCGGTAAGAGTATTTTCTGAATACGCGGAGGATATTGAACCATTTCTGTCAGATATATTCCGTAAATCACTAGAAGAGAGAAAAGTATCTTCTAGCTGGAAAATAGCCCAGGTAATTCCCGTTTTTAAGAATGGAGATCGGAGTGATCCTAGGAATTATCGACCCATATCTCTAACATCTGTCTGCAGCAGAATTCTGGAGCATGTCATATGATCTAACATTATGAAGTTTCTAGATGAGCACGAGTTACTTACACCATGTCAACACGGATTTCGGAAGAAGAGATCGTGTGAAACACAGTTGGCCCTATTTTCCCATGACATAATGAAAGTTATCGATGCAGGTTCGCAAGTTGATGCAGTTTTTTTTTTTTTTTTGGATTTTCAGAAAGCTTTTGATTCTGTGCCACACAACCGACTTTTAGCGAAGATTCGAGCTTACGGTATTTCGGCTCAGATTTGCGAGTGGATACGTGATTTTCTAACTGGTCGATCACAGTATGTTGTTGTTGACGGGGAAGCCTCTTCTTTGATAGATATTATTTCAGGGGTTCCTCAAGGAAGTTTAATAGGTCCACTTCTTTTCTTAATATTTATAAACGATCTAGGTGACAACGTCAAATGCTGGTTGCGATTGTTTACCGACGATGCGGTTATCTATAGGAAAATAAGGTGCTCCGACGATTGCTTAGAAATTCAGCGCGATTTTGATGCTATTTTCGATTGGTGCCGTAAATGGCAGCTTACACTTAATTGCAAAAAGTGCAAGGCAATGCGGATAAGTAACAAGAAGAATTAGTTTATTCACGAGTACAAAATAAACAATTCAGCTGTTGACACGGTTGATTCCGTGAAGTATCTGGCGGTGATAGTGCAAAGCAACATGAAATGGGCCATGCACATAACTTCCGTCATAGGCAAGGCTAATTCTAAATTACGATTCATAGGTCATATTTTGAGAAATTGTAATGCTCATACAAAGGAGATAGCGTATAAAACACTAGTGCGTCTGCATCTGGATTACTGTTGTAGGGTTTGGGATCCATATCGCAAGGTTCTGATTGACTCAGTTGAGAGGGTGCAGAGGAGAGCCGCTAGAATCGTGACTTGTTGTTACACCCCTTATGAAAGCGTCACAGAATTGATACATAAATTGAGCTGGGATAGTTTGGAAGACAGACGACGTAGCTTGCATTCGAATTTATTGGAGATTATGCGAAAAAATTTAAATTTCGAGTGCAATGAAATACTTCTTCCGCCAACCTATTTAGGTCGCAATGACTGGAGGGATAAGATTAGAGAAATAAGATGCCGTACTGATGCTTATATGTATTCCTTCTTTCCTCGCACTATTCAGGATTGGAATGGACGGGTTTAGGATTGGTGCTTAGCACCCTCTGCCACCCACAATGTTTGTGATTTGCAGAGTATGAAAGTAGATGTAGATACCCCTGCAAGCCTTGGTTCTCATAACCCAAAATTCTATACTTTTAAGGAGAAAATCCAATGCTGTAACAAAGTGTCTGCCCCTTTTCACTGGTGTCAAAATGGACATTATCATTCCACCAAGGTACATGCTTTCATTCTAGATAGTGTCATTTTTGGCATATATAACCTGGTAATTTCATCTATAAAATGAATAGTATTTTCCTGGGTACTACTAAAATTTTCAAACACAGCCAAGTAACTGTATATTACGCAACTATCTTTGCTATCCACTTATAAAACTTCATTTGGATGGTACGCACAGCAACAAAAACAAATATGAAGTGGAGAGTCTCAAAGGGGTCAGACACAAATTATCATAAAACAGAATAGTGAACATCATGGTGAGGATATTGACAGGTCAACACATCCCATACTAGAACTGCACACATCTTCCCTTACACAAGACGTAGAAGTAGCCAATCCTGGTGCAGTACTGAAGCTACAAAAAAAGATTGCTAATGGCCTTTTCAAGGAAGCATCCCGGCATTCGCCCGAAATCTGGATGCCTAGACGGGGATTTAAACCGGCACCCTCCCTAATGCTCACTGTCTTATAGTCCAGGGAAAGCGGTGTAGCTATAAGGAAACAGGCCAAACAGTATTTTAACTCAGTACGAAAACTGCTACGATTAGAGATGCGAGTTATAAGTGAAAGTACTGTGAACAGTTACTTTCATTCCATCACCTTTATTACCTACCTACAAACTTGTATCACGGCTTAAAATATAGCACTTGTATAGATGTACATAATGGATCAGAACAAACAAAGATATGAATCTCCTCCACATGAGATATAAAGAATCTTCAGCAGAAAGTATGACCTTATCCATCCAAAGAATCAAAGTGACATGTTTCACATAGGTCACTTAATACTTCCCATATCCAGCACAGGTTCAATATCTTTTAAATGCAGTGGTTCCATGACCAGATCTAGACAGTCAACATGAATGTACTCTAGCAATTGAGATGAAAGTGAAAGTAACTGTTTGTTGTAGATCTTCATTTACTTTCATCATTATGTGTTTAAACTGTATAACATCAAATCTTTCCAATATGTATTCACAGAACTGTTATTCAGAAGATGACACCATTCAGAATTACCAGGTTGCTGTACAACTGGTATATTACGACATATTCAAAAAACGTAAAGTGATTTAAGAGTTTTGAGGTCTGTCTATTAGTATTTATCTCAACAAACATCATTGCACATCTCAGATGTTACTCAGACTTCAGTGATTCTGCAATGACTATTGAAAACTGATGAATACAGAACAGAGAAGCTTGATTTAACGCTCCCTCCATCAGTTGGTTAACTAACACCATATATATTTTTCAGTGTGTTCAGGAGTGCTACTGGCAGTAGCATATTTGTTTTTGGTTGAGAGCTTTTTCTATGGTACACAGTACTACCAAGAGTCCTACAAAGATCCTCCAGGCAACATATTTCTGGCAATGCTTTCCTGTACATTCACGTCCCTTCTCTCAAACTTTTTGGAGATCACTGTACCATGAAGTTAAAGTTCTGTACAATAACAGCAGTTCTCTGCAGATCAGCCCTGAGACCAGTAATATTTGTTCCCAATACATCTTAGTTGGGACTTCCAAAAAAGATGAACTAAAACTTACAAGTGCAAAAAACACATGTATACATATAAATATCAGATATTATGTAACACATCTTAGAATTTCGCATAACGAAATTAGTTGCTGAGATAGCGGGTTCAGTTGAAGTATATGGGACCATCCTTTTAAATTAATTTTTATAGTTAACTTTGATAGTATTTCCCAGTAATATGTCCAAAATAAGCATTTGTTCAAGTGTTCACAGTAAATTCAATAGTTAAATTAATTTAAACAGCTGTTAAGAAACTTAACCTCAGATTTGAATAGGTAGTATTTGACTTTCAGTTAGTTTCACTAAATCAATATATTTCGTTAGTTTAAAAGATGTTTAGGTAAATAGATAGCCAGTAGATGATTAGTTTTGCTGTTGAAAGATCTTACTTAGAGTCTGAATATGTTTAAAAGTGATTTGTCGGTTTAGAATTTTATCACGTAAATTTTCCACTTATAACTCGAAGTATTTAGTTATCAGAAAACAGTTAAGAAGTTGAGAGATAGATAGAAGATATTGTAATTTCGATTTAAATAACATATTAAAATTTTAGAAAGATTCATGCATTCTAAAGATCGTTTTTGAATATAATTTGATATAGCCAGACATGGGATTTAGGTAAAAGTTCGATATTTCAGTCTTTTTCGGGGATTAATGAAAAGAAATTATATTCAGAGTAAAGTTTATTTAAAAATAAAGACTTCTGAAAAAGATTTATTTCAAAATATTAAAGCATTTAATAGTAATAAAATAAAACAGGTTTTGGCGCGAGTAAGCGTTTGTACAAGATGATGCAATTGATCGACATTCGCCGGGGGTGATATTTATAAAAATTCATAATAAATCAGGGAATGAACTTAGAGATACCAAATTTTTACAGTAATAGTTTTTCATTAGGGAAATTTGTTTAGAGGTATTTTCAAGTTGATATTCGAAATATTTCAAGACATTAAATTTTATTTTCGAGTTTTAGACCACTTTAAAAAATAGGTAAAATTCTTTATTTAACATCGGAGTATAAATGAGCAATAGGAGAGTAGAATCAAATTTATTTCAGCTAAATAGGAGCAATGTTTCGGAAGTTATGGCAATCGCATCTTTACGACTCTTTTCTGGCTAAACTATTAAAGTTACAAAATTTTTTATAATAACTTAATTTGACGTTTGTAATATCATCTTGCTACTATCAAAATTTCAGAAAGCTAGGAGTATTTTTACTGTCATGATCAAATTAGATTCGTAACATTTGTCAGAAACTGATCAGCTATCACATCAAATCCCTGGGAAAGTCAAGACAAGGAAATTCTCACGGTCCAAGAAGAGGCGATCCTATATATACCCCCTCCACAGCCTAAGCGCGGACTCTCTAGAAGCAGCAGTTGGTCAATGGAGACGCATTATGTAGTAAGGTGGCCAGCTCTGGGCTCGTGGCGCGGCAAACTGTTAGTCAGTTTAACATCGGTAGAAATTTTATCAGCATAGGGAAGTTTTATTCTGAAGATTCATGTAGCTAAGAAGTAATGGTAGCGTGGGGTTTCGGTCGTGCTCGAATGGTCAGTCGAATCTGTAAATTAAATTTGGAAAGGTTGTCTGAATGCCTGTGCATTACATTTGACTTTGTAATGTTTTGAATAATATATTCATCTTAGCAGAAGTGAACTTTCATCATTGAACTATCACCTTTTCCTTAGTTTCTGGTCAAAACTACGGTGGCGACTGTGTTAAGAACTTAGTCAGTACTGCAATTCATTAGGTTTGCACGATCAAAGTTAAGATGCAAGTTTGTGCACCAACCCCACCACAAGCTAGTGTCTTACAATTAGAATGGAGAAGAGCTAATGAAAACCAGATGGACAAAATTATAACAATCCATCACAGCCAAGTATCAGAAAAACACAACACAAAAACTTTCCACAATGGAAGGGCACAAATCTCCTGCCATTAACACTGTACAGCAACTGAAAAGATGACAGTAACTAGTACCCCCATTAAAAGAAAACTCAATATTGTACTAACTCAATCAACTACTAGCATGAGTCAGACAGGAAGGACACATAAAACCTGGAGCATTGTAACACTATACTGGTAACTGCACACCACCTAACCACATGATTACTTCTGCTCCAAATATCAATGCTGAAATTACAAATTAACATATAATGTTTAGCATTTTTATTATACAACAAACCTTCAGATATCATATTTTAGAAAATCACGATCAAACAATTTCTGCTACTGCTAACAAAATACATACCATTTTCTAGTCTCTTCCGCTGCCTTTTACCTATTCGCCTTCTGTTAACAAATGAAACTGGGACTGGAATATTTCGTTGCGCTGGCGGATGAAATGTGACTGTATCTCCAAGGGAACTGGCGATAGATATCTCATCATCACTTGCTGGAATCCTGAAAATATAGAAAACATTGTTAAGTATTGAAAAAAGAAACACTGCTGACATCAGTCATGAAACATAAATGTTAATTACTTTGAACAATCTACAATACTTTCACCATCTCTCTCTTCTCTTCTTTTTTTTTAACTGCTTAACGTCTCTTAACAGCGAGGTCTTTAGAGACGGGAAAGGATGGGGGGCAAGGAATGGGAAGGAATTCGGCCATGGACATTTGAAGGAAGCATCCCGGCATTTGCCTGGAGTGATTTGGGAAACCTTGGAAAACCCAAATCTGGATGTCCGGACGGGGATTCGAACCGCCGTCCACCCAAATGCGAGGCCAGAACGCTAACCATTACACCACCTTCTCTTCTAATCTATTTGAGTGACCATCCAAGCATTTTATACTCCAAGTCACTACGGCATAACCAGGTCCGATATCTAGGTTTATTGATAGTTAACATTTTCACCTTGATTTTGAGGTTTCCTTAGAGCTCGGTGACCACCTGCTATTTTACGACCATCGGCTGTAAAAACTTCATTTGGTCATCAAGATCTTAAGAAATCCACAAAATGAGGTCCAAAATGTTAGCTGTCACCTTACTGACTCAAAGCCCATTGTAAAGCCAAGGTGAAATTGACATGGGCCACTGCAACCTATGTTTGTACTGTTCAATAGATGATTTTGTTTTAATAATTTCAAAACTGTGTTTCTGTAGGAATACAAAACATGCTTTTAGATTTATTACATTATAATGATGGGACATGGCTGAAATGTTATAATATATGAAAAAATTAGACCCATATTAGTTACTGGTCTGATGAATTATCATTCACATTCTACTGGTCCTCAGTTGAAAAATGTTGATCTAAACAACTACATTTAATACATTACAATGCTAATACTACAACCATTCAATTTATAAGTTTCCACCTCCTAGGATGCCTTCAAGTGTCCAGATGACCTGTTAAATGATTCACTTGCATCCAGTTCTACCAGCCTGGATTAGGTCTCCAGCCTTAATTTTCTCTCCTGGAATCAAATGCAGTGACGATTCCCAGCACATCAGGAAGTTACCCTCCTGGAACATGTGAGAGACTCTCCTCTGGAAATTTCAGATGTGGCTCTGAAAATTTAGAGTGAGTATCTTCATTGGTTTCTGCACTCAGCTTTCTTCAATCCCAGATGTATCTGAATTTAATTTCATGAGACAATTTGTGCACTTTCATGTAGCAAGTGGTAGAGTCTCTCTGAATGAATCTCAAATATACCTAAATCTTGTAGCTGAAGTTGTTGAGATAGCATTGTCTCAGCTGTTGTCTGACATTCCTAACCTTTTATATAAAAACTTTTTTCTCAGCATTATATATATGAATAAAATTATCTTGAGTAACTAAGTATGGTGATTAAACATGCTGTTTCAGTGAGTAAAATTTATGATGCTGCCAAAAGTGAGGGATCTCCTTACACACCACACAATGGATACATTTTTTCAGCTCCCCCACGATTGGCCACTGTTTAATCAACCCCTTTCATGATTGGCTGCTGTCAGGAGGTGCTTGAATTCAAGATGTTTCCATATGCACCTTACAACGTTGTTGTTGTCTCATGATCTCAGTGACTGGTCTCTAAGCTCATGCAGTTGAAATCCAGAATCAAATTTGGTGTAAAACAATTAAAGTACCTGTACAATCATGAGGCTGTCAAAGTTGGTGTTAGGGAATTCAGATTCTGGACTGTAGCTGAGTGAAGTTTGGAAACCCGTGACTGAGACCATGAGAAAGCAATGAAATTTATCAATTAAAGCTGCTCTGGGAAACATCTTGAATTCACATCCTTCCTAATAAATCCCATCAATCATGAATTGGGGACTGACTGGTGTAATCAATGTCCAGTCAGGAACAAAATGATGAAGCAAATCTAAAGGATGCCTTCATACACCTGCAACAGTAATTTGAAAATGGCAACAGAAAAACTGATGCTGAAATTTCATGTTTAATCACTGAACTCGCATGGATAATTTCTTTGATAAAACATTATTTATTTCCATACAATGTGATGGGGTGTGCTTTATTTGTCTTACTCACACCACATTTTTGCAGGGAGCTACTTGTGGTTTATGAACTGCTAAGGATTATTCCTACAGAAGGTTGAGGAATTTCATGCTGATCCATTCAACTATGATCAGAAATGTCAAGTCCATGGCCAGTTTTGGTAAAGCTTCACTTATTCTGCCATTTTTCATTCCATGCATGCCAAAATTCCTTCTTTGCGTTTACCTGTACCTATTATTTCCTATTCTTTTTCAACCCACCCTTGCCTCCTCACTTATAGATCCAATGGCATTACACCTGCTGCTACTAGCAAAGCTCTCACTGACATTGTTAAATATGCACCATTAAGTCAAGTGGCCCAAGGTCAGTCTTCTCATTCCCTCTCTGCTGTACTTGCCCAGTGTATACAGGAGAGAGAGAGCACCTGATGACTTGATCACACACACAGACGTCTGCAAACATTCTCGTGTAAACCAAATTAGCTGTCAGCCGGGAGATGTAGGTGATAAGGCGAGGCATGGGGTAAAGGGAATCTGACCTTGAACTGCCAATTTGGAGTGATCAAACAAAAGCATTGAGTAATTCTTTTTATTTCCTGAATTTACATAGCCTACTAGTTTGCTACCTAAAGTAGGCCCTTAGTTTCCATATTTCTTTAAACAAATCTTTTCTGTTTGTATTTTTAATAGATATGGGCAATTATTTTAAAGGATTTAACAGTTCTAAAGCATTCTACTAAAGAAATCTACCATCTACATTAATTTCTCTACATCAGAAACAGCGAATGTATGTATTTTCATACCACTGCTGCTGGCCTGCTCCATTATCCAGGCCACCGGCTGCATCTGCAGAGTGACTGCAAACACACCATCAGACATGCCACATAATATACTTGTCTATCTCTGGTAACACATAGGGCAATTCAGGATAGTTACTTTTTATTACAGTTTTCCTAACCATAATGCAATATAACTTTCTGTCAATCTTCTACAAACTAATGATGGTCAGCCTAATTGAAGCAGAAATTTAACTAATTTTATGTAACTACAAAAAAATAAGGCATTTTTATACAAAATTCTAGTATTTTCTTTCCTATCCACTATCTGTTCATGTATTTTTGCATAAAAAATTTCACTATTGCTTTAGAGCTGAATTCATAATGGCACAAAAAATAATAATTTGCAGATATCAAAATAATATTGAGAAGAGAGAAAAACAGACATTACTTACTACAGAACATACTGCAGTAGTGACAAATTACGTAAAAATCACCAAATTGTGCTGAATGAACTTTGTGGAGCTTGATCCATAGCCTGTAGAAGGATTTGTTTACATACTCACAGTTACTGGCAGATACATTGTGGAGGTGAAGTGGAAGAAGGAATGAGGGCGTGTGCTGCAGATGGGTGTATGAAATATTACACTAGAGAAATTGATTTCATTGCTGAGAAACACGAAAAGGGAGAAAATATAAAGGGTAATAATTACACAAAACAATGGTTACAAGCAATGATATTTAAGTTATAGAGTCTTTATGTGGGGTTAGGACAGGAGACA